>JAZKJV010001011.1:1038088-1590588 GCA_037367405.1 Ottelia alismoides | reverse complement strand
ATATAAGAAATTTTAATGAAAATTTTGTAGATATGAGCAGCAACGAATCAGATTTCGATGAAATAAGGGGACCAAGAAAAATGAATGAAAACTTAACCGGAAATTCTTCTGATGAGGACAAAGTAAATGAAGCGGTTGCTTCAAACCTCACAATTTTATTGGTGATGAAAGGTACATGAATATAATTTAAAACTAAATCAATGCTTTTATGAAATTGTTGCAAGTTGTATTGTAATATTAATCAATTATATGAAATATGACTATGCCAATTACTATATGACAAAGCATAACACAATATATGCATACCAAAACTCTACCTTTTTCTACCAGTATCAAAGAGAAATATTTCTATAAAAAACTTAACACTATAAATCGAACTTGAGTAAAAGTTTGAATTCGCAAGTGATAAGAGCATTATGTTTACTTTAATTTACACAGATTTATAAATTAAAACATTAAAATACATTAGAGTTCTAAAAAATACAAACTAATACAAAACAAACATGTAAATTATATCACATATATTACAATTTATAACGTTTAAATACAACATTAATCAATAAAATACAATTTATAACGTAACAAATACAATATCCAATTAAATTTTAATGTTATGAATCTTAAAATAATTAGAGGATGAAATTTACTATATAAAAAATCACGTACTTGATAAATAAATGTATTACATTAAAAAGTTTCATTATTTTTTATACATATTACATTATCTAATAGGAAATAAAACGATTACTTACCAGGGGGTTCGATTTAATATATAAGAACTTTTGATAAACAAGAACTTTTGAAATACATTCAATTAGCATGATATAAGACAAATTGATCTTACGAAATTTAACTAATAAATTTATTTTTGAATGAATCAATGTATACTATGTATTAACAATGATGTAAATAAGAAAGATCTTCTAAATTTTTTTAAAAAAATTGCATTGAAAAATTTGAAGAAGGATGAAAGTATTTTATTTATACTGTGTTAACATATAAGAAATTTTAATGAAAATTTTGTAGATATGAGCAGCAGCGAATCAGATTTCGATGAAATAAGGGGACCAAGAAAAATGAATGAAAACTTAACCGGAAATTCTTCTGATGAGGACAAAGTAAATGAAGCGGTTGCTTCAAACCGCACAATTTTATTGGTGATGAAAGGTACATGAATATAATTTAAAACTAAATCATTACGTGTCTTCTAAAAATATAATGTATTTATTATTTGTGAATTACAGTGAAAGGTAAAGGCCAAAGTAAAATTCCTGACATAGAAGATGAGGCTATTGAAGAGTGCATGATTGAGAACTATGGCAGTAAGATACAAATTATATATACCTTTACAGAATTTTGTAAATTCTTATTGTTTGACCTGTTTTGTGTATTTTATATAAAATTACTATAAGAATATGTTTACTTCTTTAAAGGTAAGGGCTACATCCAGCACAGATGCTTTGTAGAGCATTTTGTTCAATTCATAGATGCACATAGACCAACAACGAAGCAACAATTAATGTCTGATTAATAAGACATCATTTTCGAAATTAATAGACATTGAAAAGGTTGATATCCAAAGGAGGATTCTGCAATGGATTGTGGAACAATATCAAGGAGGACGACAATTTAAATTTGGGAACAGGGTTCTGAACTTCACCGACGAAGTCATAGGAGCAATATTAGGAATTCCAATCACAGGCTTTGTAGTGACTGTGAAAGGCAGACACCTACAGTGGAAGAGCTATATTTCAGAAGAGATATTTGATTCTGGAATGATTTTCAATATGAAGAAATTAGTCAGTATTTTGATAGATTTCTACGATAGAGATGATGATGACTCGGTGGCTGTTTACGTGACTTGCTTGATATTGTTCATGTTTTCCACGTTCTTATTCCCAGATTGTGGATACTCTTTCCCAAGAGATTTACTCCATTACGTTGAATCTTTGGAAGATACCCATTTTTTAACTAGTCAGATGCGGTAGCAAAAATGATTTTATTCAACATGGAAGATGTATTGCATAGAATACATCAGAGGAGGCAAGGATCGTCAAGAACAACACTTTGATATCTTACGGGATGTGTAGCATGCCTATACGTAAGTAAACATGTTATTGTTTAATTATTTATATAAATTGTAACTAATCAGAGTTTTTTAAAATTATACCAGGTCTGGATGTTAGAATACTGTTGCAAAGATCTTGTAGTCACCAGAGATCTACGTCCAAGGATACGGAAATGGGCAGGCTCAATAAAAGGTTTATCAAGGAGAATCGCTTCACTCACCAATGAACAGGTATGCAATTGTATATGCCCATAAATAATACTATATATTACATATTATTTTTAATAATAGTAATTGAAAGTTGCCATACCTTTTTTTATAAACTACAAATATATCAGATTGTAGGAGGTTTACATCCACAAAAAATGAGATATTTAAAATAGGAGCAGATGAATATGTTTTCCCGTATGAAAGATTCATTCTATACGGGTTCTCAGTGAGAAGGCCACAGATAAACCTCCAAGCCCGAATAAAAGTGCCTGAAGATGAACCTACAAGGAGAGGGAGATACAAGTGGGCAGAATTCCAAATTGTAAAAAGTCACAATCGAGAAACTAACATTCGTGCTGGAAAAGGGACTGACAAGCAATGCATGTGCGACGAATTTTCAAAAGAAAGAGACAGGTTGCAGAAGCTACTAGAAGAACAGAACGATATACAACAAGATAAGGATGCAAAAATTACATCTTATGAAATTCAGATAAGAAGGTTGGAAGTGGAGAATGAGGAACTGAGAGGCAAACTGGAAAAAGCAACACCAGCTGAAGTGGAGAAAGAAATCAATGAGAATGTGATAATGGAAGGAGAGAAGAAACTGACTGATGTTGATGATCAAAAAAATACGCTTGTGGAGGAAAATATTTCTGAAATTGTCGCTATGTTGGATACAAAACAAGAAGGAGAAATTAATTTATCCAAAAAAGAGTATATTCCATGTTTTGATCTTGGAATTGGGGAGCATGAGTCCGTTGTCACAGAAAAAAATAAGATCGCACCAAGGAAGAGAAGAAAGGAGAGATCAGAAGTGCATCCTAGCTCATTGACAAAAAGAGTTAAAGAGAGGAATGCAACAAAAAGAGATGCAAGGGAAACAAGAGAAACTATTACCAGTGAAACAGACCACGAGGTGTGTATTTGAATTTGATTATTAATCATACAATGATTTATAGTTCTTCTTAAGAATATATATGACATAATTACATATTTAATGATTATTTTTTTAAATCTGATATATAAATACAAATTACAGTATCTCTGTGATCCTGCGACTGACTTTATCGGATATGATTACATAAGCGAGGATCAAAGGAGATTGATTCAGGACTTTCTAAGAGACCCGGCGGACAAGTAAGTTATGATTTAAGATAAATTCTTTTGTTTTATAGAAATATGTAATTACAATTTAATGTTATCTTGATCAAAACTGCAGGTTTAACGCTACATACTTCACACCTCTTGGAATTTTTTGCAAGGGAAAAGAGATACATCATTTTTTATATGAAAAAATGATTGAAGATAGCATAATCACATGATTTTAATTCAGATTTTTATATACACCATAAAATACTCTGATGATTTATTTACTTGGAATACAGATTTTGGAAATGTTCATGGATGTTCAGCGACATAGATATTGTACCGGTGACACGATCCCATTACTATTCACGCCTATTTACAAGATGGTTAGTCACTACAATCACATATAATTCTCCGAATATATCATAATACCTACATCTTCTAAATGCAGCAATATTTTGTAAATACGGTTGATAGAGATACAAAAGGAGAGATCAATCATCTGGACAGCCTTTATGAAATGGAAGATGAAAGGCTGATGGGATTGTCTAAGGTTTTCACAGTGATCCATACCAAGAATCGCTGGCATCTTTTTGTCACAGACTTCACAACGAGGAAATTTTATGCATATAACTCGATGAGAGGGTCAAAATTTCACAAAAAAGATGCTCAAAAATGGGTATGTGTATTTACAATATGTTTTTTATTGAAAACATCTTATGGTCATAATGAAATTTAACAAGATATTTTTTTAGCATGGATGGATGTGCGAATACTTTGGCATGAACTTGGTGGACGAAACCATGAATGGCTGGAAGATAATATATGTGGTTGACAGCCCGCAACAACCTCCTCACAGCTTGGATTGCGGTGTCTACGTGATGAAGACAATGGAGTACTTGTGTGAAGGGAGGGCTTTGGACTTCCGCTATGAAGACATTCCAAGATTTAGGGCAGAAATAGCATGTACTCTTTTGACATGCAGACACGTTGATAATGAAGCTGGAAATTAAATAATAGATGATGGTGCATGTTGTTTTCATAACAACACAAAAAAATATTTCATAGATGTTGAACAGTGTTAACCTTTAATTTTTTGAAACAATATTTAGTAGTTTGTATTTAGAAGTATTTCCTGGAACGATGACTTTGGTTTGTATTTAGAAGTATTTCCTGGAATGTTGAAGAATGTTGGTTTGTTTATTTTATTTACCTTACATAATTCAGCCATGTTACGTCTTTTATTAAGTCTATTTTGTATGAATTGTATTGTGTGATGTTCTTATAATTCTAATATGCAGATAACTGTAAATTCAGATGTAAAATCATTATAATTTAACTGTATAAAATGTTGGTACATAATATATTTAAGAATATATAAATGAATACAGTGAGAAGGTAGCGTTAACTATATGAAGATAATGTGATAAATAAACCAATCGACATATATGTTAACATTACATTACAATATGTATTTTGGTTCATATTTTACATTATAATGCTTAAATTTACTATATTGGCCTTACATTTGCAACTGTAAAATTAAAATGATATGATATGTCTTAATATATGTCACTATATTTTACAATATCTGCAAAATGACTGCAATACTGAAATTGATTGTTTTACATATCAATGTAATACATTAAGATTTCATATTTTTCAAATATTTCTAAATCATTTCCTTCATCATAAAAAGTAAGATTATGTACCTATAATCATTTAATAGTACGTTTGATATTCTCTCTTGTATTAACATTATACAAAGATCATTATATATTAAATGTATTTGAGTACATTCTCCGATATAATGATGAAATTCTGAATACGAATCTAATGGATATATGGGTCTAGTATGTAAAATTATCTTAATTAAGATGTGGAAATTTTAGTACATAATATATTGCTGAAAATATGAAAAGTAACAGCAAGTGATCAGATAGCGTTAACAATCTGAAGATAATCTGAAACATAAATCAGTCGTCATATATTTTAACACTACATTACAATAAGTATTTTGGTTCATAATATACTGTATCATATTGTACATTATATTCCTTTATCTTACAATATTAGCCTTGCATCTGAAAATGTTATATTACACATAAATGATATATATTACTATATGTCGTTATATTTTACAATATCTGTATGACAAATACAATACTGAAATTGTTAGTTTTACAAATAACTGTAATACATAAGTATTTCGTAATAAGAAAGATAATGTTCATCTAAGCGTTTAAAAGTAAGTTTGTTTGTCTCTCTTGTATTAAGATTATACAAAGATCATTATATATTACATGAACTTGAGTACATTCTACGACATAATGATGAAATTCTTAATACGAATCTAATGTGATATAGGACTGTAGTATGAAAAGGATTCTTAATCATTACCAACAATGAAATCCCCGAATGCTATTTATTTAGTTAATCTTATTTGTCAGGAATAACGTTGTGTCATTTGACGACTACAAAACTTTTTTGTCAAATAATAATAATCATCCATACCCAATATGAGACATATAATGTCTGAATAATACATTCATAGATATTAGATTCAAATGTATGCACAAGTAAAAAAAACTATAACATTAAATCAATAATGACTATCTATCGTTTGAGTAACATCAGATCATACAATCAATATAAATCAATCAACACCCTGTTTTATGAAAAAGTACAAATAAAAATTGTCTTAAAACATCAGTCTATATTTTTTAATGGCTGCAACTATGTACTCTTCCATCTTGATCAATAAGTTCCTGCAAAGAAAAAGGACACTACATCACTAAACTTGATTGAATATAATAAATTGAAAGAATATACCATTCTAATGTGTAACTTACCATACTGTTTATAAATAATTGGGTATGTGATATCTGAAATATGTTCTCCTAAGTAAACTCTGTAGTAACAAAATAGGATAGCTAAATAGAGGGAAAAAAATTTAAAAACGAAATAAAATGTTAAAAAAATATATACCATCTCGCATTTAAGGAATTTGCATTATCATTATTGTGATTCTGATTGTCCTGAATCATCACTGAAGTAAAAATTGTCAGTTTTTAATAACAATAAAAAGATATAAAAATATATATAGTGTTTAACACTGCATACCAGTCTGAAGTTGATTGAATCTTGTTTGAAGGGCAATTCCTAGAATCATGCCCAACATTGTACTTCATGCAAGCTTTGTACTGTCTGCCTCTATTTCTTTTTAATTCTTGTTGAGATATTCGACGACTGCCTGAACCTTTTGATCTTCCTCCCCTTCCACTACCTTTTGTTTTTGCAGTAACCGGAACAAGTACATGATTATTATTATCATGAGTTTCCAAATGAGATTGATCTTGTGATACATTTGATAATCTTTTTTTTTGAATTTAAACTTTGAACTTCTTCGAGCAATTTCACAAGCTTTGCTTTGACGAGAAAAAAATGTCACCATATTCTACGCTACTTTCAGCCACAATCTGAGAGCATATATTATTTCACTATCCAGACCTTTCATGTTGGGGATTTTGGTTGTAGATTGGATAATTATCAGACCTCTTAATATTCCTGGTCCATCTGGGCAGAATAAAAGAACTTGAAAGAAATCAATCTCCTCTTAACTTGATAATAGCAAGTAAGTGCCTGCATGGTATTCCTTGAAATTTCATCTTTTTGCATTCACAAGATAGATAATCAGACTGATGTATTTCGGTAACTAGTCTATCTCTAACAGACTTATCAATTGAAGAAACATTGTAACATGACAACCCATCTTTGATTTCAGAAACACGAACATTTAACATCATTAACTACTTCAACTCTTTCTGAAACTTGTGAAAAATCCTTTTCGAATAAACATCAACCATTTATTCTTCCAAAGTCCATTTGGTTCTTAACTTAGGCTTTCTAGTCTTTGAATCATGGTCCATGTCATTCTCACGTTCTCTTAACCTCTGGATGGCTGTCTGGAATCTGGAAACAACTCTAAAAGAGTGTTCTGTTTAGTAATAGAATTTTGTAAAAATGAGTTCATACTTTCACTCCTTTGAGTGCTACGCATCCCAACTAAGAATGTGCCATTTGTATATACATTTATCCATTTATGTCTTATGTCATACTTCTCTGCTAATCATTTATTCTCAAGCAATCCAAACTCAGATATGGCTGCTGACCAACCAACTTCAAATTGATCAATAGACTCACTCCGCCAAACAAGTCTTTGAATGTTTTAAGAGCCTTGACAATTTCCTTCATTCTGCCCAATTTAAGTTTCAGCTTTGTCATAATGTGCCATGTACAAAACTTGTCAACAGTGTTAGGAAATGAAAGACGGATTGCAGCACATATTGCTGGATCTTCATCAATAATTATAGAAATGGGGTGTTTTCTACCAGCTTCAAGAAATTAATTAAATAACCAAGTAAAACTTTCTGTTGTTTCTCTGTTAATAAATGCATTACCAAAAAAATTGAGCAACCATGGTGGTTAACTCCACAGAAAGAGGCAAATATTAATTTGTATTCATTGGTTCTATATGTCGTATCAAAAGAAATTATATCGCCAAAAACCTTGTAATCTTCAATGGATACACTGTCAGCCCAGTATAAATGGGTGAGTCTATTATGCTCATCAGTTTGATACGAGTAAAAAAATTCAGGCGTCAACTTTTTGCAATTATCAAAGAGATCTAACAGAAGTTTTGCGTCCAAACCATCGCGACGTCTTCTCTCATCCCTATTAAGGTTTTATATATCACGTACAATGCCACCAACTTTGTTGTTTGTAGTGAAGCCGTTATCCAAAAATGCCGATTGTTTTGAGGCAGGAATATTAACATCAGTCATGGACTTGATAAGCATTTTAGCAGCTTTAGAAAACTTTCTATTGGCACGAAGATATAATCGTTTGCTGGGGGATACAAGGTTATGATTGTGCTCCTCATTGAAAGAAAACACTATCCAATCATGATCATCAAACCTATATTTAACCGACATCATGGCCTTACAACCAGTTCGAACAACACCAACAGCTCTCTCCGGTCTTTCAAACATACTTTCATCGCTTCAATCACTGTCAACTGAGTAAACATCTCTTGATGATGAAGAAGCTCTTGATTTTCCTTCTTTCCAACATACAAAACACTTAAACACAAGTGTCTTATTTTTAGTTAATCTATCAACTCTATGTCTTGTGCTACTTTTGCGTACATTGAAACCCTCTTTTGTAGCATAAGCTTCATAAAAATTATATGTGTGTTCAACAGAACCAAAAACCATACCAACTGTGGGTATATGCTGATAATTATGACAATTTGCGGTAGGGGAACTTGTATCAACTGCATTATTTTAAATATAATCGAAAAACATATTAAAATCTAATAAAGTTTTTTTCGAAAATATCGATCAAGCTTCAAAAAGAATATCATTAATAAATTTACGCACTCTGAAGATATATTGTTTGCATCATTAATAAATTTACGCACTAATAATTTTACCTGAAAAGGATGCATCAGTTTCTATGCACTCTGAAGATATATTGTTTACACCAGAATCCTAATATAAAAATTGCAGAGACATAAATTTACTAAAAAAATTAATAATAAAACATTATTTGGTATCTCATTACCTCAATATTTGGAAGACGTTCTTCTGAAATATCTTTGGAATAAAGTGCTCCAGAAAATTATCCTAGCAAAATAATAAGAACGTGAAATTCTGTATACTGTCCTAGTAAATAGTATTCAAAAGCAAGAAAATGTAAAATATGTACTCATAATTTACAGTGGATAATGAAATTACATATATTATATAAAATGAATTTATTGAAAAATATGTAGAAATATAGTAAAATATAGATATGTATTGTTTTATATTTTATTAATTATAAACTAAAACTACGTGTTCCTTTATAACATGGTTATGTAACATATTGGTAAATATAGTACAATATAAGATAAAATTGTGAACACATTAAAGAACGAATGAAATGGATACATAAAAATCATATTATTTATATTAAAACGAAAATTTAGTATCATAAGAACAACACCTGTGTGGAGAGAAACGATATTAGAATTGTCATGACCTGTATCTTTGATGCGATTATCCTGTTTAAAAAATGAGTATATCCATCAAAACGAAATAATTACAACAACAAACAAATATAATGTATGAACCTCGAAGATTTCTTCAAAATAGTTAAACATAAACTCGGATGCAGAATCATCGTTTGATGAAGATGACGGATCATCCATAACGAAGAACGAATGAGGACACAAAAGATTAAACGTAAACAAAATGAAATAAAATTATTTAGACAAAACCACTTACCGTAATATAAGGGATAATTAAGTAAATTAATTGTCGCATGAACTATCTAAATATATGAAGTAGATTACTTATTGACAAAAGAGCGAATTTAACTTAATTGATTGCGTCTTAAATAATTTAATTTACTATAAATAGAAAACCGGGAGTGGTATATTGGGGTGGTTTTGCATGGTTTTGCATGTCTGAATATAGACAATTGATAGCCATAGATGAAGATCAGACGGACATAATTCGTGGCTTTCCTCATAGCAAGGAAAGGTACACCTCATCTGAAATATTCTCTCTCTGTGTGTGTGTGTGTGTCTATATATATATATATATGAGGAAAGGGATCCTACTCCATGGAGTATGTAACTTACCTGCTCCATTTTCTTTTTTCAAATTTTTTTATTTTTTGGAAAATTGCTTCCATGGATTTTCATAACTATATCCATCTAATATGTCATTCAAATTTCGCAGGAAACAGAGACTCCTACGACCTCCATCCAGAATAGGAAAATACAACAAATCTGTGACCGTTAAAAAATGATTGTCTGGATGAAGGCCGTAGGAGTCTTGGTTTCTAACGAAATTTGAATCACATATTAGAGGGATATAGTTATGGAAATCCATTGAAGCATTTTTCCAAAAAAACAAAAAAATGAAAAAAAAGTAGGATCCTCTCTCTATATATATATAGGGAAAAATGGGGCTTCCCCCACCCCATTTTTCGCAAAATTTTTTTATTTTTTTGGGAAAATATCATCATGTATATTCATCCCCTATATCCCTCCTATATGTCATTCGAATTTCGTCAGAAATAGAGACTCCTACGGCCTTCATCCAGATGTCATTTTTTTAACGGTCGCAGGATTTTTTAAATTAACCCTGTCTGGATGAAAGTTGTATGAGTCTCTGTTTCTGACGAAATTCGAATGGCATATAGGAGGGATATAGGGATGAATATACATGATGATATTTTTCAAAAAAAAGAAAAAAATCTGCCCGAAAATGGGGCGGAGCAGCCATGTTGGCTATTCCCAGGGGCAGCCCCATTAACCCATATATATATATATATATATATATATATGAGAAACTTCAAATGAGGTAGGGTCTTCCCGTATCCATGGTAAGCCTCTAATTATGATCGTTAGATGTTAATCCATGGATGTTACTAAAACTACCGAAATGTGTCAAAACCACTAACATAATTGCCCGATCAAGAGAAATTTTTGGAAATTTTGTTGCCTTGCTAACAGTTTTCCTTAAAAATAGCAAGCCGAAAACAGTGTTATGAATTTGTGGTACATTTTTCTATTTCAAGAATAAAATATTAAGGCAACAGTTTGTTGCATTAACCTTCTTGGCATTATATATACGTTAAGGCAACATAATTTGATTTTTATAATTTTAACCTTAATTTTTTGAATAGAATATTAAGACAACATAATTTTGAGAATATAATACTAATGCAATATTTTTATTTGTATAATACACACGTTACATGTGTATTCGACTTTGTTAGTATAATGTGTGTAATGGATATTTTTCTTTCTTCTTTGTACAACTTAAAAGTAAATATCTCATAAAATATAGCTATAAAATGTATATTGAAATCACTTTTTCATCGTAAATAATTTAATATTCACCCATTAGTTTGTCAAAGAAAAGTGTGAAATTCAAATTCGGGATTATAATATCAAAAACAGACAACCATATTGTAATTTTTTTGTGATGATATGAAACAAATTTTAACAAATTACGCAATGTACATTGTAATCCCTCCAACCATTGTGTAAAATACACAAATCTTAACTATTTGTCAATATAATTTTGTAAAATTCTTCATCAATTTATATATTGCGATACAACCCATTAGCTTGTTCACTCTTCTTAAAATAAGTTAATTTACATCTTTATTTATGGGACTGTCATTAATTTAATTTTATGATAAAAACAAAAAAAATTGAGTCGAATGGCAAGACTATTACGTTTATTTAACAAACTGTTTTGTACACTGGTATGTTATTTTATTAAAATTATAATAATATATTATTATTTAGGAGTCATTAATTATAAAATGCACACACTTATTCCATTAAAATTTCACGAAAACTAACGAACAATCATTCGTTTTTGGTAAATTTACTAGCATATATGGACGAAAAATTAAGTAAACTGTTTTAAATGCATTCCTAAAATGCACGATACATGTGTTATTACTCATCTCTAATAACTTGCACAATTTGAATACTACATTTTAGGAAATGAGACAACTCAAAACCATCATCCAATATTCTAGTGGTTTTAATCCCATCCACACCCTTTCAATCCAACGCATGTCATTGATGGCTCACTACAATTATGGTGAGACCCCACTTCATTTGAAGGGGTCCATATATATATATATATATATATATATATATATATATATATATATATATATATAGGAAAAACTTGAATTGAGGTGCCACCTTACCATGAGTATGGTGCGACACCTCTTAAGAGCCATCCGATTTTGATCAACGGTGGTTAACAAAACCACTAAATTAAATCCAAAACCACCATCAAAAAATTTCAAATCACCGTTTTTAGAAAAAAAATCGAATATACAATTTGGTTACATCATTATCCCGTTGATTATTAATTACTCGAATTGAATTTTCTAAATATAGCAACTATCGCATCATGGCTATCAATTATTCGAATTTTCAAAATAAAACTCACGAGGGTCCTCCCCCCTCTCTTCTTCATCAACCTCGACGAGATGTTCCCGTTTCTTTGCTGAAGCATCGATGGCACGTCCAACATCTCCGCTTGATCTTTCATATTATAGAGGTACATATCATTTTTGACGAAATCATTCATATTTTTTTGTGTCTATCATGTTTTTTTATTAAAAAATGATTCTGAATCAGTCCTGATTCATTTTAATTGATCTGATTCGTTTTTATCATTCGTTATATGTCCCGTAATGTTTTTGTATTTAGATATTAATGAATGAATGTGGATATCAAGATCAGTATAAATGCATTCTTTTGTTTCGTTTATGATTTGATATCAAGATATGTATTTCAATTAAAAATTATGTTATTTTTAGTTTCATTTGTGCTACTTCAATTCTTTCATTTCTGTTATCTTGTTCCTGATATATACATTTTTTTGTATCAATTTGAATATCTTTGCTACATTTCTTCACAAATTTTACGTCTATGTGCTATCCATGTTAAATAAATAGGACATATTTCATTTTCATTCACTATATTTTACATTCTGTTTACAAAGTTTTACGTTCATTCAAACGCATGAACAACACTCGTTCAAAATGAAGACTCGTGGTACATAGCTACATCATTTCATTAACATATTTTACAATTGTAAAGTATGTTTTACATTTAACTAAGTTATTATACAATTGTCTGACATTTTCTTACAGTTATTTCCATGCCTCTAATTGAATATTACTTTTTTTATTTTGCAGATCAACATATCAATTTTACAATGTGAGCGTGGATTTTAAAAAATATACACAAAATTTACAATGGATGACGAATTTCGATGGACCCATGACATTGGGAAACATGTTGGATGGACATATAAAACAATTTATACGTTAATAATAAGCAATCTATTTTATAGACATCACATAAATTTTACAAAACAGAAACAGATTTTATGAAAAAGTATCACAGTTTACGAACATTGCTCTAACAAAATATATTCAAAAGAGACTACAAAAAAATTCAAAATAAATAAATGCAGTTTAGAAAAGATAACGAAATTTACAGAAAAATTGTTGTATTTTACAAACATTGCTCCCAAATAATGTTGGATGATTATTTTCAAAATAAATCAAATGCACCTTACAAAAGGA
Source organism: Ottelia alismoides (assembly GCA_037367405.1). Lineage (NCBI taxonomy): Eukaryota > Viridiplantae > Streptophyta > Magnoliopsida > Alismatales > Hydrocharitaceae > Ottelia > Ottelia alismoides. Next base: position 1,577,042 of record JAZKJV010001011.1, on the reverse strand, counting down.
ATGTTCACCACGTCTAATTGCACCCTATATTTTAGGAAATACAGGTACACAAAAATCTTCGTATATTAGGAAATATAGTTGTAACAAAATCCCATCATTTTAGGAGTTTTTTCCACGTGTATATCAATTTATTAGCACATAATAAAAGCACCTTATATTTTAGGAAACACATTTACACAAAAAATACAAATTTACGTCAGATTTGGACTTTTTTGCGACTACCAATGGTTACGCGTTTGTAATTTATAACACAGAATTGTAAAATATCATAAGCATTTGTAAATTGTTAACAGTTATTTCAAAATGTGGACATTTATTTCATCCGATATTTCTGGAAAATTCTGTACATCACTTGATATATACCTAAATATAGAATGATCAATGACGTGTAATTTACCAAATTAGCAATAATTTAATCAACCGCCATAATAGGAATGTTAGTTGGCACGAAAACCACCTAATGATTTCAATCTCATTCGTACACGCATCATCCAACGGCTTAAGATGGCACCTTTCCATAATCAAGGAAAGGTGCCACCTCAATTCAAGTGCACCATATATATATAGGGGGATGATGGGGCTGCCCCGTCCCATTTTTTAGCAATTTTTTGTATTTTTTTGGAAAAATATCGATATATATATATATATATATATATATATATATATTCATCCCTATATCCCTCATATATGTCATTCGAATTTTGTTAGAACCGGAGAGTCCTACGGCCTCCATCCAGACATGGTCGATTTAAAAAATCCTACGACCGTTAAAAAAATGACATATGGATGGAGATCGTAGGAGTCTCTGTTTCTGACAAAAGTCGAATGGCATATAGGAGGGATATAGGGATGAATATATGGTGATATGTTTCCAAAAAAATAAAAAAATTACAAAAAATAGGATGGGGGCAACCATGTTGGCTATCCCTAGAGGGCAGCTCCATATATATATATATATATATATATATATATATATGAGAGAGAGAGAGAGAGTTTAATGGGGCTACCCCCACGTTGTTTTCTGTATTTATTTTTTTGAAAAATATCGCTATATATATATTCATCCCTATATCCCTCTTATATATCATTCGAATTTCGTCAGAAACAGAGACTCCTACGACCTCCATCCAGACAATCATTTTTTAATGGTAATAGTATTTTTTAAATCGACGCCATCTCGATGGAGGCCATAGGAGTCTCTGTTTCTGACGAAATTCGAAAGGCATATAGCAGGGATATAGGGATGAATATACATGGTGATATTTTTCAAAAAAATAAAAAATACCAAAAACGGTGCGGGGGCAGCCATTATTGGGGCAGCCCCATTAAACTCATATATATAGGGTAAAATGGGGTTGCCCCCTTGAGGATAAGCTAACTTGACTCCCCCGCCTCATTTTACCCCATTTTTTTTGGAAATTTTTTCCATGAATATTCATCACTATATCCATATATTATGCCATTCAAATTTCGTATGAAATAGAGACTCTTACGTCATCCATCCAGTCGAAGTCATTTTTAGTAATTCTATTACTGTTAAAAAAATGATTGTATGGATGGAGGTCGTAGGAGTCTCTGCTTTACACGAAATTTGAATAGCATACGATAGGGATATAGTGACGAATATTCATAGAAGAATTTTTCAAGAAAATAAAAAAATGGGGAAAATGGGGTGGGGGAGCCAACTTGGCTACCCCTTGAGGGTAGCCCGATTAAACCCATATATATAGGAGCTTGGAGCCTTGACTCGAGAATGTAGGCAACTCCCCGAACCTGATCTTTTTTTTCATTAGTTTTGTGTCTTTTAAGGAAACCTTAGGTGGATTTACTTAATATATTTAGGGAAATATGTGTCTCATGTTCATTCAAAACAAGCATTCTTAACATTTTCATCTATAAAAGGTCAATTGCAACAATTCTAATATTGTTAAAATTTGATAGTCTTGATGGAAATGTTAGCAGTCTCGAATTAAGTTGAATTTGAAATCACATCATGGTGATGTATGGTGATCTAATCCCCCCCATATTTCATTTAAAAAAAGTCAAAAAATAATGAAAAAAGAGCTGAGTAGGGAGTTACTTGCACCCCCCCCCCATGTGTAGGCTCTTTTTTTCCATGTATATATGTATGCATGCATGTATGCATGTATGCATGTATATATGTATGTATGTGTGTATGTGTGTGTAACTTTGTCCCCTCACATTGGCTTTAGCCCCTCGACGCAGTAGAGCAATCTTATATGATTATAATTTTGATTTATTGGTTGAATATTTTTATCATGATATATATATGTGCATATTAATGTGATTTTTGAATTCACTTCCTACATCCTAATAATTTAACTCAAATTCTTCATTTATCTTCACTCGATCATAGTATTTTTATTAATGTTAAGTTGATCAAAATTTCTATTCACTCTTTATTCTATCTGAATTTGTCTTCGATTATTTGACCTAAATTTGTATTTAATTATGTTAGGATATGATTTTCTAAATCCAAATCCGAATCGTATATATATTCACACACACACATTCTATACACATTATATACAGAGAACGAATGTGGGCTTGAAAATATGCATGTCCAGTCCATTTTCATCCTTAACAATGTCTATTACAGACCGAAAGATCACGTGTGCGGTTGGGATACTGGTCTCATGATTGATGGAATGCGAGCCCACGACGAGCCATTATGCAATAAATATTATTGCATATATCATTCCCTGATCTGAAATGAAGAATGAATAATTTGCACAATAGGTCCCTTAGTACAATTAGGATTATGTACCATGGCCATCTTAATAATCATACAGCTATTGATTCAACTATTGAATCATAGAGGCTGGTACTTCGATGAATATCTAAAGGGTTAGATTGAGGACTCATCAAGCACCGTCAAATGATTGTTAAGAGATGATCTCCAGTCTGAGTAGGAGATGGCAATCCTTATCTCTGAAGGTTGATATCTGACCGACCTCTTGATGCAGGTCCTCTGCATAGGAATAGAGATTCGGAGGTGTCAGATTAGTTAGGTCAAAGAGTTGACTTAACGAGATCGAGATAACCAAAGTCCTATATCGTATGCTGTCATGATATAGGAACACATCCTCTGACCGGAGACAGATGTGTTGTTATATGTCTGAGTATGTACATTTGGCAGACCAATAGGTTGATGACTTATCAAGGTCTATACACCGGTGTGCTGGTGTGCATATAAGGGCATATGAGTAATACGATCTCTCAAAGGGATCATACAGGTTCAGTTACTGAACCGGAAGGCATGAGCTCACTCATGAGATATTGGGAAGAATCAAATTCCATGCGCATGGTCGTCTCGCTTTGGAAGCTTGACTAAAATTTTAGGTTTGATATGTACTTTTGGAAAGTATATGATCAAGACCTAGGTATGATATACGCTTTTGGAAAGTGTATGATCGATACCAACTCTCAATGATCGAATGAGAAACTTACTGATAAAACCATGAAGTAGACAGTATAAAGTTGATCCAATACTTCGGGTTTAATCTGAGTCTTCCAATATGCAAGATGTACAGGTATTGGGAATACCTGAGGGTGATTTGATCATAAACGATTGTATAACCATGATGCTTCCATTCCTAGGGAGTGATGAAACGGGTCTGGATTTTAGTGACTCCTCTCAGTAGAGAAGTGATCTGATCTTGGTCCAAGTGTTGGACATTGATCTGAATGTGATTCAGATACAATGAGAAGATTAGATTTACGGTCTTGATTTAATCAAGCATCTATGGGAGGCCCGCGATCTGGATTTGAGATATGATCTCAATATCCATGTCACTATACGTGGAACAATACAATCGCCCTGTCCTTATCTCCAAGTATCTGCGGAGAGATTGCATTATTCTTGAAGGGTTCAAGGATAATTCCATAAGATCTAAGCATTGAAGAAATCATGATTAAATGTGATTTAATCATCTTGATGTATGAAGAAATTATCCAATATAATTAAATGTGATTTAATTAATGTGGATAAGAATAATGTGGATAGAAGTATCCAATTATTCATAATATATTATAAATGTGATTTATAATGTATTAGAGAGAGCTAATTATAATTTATATGTGTTTATTAATTATTATGTGTATTGGATACACATTGTGTAATTAATTGACAATGTAAATTATATGTTGTTTTGGGTTGTGAATATGATTCACAAATTTTCCATGGCAAGATTGCAATATTCTCAAATATAATTGTGAATTATTTTTGAAGAATAAAAGCCAACAAAAGTTGTTGGAGATAAATAAAGGAGATTTTCAAGGAGATATGCAATCTCAAGGATTTCCATGAGATTGCTCTCTCCATGGAAGGTATGGGCGGCACACCATTCCTAATAGGAATGTGTGGCCGTTCACATGGAATGTGTATGGAGATGAAATCTCCATGTACATTCTCTCCTTATTTATTGGCTTGATTTAGGAATAATTTATATTTGATTTTGTCAAATATATTTTTAACCTAAATTTGTTGGTTTTACCAACAACAATCTTGACCATTGGATTAGACATAAATCAATCTCAACCATTGATTTTATATGTCACATGGATTGAGATCCATGGATCCCAAAACCCTATAAATAGAGAGGCATACCATGCTCTCTCTTCACATGTGATCTTGAAGCTCTCTCTCTTCTTCTCTCTTCATACACGACAACCTTCACTTCCTCTAATATTGGTGGCCGTCCACCATACCCTAGAGGAGGGAATCGTCGACGCCATCGCCACTGCGTCGCCGCTTCGACGTTCTTCGGTTCTCCGTCTTCTTGGTGTGATAAGCCCACGAAGGAGATGTTCGATCTCGTGCGACGAGATCAGGAGCAACCACGCTTGGATCAACTTCTTGGATTGCGAGGACAACGCGGTTCATCCCCGCGCTCGCAAGCAGTCTCGCCGACGATCGGACTTGAGACAGGAGGTCTCTTCTCTTAGAGACTGGATAAACTATGCTTCAAGAGGTATTGAATTATGCTTGTTGTGGTTATAGATGAAACGATCTGAGAATGGTTCTCGGATCATGTGGTTTCATCGAATAAAATTTTAAATTCTGTTGCACCGAACAACTAGTATGACTAGTCGTTCCTCGTCGTATCCGATATGACGATCACGCTTCCGTGATGCGCTTAAGGATAATTCCACATCCTTCAAGTGGTATCAGAGCCAGGTCGACGGTTTCAAATATGATTCGAAAACCAAGGACGACTTGGGTTCGTTAAGGTCGCGAAAGTTTTGTCGCATTTGATTTCGCAGATCTGTTTAGTAAATAATTTCGGCCATGTTTAAATTGTTTAAGCACGAATTATTTACTTGGATTTTGTTCCCCATTTAATAAAGAAACCATAGGATCTGAGTTTGCGTAAATCAGATTTCGTATGCTCGAGATATGATTGTTTTAATGAACATATATGCACTGTTGCGGGAACTGTAGATCTTAACATGATTAAAGAGTTAATTACTGTTTAGATCCGCCTCGAAATACGTGAAACATCACTTGGATTCTGTTCTAAATCAAGTTAGCAATCTTTGAAAATTGAGTTTGACTAATTTGGATTAAATTGATTGAGACATGTTAATTTTAGTGAGTAGGGGTCACTACTAAAATTGCAATCCTAATCTAGAACCAAGTGATTGTCAATTAGTGAAATTAATTGTTAATTTCGTGAAATAATCATGGAAAATATTTGTAAAATATTGGAATATGATTATTTACATAATTGACTTGACCTCAACCAATTTATTGATTAGATTTGATCTAAATCTTAATTGGAAATACAATCATCAAACTTGATGCTTGAATAGTGATTGTCATTTAATCAATTAGTGAAATTAAAATTATTTAATTTCCTAGAATAATTGTGCATAAATATTTGTGAAATATTTGACGATAATTATTCCCTTAAATGTCATTTCCTTAACCAATAATTGATTAGATGTGATCTAGATCACTAATTGGTTAGATGATCTACATGATCAACATTCCAACAAACATGTTGCTTGAATAGGACTTGGGATTTGTTTACCAAATCTCATTATAATGTTAATAAAAATTGTTTTGATTATTATTATATGGTATAATTTCGGTTGAAGAACCAATGATCATCTCAAGTACAAAGTGATTTATTTTGCATTATCCTTTCCCGAGGTGGATATGGTGTCTAGTCGGGGAGCATTGGGGTTGCGGGTTGCAACGTATGTGGTCCGTCCCACTCTCGTCGATACTGGCCATGTCAGCGGGTAGGGTTAGTATAATGCTTAAGAAATCATGATGTATTTCTAATTATTAAAATTCGAAATAATACATATTTGAGATAATACCATAATGCAAGTAACAATAAAATGTTTGTTGGATATTAATTGGATCATTAATTTAATATGATTAGATTAATTGGAATCTAATTAAAATTAAAACACTCTATTATGAATAGAGATGTTATTTCCCTTGGAAGAATTAATCATAATGAATATGATTTATAGTGATTAATTAGAATTTGAATATGATATGGAGGATCACATAAGTGACATCCATGGTCTCCCGTCAAGGCGGAGGGTTCCGTCGCCAGGGATTGCATGTCGGAGACGCCTGTCCGAAGTGACATCTCCTGTATGCAAGCGCATCTGGATCGGGCTCGTCGCTTCTCGAAAGAGTAAGAACGTATGCGTAGTGACCCCAATATCAGATCCTCATATTATTGGGGCGATATTGGATTGCGCATAGCGAGTTGTATTCCTGTTGACGGCTGGTTCAATTAATGACGGGTCAACATTGCCTTAGGGTTGGTGGACCCGGGTGTTAAAGACCGAATTGGGAAATGCAAGTTGGACTTGCAAGGCGGAATGTGTTCCCGCTTTTTTTTATCCGAGTTGCAGATTCTCATATTATTGGGATGTAACAATGATAAGGAAGGAGATCCCAGATCTTGCTTGAGATATGATGGTAAGTATATCTCTTACATTGAAAGTGATTAAGGGAATGAACTTTCAGTGTTGACAAGGCAAGACAACTTTGATATAAAAATTCCTAAATCAAAGTAAAATATGTATATATATAAATACATACATTTATGCAAATTTCTTATTTCAGATAATCCTTCATTAAAACCCACTCAATGATATACTCAATAATAACCAGTAGAATATCATGGATTGGACTCATGATCCAGATATTGTACTAGCAGTTGGACACATAATGTATGTGGTTGCAATGTGCAAGTTTCCTCATAATAATGAGGAATGATAATTAAATAGATAATAGGACTACAGCCCTAAGGTTTGTATGTCTCTGTAATCTTGATCTCATCGGATGTACTTTGGAAGTAACATGTAGATGATGATCGCAATTGTCAAATAATCCTTATACAATCAATGAAGATATTATGGCATACATATGTGCTCTTGACATTTAATCATGAGTGACATGGTTCTCTGCATCATGCAGAATGGTAGCTCTATAAGAGATGATGTATTCAAAATATTTGGATACCTACCTGAACCAATGGTTTTAAGAGTATAAATGGATGTAGACATGATGAGTCTCATCATTCTACTGTCTATACTCTAGTCATTCATGAAGCTTCATAATATTCACATTGTATGAATTTAATGAAGCATGTATAAATGTTGAAATGCTCTTACATTGAACTCTTTTGAATTTAACATAAGAGATCCTTAGTCTTAAGCAATGGTTGTTTATAGATAAAGGGAGAGCAGTGGAAGCATGGGTTGGACCCAAGAAAGAAAGGAAAGTCAAAGAGTTGACTTGACTTCTGTGACTTCCATATGACATCCAAAGAGTTGGATGAATGCCAAAACTGCAATAAGTTGATGTATTGATAGTATGACTATCAAGTCTGTCTAGAATCCTTAGAGAAGGACTCGGATAGAGCATCAAAAATAATCTACATAAATCATTGAAATTGACTTTCTTGTTTGATAAGATAGAGTCTAATCATTGTATCTCAATCTTTTAACAATACTTGCAAAGGGTTGCATATGTTTTAGAAGACTGGAAAATTTGATCTTAAAGGTTTATAGTTATCCACATGGATATTGATGCAATTGTTGCAACAATCTCTGTTGGATTGATAGACTTGTTAATTTCAGTGGGAGAGCCCTTAGTCGTAGAGAATGTCTCTATGACCTAGATATAAGAATACACTCTTTGTTTGTTTCTAAATGTTGGAAATAAACATGAATTCTGAGATAGAACTATCATAAAGAGTTATGATGGATATATATTTCAGATAGTAATCTAACATCTAGTGGACTCCACAAAGTTAGAAAATTAATGAATGTTTCATTAACATTTCTAAATACTGAAATTAAAACCTTTATAAGATCAATAGGAGGATGAAGATCATATGACAATGATCTAGCATCAAGCCTTGGACATTTGTCTATTGATTTAATCAATAGATTAAAAAGAGATGAAACTTTAGAATGTCTAAAATTTCAAAACTTACATACTTATGAATATTGTATTCAAAGAAAAACGTCCAATACACCTTTCTTTGGGAATGGTGTAAGATGTCAAGGTATTCGGGATCTCATACATAATGATGTATGCGGATCATCTATATCATAGTAACATTATGGATATGTGATATCTATTGATGATATGTATGATATGAGATTTCTTCTCTTCACCTAAGAAACCTTTGAAATGTTCAAAGATTTCATTATTTTTGGTTTAGAACCAAAGTTTGAAGGAAGACAAAATGAATTTGATCTAATCTGAGTAGCAAGTACCTGCTAGATAAATTCAAAGAATACCTTATAGAGATATGAATATCATTTCTATCTCAATCCTCCTAACACACCTTAACTCAATAGAGTTATAGGTAGATACAATTGGATCATATATGATATGATCTTATCAATGATGAATTTTTAGCATAATTATCCCTTAGTTTCCAGGTATATATGTGTAGTAGAGACTACAATGTATATCCTTAATAAGGTTCCATGTATGCTGGAATCTAGCACTTGAGAGTGCTGCTTCATTAAGAAAATAAAGGATGGTATTGGATACCTACTTTATGACCTTGAGATTCTTAAAGTATCTCATCTCTGAGAATGTGATTCTTAGAGGTTGAGACTCTTGAGAATCAAGATGAAAATGAAGTGTAGGAACTCATTTAATCTTGAGAAGATAATGAGATTCCTGAAATTGGAAACTAAAAGGACAATTAAAGATGAAACACTAATACCTCTTCAAATGAGTTTGAGGATGGATTCCATGTGTTAGAGAAATCTGACAATGATCGAGCTTCATATGATGAAGCTTCTGAAGATCATAGCATCGATAGATGGATAGCAATAAAAGTCTAATGTAGACTTCATATACAAGTGTTGTATATGGACCCTCGAGGATCCACCTATATGGGTAGTACCTGTAGAGGTGTAAATGGATCTTCAAGAGAAAGGGAACCTGATGAGAAGGTAGAGACCTTCAAAGCGCGGTTCGTAGACATGAGCTACACACCGGAAGAGAAGACATTGCTTGCAATGAGACTTTCTCTTCGGTGGCCATGCTTAAAACCATCAGAATATTGCTAACCTTAGCTACACAACTTGACTATTGCATCTTCAAGATGTAAGTCAATATTGCATTCCTCTATGAAAACCTCTTTGAGCATATTCACATGAAGTAGATCCAGGGCTTCATGGTTAAGGAAAGCAAGGTTTGCAAGCTAGGGAATCCATCTATGGACTCAAATAAGCTTCTTGAAGTTGGATCATAAGATTTGATGAAGATATAAATGTTATGATTTCAGATAGAATCTTGATGAGCCATGTGAAGCTTAGTGGGAGTACCTTTGTGTTCATCGTGCTAAATGTAGATGATATCCTAATCATTTAAAATTATATAAGGATAATAATAAGTGTTTTATAGACTGGCTATTCCATATCTTGAAATATGATTTCAAAGATACCTCTTAGATCTTAGTTCTGAAGTTGTTCAGGAGCAAAGAGAAGAGGGTATTGGGACTGTTACATTAATAGTACATCCTGGACATATTCCATTTTATGGAAAATTCCAAGAAAGGCTGCCATCCCTTAAGATATGGTACTGACCTATCTAAAGGGACATCACCTCAAAGAGTTGAGGAAGTGAATGCTAGAACTACTTGCCATTGGGCATCAGTTCTGAGAAGCCGGGTGTGTACTGGATGTGTACAAAAGCCAGATGGCTGCCATGTAGTGGGAGTAGTAAACTGTTACTAATCCTACTATGGAAATAGAACACTTGGTTGCAGTAATAACAAAATCTTCATAGATGACAAGTTTTTTTGAGATAGTGATCTCAAAGTCTTATCTTCAAAGCTTAAGACTTTATAGATAGAGATCTAAAAGGTCTTAACTGTAGATACCTTAAGAGATAGTGATCTCCAGGAATAAGGGTATTCTGATAAGGATTATGGAAATACTGGTTATCATAATTGTTAAGCTGTAGTGTCAAGGACACTATAGTTTTTAACAAGATTGCATATTGATTGCATAAGATGCAATATTCGCATTAGATGCAAGCACTGTTACTGGGGATATGCAAGTGTCGTAAAAGGACTTGGCATAGTCTCGTAGGAATAGAGTGACTGATCAGCTTACCTAGCTATTTTCTAAATAGCCTATGATTGTCACATGAGTGCGAGTTGAAATGATTAGCCCATTAATGGCTCTTTGGGCTAGTGGGAGATTGTTGGAAATGCGAGCCCACGGCGAGCCATTATGCAATAAATATTATTGCATATATCATTCCCTGATCTGAAATGAAGAATGAATAATTTGCATAATAGGTCCCTTAGTACAATTAGGGTTATGTACCATGGACATCTTAATAATCATACAGCTGTTGATTCAACTATTGAATCATAGAGGCTGGTGCTTGGATGAATATCTAAAGGGTTAGATTGAGGACTCATCAAGCACCGTCAAATGATTGTTAAGAGATGATCTCCAGCCTGAGTAGGAGATGGCAATCCTTATCTCTGAAGGCTGATATCTGACCGACCTCTTGATGCAGGTCCTCTGCATAGGAATAGAGATTCGGAGGTGTCAGATTAGTTAGGTCAAAGAGTTGACTTAACGAGATCGAGATAACCAAAGTCCTATATCGTATGCTGTCATGATATAGGCACACATCCTCTGACCGGAGACAGATGTGTTGCTATATGTCTGAGTACGTACATTTGGCAGACCAATAGGTTGATGACCTAATCAAGGTCTATACACCGGCGCGTTGGTGTGCATATAAGGGCATATGAGTAATACGATCTCTCAAAGGGATCATACAGGTTCAGTTACTGAACCGGAAGGCATGAGCTCCCTCATGAGATATTGGGAAGAATCAAATTCCATGCGTATGGTCATCTCGCTTTGGAAGCTTGACTGAATTTGTAGGTTTGATATGTACTTTTGGAAAGTATATGATCAAGACCTAGGTATGATATACGCTTTTAAAAAGTGTATGATCGATACCAACTCCCAATGATCGAATGGGAAACTTACTGATAAAACCATGAAGTAGACAGTATAAAGTTGATCCAATACTTCGGGTTTAATTTGAGTTTTCCAGTATGCAAGATGTACAGATATTGGGAATACCTTAGGGTGATTTGATCATAAACAATTGTATAACCATGATGCTTCCATTCCTAGGGAGTGATGAAACGGGTCTGGATTTTAGTGACTCTTCTCAGTAGAGAAGTGATCTGATCTTGGTCCAAGTGTTGGACATTGATCTGAATGTGATTCAGATACAATGAGAAGATTAGATTTACGGTCTTGATTTAATCAAGCATCTATGGGAGGCCCGCGATCTGGATTTGAGATATGATCTCAATATCCATGTCAGTATACGTGGAACAATACAATCGCCCCGTCCTTGTCTCCAAGTATCTGCGGAGAGATTGCATTATTCTTGAAGGGTTCAAGGATAATTCCATAAGATCTAAGCATTGAAGAAATCATGATTAAATGTGATTTAATCTTCTTGATGTATGAAGAAATTATCCAATATAATTAAATGTGATTTAATTAATGCGGATAAGAATAATGTGGATAGAAGTATCCAATTATTCATAATATATTATAAATGTGATTTATAATGTATTAGAGAGAGATAATTATAATTTATATGTGTTGATTAATTATTATGTGTATTGGATACACATTGTGTAATTAATTGACAATGTAAACTATATGTTATTTTGGGTTGTGAATATGATGCACAATTTTTCCATGGCAAGATTGCAATATTCTCAAATATAATTGTGAATTATTTTTGAAGAATAAAAGCCAACAAAAGTTGTTGGAGATAAATAAAGGAGATTTTCAAGGAGATATGCAATCTCATGGATTTCCATGAGATTGCTCTCTCCATGGAAGGTATGGGCGGCACACCATTCCTAATAGGAATGTGTGGCCGTTCACATGGAATGTGCATGGAGATGAAATCTCCATGTACATTCTCTCCTTATTTATTGGCTTGATTTAGGAATAATTTATATTTGATTTTGTCAAATATATTTTTAACTTAAATTTATTAGTTTTACCAACAACAATCTTGACCATTGGATTAGACATAAATCAATCTCAACCATTGATTTTATATGTCACATGGATTGAGATCCATGGATCCCAAAACCCTATAAATAGAGAGGCATACCATGCTCTCTCTTCACATGTGATCTTGAATCTGTCTCTCTTCTTCTCTCTTCATACACGACAACCTTCACTTCCTCTAATATTGGTGGCCGTCCACCATACCCTAGAGGAGGGAATCGTCGATGCCATCGCCACTGCGCCGCCGCTTCGACGTTCTTCGGTTCTCCGTCTTCTTGGTGTGATAAGCCCACGAAGGAGATGTTCGATCTCGTATGACGAGATCAGGAGCAACCACGCTTGGATCAACTTCTTGGATTGCGAGGACAACGCGGTTCATCCCCGCGCTCGCAAGCAGTCTCGCCAACGATCGGACTTGAGACAGGAGGTCTCTTCTCTTAGAGACTCGATCAACCATGCTTCAAGAGGTATTGCATTATACTTGTTGTGGTTATAGATGAAACGATCTAAGAATGGTTCTCGGATCATGTGGTTTCATTGAATAAAATTTTAAATTTCGCTGCACCGAACAACTAGTACGACTAGTCGTTCCTCGTCGTATCTGATACGACGATCACACTTCCGTAATGCGCTTAAGGATAATTCTACATCCTTCAATGATCATTGTAACGTCTTGGGCCCCATACCTGATTCGTTATGGGGGATTACTTTTGCTGACAACTACTTGAGCTTAGGCCCAATCGGAGCCCTCGACCACAACCCAATCGTACTAAGTTTAATAATATGGACATCAATATTAAACACTTATTTATATAAAAAATAATAAGTTACCTACTTAATTATCTACTAATCATTAAAAAGTATACCTTTTCTATCTATATGTGGAATGATATTTCCATAAATAAATTGTGTGCCAACAATAATCTAAACATTGATTTTTTTCTCTTTCTAAAACCAACCATCTCTTTTTAAGGAAAGACTTTAATCCAAGTTCTTATTACGTTAAAAATACAAAACACATCTTGTTATTATCAAAATCGTCTCCTGCCAAATAGGATTAACATATTTTGATCGGGCTTGATGGACGACCATGAATGGGTGCCCTAATAAGATACCAATGAACACAAAGCCCATTGGATAAGCCCTATCTCTCTCTCTCTCTTTATATATATGTATATATATATGTGTGTATATATATGTATCTATGTGTATATATATAGTAGTGATCCTATGAGAGCAAAAAATGTGAGAGCATGAGAGCATGCATTCTGGACCACATGATTCTGTTTTCTCTCTCCTAGTTGGATCATGTGGTCCAGAATGCATGCTCTCACAGGTTTTGGCTCTCATAGGATCACTCCTCTCTCTCTCTCTCTATATATATATATATAGGAAAAAATGGGGATGCCCCCTGGGGGCAGCCAACATGGCTGCCCCCACCCCATTTTTCGGCCTCTTTTTTATTTTTTTTGAAAAATAAAACCATGTATATTCATCCATATATCCCTCCTATATGCCATTCGAATTTCGTCAGAAACAGAGACTCCTACGGCCTCCATCTCGATGATATTGATTTAAAAAAATCCTGTTACCGTTAAAAAATTACTGTCCGGATGGAGGCCGTAGGAGTCTTTGTTTCTGACGAAATTCGAATGGTATATAGGAGGGATATAGGGATGAATGTACATAGTGTTATTTTTCAAAAAAAATAAAAAAATTGCCCAAATAAGGCGGGGGCAGCCATGTTGGCTGCCCCTAGGGGGCAGCCACATATGACCCATATATATATATATAGGACCTTGGAGTCTAGACCCGAGAATGTAGGCAACTCCCCGAACCTGGTCTTTTTTTCCATTATTTTTGGGTTTTTTTAAGAAAACCATAGGTGGATTTACTTAATATATTGATGGAAATATGTGTCTCGTGTTCATGCAAAGCAAGCATTCTTAACATTTTCATCCACAACGGGTCAATCGCAACAATTCGAATATTGTTAAAATTTGATAGTCTTGATGGAAATGTTAGCAGTCTCAAATTAAGTTGAATTTGGAATCACATCATGGTGATGTATGGTGATCTAATTCCCCCCATATTTCATTTCAAAAAAGTCAAAAATAATGAAAAAAGAGCTGTGTTGGGAGTTACTTGCCCCCCCCCCAGGTGTAGGCACCCTTTTTCCATGTATGTATGTATGTATGTATGTATGTATGTACGTGTGTACGTAGTGCGTGCGTACGTACGTACGTAGTGCGTACGTATGTATATATGTACGTATGTATGTACGTATGTATGTACGTATGTATGTACGTATGTAGGTATGTATGTATGTATACAGTATGTATGTATGTATGTAGTATGTACATGCGTACGTACGTACGTACGTACGTATGTATGTATGTATGTATGTATGTATGTATGTATGTATGTATGTAGTACATTACGTAGGTACGTAGGTACGTAGGTACATTGGTACGTAGGTAGGTAGGTAGGTACGTACGTATGTATGTATATATGTATGTAGAATGTGTGTGTGTAACTTTGTCCCCTCACATTGGCTTCAGCCCCTCGACACAGTTGAGCAATCTCATATGATTATAATTTTGATTTATCGGTTGAATATTTTTATCATGATATTTATGTGCATATTAATGTGATTTTTGAAATCATTTTCAACATCCTAATAATTTAACTCAAATTCTTAATTTATCTTCACTCGATCATAGTATTTTTATTAATGTTAAGTTGATCAAAAATTCTATTCACTCTTTAGCCGATCCAGACTATTTGATCTAAATTTGTATTTAATAATGTTAGGATATGATTTCCTAAATCCAAATCGGAATCATATCTATATTCACACACAGTCATATTCTATACAGAGAATGAATGTGGGCATGAAAATATGCATGTCCAATCCATTTTCATCCTTAATAATTTCTATTATAGACCGAATGATCACACGTGCAGTTGGGACACTGGTCGCATGATCACTGTAATGTTTTGGGCCCCATACTTGATTCGTTATGGGGGATTACTAACCCAGACAACTACTTGGGCTTGGGCCCAATAGGAGCTCTTGACCACAACCCAATCGTGCTAAGTTTAATAATATGGACATCAATATTCAATACTTGTTCGTATAAAAAATAATAAGTTACCTACTTAATTATCTACTAATCATTAAAATGTATACCTTTTCTATCTAGATGTGGATGATCTTTCCATAAATAAATCGTGTGCCAAAAATAATCTATACATGGATTTTTTCTCTTTCTAAAACCAACCATCTCTTTTTAGGAAATATTTTAATTCAAGTTCTTATTATGTTAAAAATGCAAGGTACATCTTGTTATTATCGAAATCGTCTCCTACCAAATAGGATTAACATATTTTGATCGGGCTTGATGGACGACCATGAATGGGTGCCTACTACCTATTAAGATACCAATGGACACAGAGCCCATTGGATAATCCCTCCTCTCTCTCTCTCTCTCTATATATATATATATATATATATATATAGGGAAAAAGGACCCTACATCGGCGGGTGCAGGAAATTCCCTACACCCGGCCAAATTTTTCATTATTTTTTGATTTCTTTGAAATGAAACCTTGGGGAATTTAGATCACCATGTATCACCTTGTTGTCATCCCAAATTCAACTTAATTCGAAACTTCTATCATCTCCATCAAGACTACCAAATTTTAACGGTCTCAGAATTGTTGAAATCGACCCCTTTTAGATGAATATGTTAGGAATTTATTTTACTTAAAATTTGAAAAACTTATTCCCTCGACATATTAAGTAAATCCCCTCAACTTTTAATTCAAAAAAGTAACAAAATAATGCTAAAATGGGGTGGGTGCAGGGAGTTTCCTACACCACTGGGTGCAGGCTCCCTGCCCTCATATATATATATATATATATATATATATATATATGGGTTGGGGAGCCTGCACCGGGGGATGTAGGTAAGTTCCTGCACCCGGCCATTTTTTCCATTATTTTTAGTTTTTTTTAAAAGAAATATTTGGGGGATATACTTAATATAGTTAGTGGAATATGTGATTCAAGTTTCATGCAAAACAAACACTCCTAACATGTTCATCTAAAATGGTCAATTTCAGCAATTCTGAGACCGTTAAAATTAGGTAGTCTTGATGGAGATGATAGAAGTCTCGAATTAAGTTGAATTTGGAATGACAACATGGTGATACATTGTGATCTAAATACCCCAAGGTTTCATTTCAAAAAATAAAAAAATAATGAAAAATTAGGCCGGGTGTAGGTAATTTCCTGCACCCGCCGGTGTAGGAACCCTTTTCCCATATATATATATATATATATATATATATATATATATATATATATATATATATATATATATATATATATAGGAAATACATCTAATAAGGAGCACCTTTTCTGGGTGCATGGAAAGCCCACCATCTAAGTCATCCGTAATTAATCCAACGGATCCTGTTAATGCCTTTTTTATCTTAATTTATTTAATGTCGAAAACCCATTTTAGTCTTTTTGTCTCATTCTAAAAATAGAAGGGAATAACACACATTCTATTTTGGGAGAATTCCACCAGATCCGTTAGGGAAATTGTCATCTTCCTCTGACTTGCCATATTCACCGATTCTAGCCGTACCCCAAAAGATTGGCGCAGAGCTTTCCGGCCGTCGTCTGTGCCACAGGGAATGCGAAGGTATTCACGTAGTAGCTGATGGGAGCAACAACATTAATTTGGTTGTCATGTTCTCGATGCAAATGATTTGCACCTCCTCCTACAGATTGGGTGAGATGGTCATTGTACGTGGTAGCATTTCTAGAAGTGGAGGCCCTCCTGTGTTTTTGACTTGCAATATTCACGTGTTTTATATTTTAATTTATGTTTTTTTTATTTGTGTTTTGATTTACGTTTTTACTTGTGTTTACTTTTCTCCAATTAGGAATGCGAAGGTATTCACGTAGTAGCCGAGGACATGCATGGAGGAGGTGGGTCGTAGAGGAGAAGGGCAGAGGAGGTGCGGGTAGAGAGGATGCTGGAGATGGAGGGCGAGCCCAGTTTTTTACAATCAGAGATCCTATTTTGCAATCTCGAGTATTTTTTTACAATCTCACATCGTATTTTACAATCTCATATCATTTTTTTATAAATTTCAGGTGGGTCGTGGAGGAGAAGGGCGGATGAGGTGCGGGTAGAGAGGATGCTGGAGATGGAGGGCCACTAGTTTTTTACAATCAGAGATCCTATTTTGCAATCTCGAGTTTGTTTTTACAAGCTCAGATCCTATTTTGCAATCTCATACCATTTTTTACAAATTTCAGACTATTTTTTACATTCATTTAAATTTTGTGATATGATAAAAAACTATTTAAATGAGATAAATTTTGCCCACGCTACCTACGGTAACATATGGGAGTATCTACCGAGATGAATGAGTCATGTTGAACTCGGACTCGGATTTATCTCAAAAATACGATTCGAATTCGAATTCAAACTCAGATAACAATCAAGAGGGAGATTTTACAATCTCATACCAGAATTTACAAATACCAAGACATTTCCTACGTATATGAGACTGTATTTTACAAAGACATTACCAAATTTACAATTACAACAATAATTGTATTACTAACTGTGATCTTATTTTACAATGTAGGATGCAAAATTATAATATGGATTCGAATTTTACAAAGATGCTTGGCATTCTGCAGGGCGCGAAAGTACCGTACATTTTTATGAAAAACGCACATAATTATGATTGTGGATTTACAATCGTCATACAGATTTTACAAAACGTGCATGAATTTTTACAATAGTGTTATCAAAATTCAAATTATAATAATATAACTATTACTAATTGTGATTTTATTTTACAATGCAGGATACAGTTTTTACAATATCAACGGGAGTTTTACAAAAAGATCTGATATTCTACATTGCGCAAAAATGCTACCACGTTGGCAAAACTTCATTAACTAAAAGGCAACAAAAAATACCAAATCAGACAAGCTAAAAATGGAAAAATACAAGGACAAAATAAATTTCAAATTCGAAATTAAATTCAAATTTAAAATGAAAATGTATGGACTAAAATACCCTTTTGGATGAAGAACCGCTAAATCGAGATCTAACGGATCTCGTGATGGGCTTTCCATGCACACAGGAAAGGTGCACCTCATTGGAAGGGTACTCTCTCTCTCTCTCTCTCTCTCTCTCTCTCTCTATATATATATATATATATAGGAGCTTGGAGCCTAGACCCGAGATTGTAGGCAACTCCCCGGACCCGGTCTTTTTTCATTATTTTTGGATTTTTTAAGGAAACATTAGGTGGATTTACTTAATATATTGAGGGAAATGTGTGTCTCATGTTCATGCAAAACAAGCATTCTTAACATTTTCATCTACAAAAGGTCAATTGCAACAATTCTAATATTGTTAAAATTTGATCGTCTTGATGGAAATGTTAGCAGTCTCGAATTAAGTTGAATTTGAAATCACATCATGGTGATGTATGGTGATCTAATTCCCCCCATTTTTCATTTCAAAAAAGTCAAAAAATAATGAATAAAGATAAATGTAGGGAGTTACTTGTCCCCCAGGTGGGCTCCCTTTTTCCATGTATGTGTGTGTATGTGCGTGTGTGCGTGTGTGCGTGCGTGCGTGGGTGGGTGGGCGTGTGTGTGTAACTTTGTCCCTTCACGTTGGCTTCGGCCCCTCGATGCAGTTGAGCAATCTTATATTATTATAACTTTGATTTATTGGCTGAATATTTTTATCATGATATTTATGTGCATATTAATGTGATTTTTGAAATCACTTCCTACATCCTAATAATTTAACTCAAAATATTAATTTATCTTCACTCGATCATAGTATTTTTATTCAATGTTAAGTTGATCGAAATTTCTATTCACTCTTTAGTCGATCCGGATTTGTCTTCGATTATTTGATCTAAATTTGTATTTAATTATGTTAGGATATGATTTCCTAATTCCAAATCCGAATCATATCTATATTCACACACACATTCTATACAGAGAACGAATGTGGGCATGAAAATACACATGTTCAATCCATTTTCATCCTTAACAATGTCTATTACAGATCGAATGATCACACGTTCGGTTGGGACACTGATCGCATGATCACTGTAACGTCTTGGGCCCATACCTGATTCGTTATGAGGGATTACTAACCCAGACAACTATTTGGGCTTGGGCCCAATCGAAGAACTTGACCACTATCCAATCGTAGTAAGTTTAATAATATGGACATCAATATTCAATACGTGTTCGTGTAAAAAATAATAAGTTGCGTACTTAATTATCTACTAATCTTTAAAAAGTATATGTTTTCTATCTAGATGTGGAATGATTTTTCCATAAATAAATCGTGTGCCAACAATAATCTATGCATGGATTTTTTCTCTTTCTAAAACCAACCATCTCTTTTTAAGGAAAGACTTTAATTCAAGTTCTTATTATGTTAAAAATGCAAAGCACATCTTGTTATTATCGAAATCGTCTCCGACCAAAGAGGATTAATATATTTTGATAGGGCTTGATGGACGACCATGAATGGGTGCCTACTAAGATACCAATGGACGCATAGCCCATTGTATAAGCCCTCTTTCTATCTATCTATCTATATATATATGGGGTTGATGGGGTTGCCCCTGCCCCGCCCCATTTTTGGGCAAATTTTTTGATTTTTTTGGAAAATATCGTCATGTATATTCATCCCTATATCCCTCCTATATGCCATTCGAATTTCGTCAGAAATAGAGACTCCTACGGCCTCCATCCAGACATGGTCGATTTAAAAAATCCCGCGACCATTAAAAAATGACATGGATGGAGGTCGTAGGAGTCTCTATTTCTGACGAAATTCGAATGGCATATAGGAGAGATATAGGGATGAATATATATAGTGATATTCTTCCAAAAAATAAAAAAAATTTGCGAAAATGAGGTGGGCGCAGCCATGTTGGCTACCCCTAGGGGGCAACCCCATTTTCCCTATATATATATATAGATATGAGGACGGGGAAGCTCCTCCATGGGGCAGTTTCCCCACCTTTTTTATTTTTTTTTGAAATTTCTTCATGTATATTCATATATATACCCCTCCTACATGTTATTCAAATTTCGTGAGAAACGGAGACTCCTATGCCCTCCATCTAGAACAGGTACATTACAGCAAATTTCAGACCGTTAAAAATTACATGTTCTAGATGGAGGGTATAGGAGTCTCCGTTTCTCACGAAATTTGAATGACATGTAGGAGGAGTATATAGATGAATATACATGAAAAACATTTCAAAAAAAAATAAAAAAAGGAGGGGAAACTGCCCCGTGGAGCAGCCAGCTTAGCTGCTCCATGGAGCAGCTTCCCTTTCCTCTCTCTCTCTCTCTATCTCTCTCTCTCTATATATATATATCCTTTTCCCTATATATACACACACACATATATATATATATACATATATATATATATATATACATACATATATATATATATATATATATATATGGTAAAAGGGAAGCTACACCGGGGTGTGCAACCAACTAGCTACACCCGTGTATTTTTCTCATTTATTTTTGATTTTTTTGAAGGAAACTTATGGGGAACTTACTTAATTTATTGTGTGGAATTGTGTTTCAAATTTCATGCAAAACAAACACTCCTAACATGCCCATCTAGATATGGTCAATTTCAATAATCCTGAAACCGTTAAAATGTGATAGCTTTGATGGAGATGATAGAAATGTCGAATTTAGTTGAAATTGGTATGATATCATGGTGATATATAGTGATTTAAATCCCCTAGGTTTCATTGCAAAAACACAAACAATCAATGAAAAAACTGGCCGGGTGCAGCTAGTTAGCTACACATCCGAGTGCAGCTTCGCCACTCCCTATATATATATATATATATGGGACAGGGAGCCTGCATCTTGGGGTGTAGGAAACTCCCTGCACCCACCCCTATTTTTCGATTATTTTTTTATTTTTCTGATTAAAAGTTGGGGGATTTACTTAATATGTTAAGGGGAATATGTGTTTCAAGTTTCATGCAAAAAAACATTCCTAACATGTTCATCTAGATATGGTCGATTTCAACAATTCTGAGACCGTTAAAATTTGGTAGTCTTGATGGACATGATACAAGTCCCGAATTAAGTTGAATTTGGAATGACAACATGGTGATACATAGTGATCTAAATCCCCCAAGGTTTCATTTCAAAAAAAATCAAAAAATATGAAAAAATAGGTCAGGTGTAGGGAGTTACCTACAACCGCTGAGATAGGCTCCTTTCCCATATATATATATATATATATATATATATATATATATATATATATATATAGGGAGCCCTTCTAATGAGGTGGGTCTTTCCTGAAATTCATCAAGCCACTACCAAATTTGTAAATTACGTAACAATATTGTAAATTTGAAGTACATATTGTAAAATAATGATGATAATATAGTTATGTAAAATATATCATCCATATTGTAACAAACATTTAATGTCAAATATATTAATATTTTCATAAATCTTTCATGATTTACATATGATGTTAATATTTAGTATTAAATTTATGGAGTTAGAATGTGTAAAATAAATAGAATAAATGCTTAAATTGATGTGGCTTTCCATGCATCCAGGAAAGGTGCACCTCATTGGAAATATTTCCTATATATATATATATATATATATATATATATATATATATATATATATATATATATATATATATGGGATTAATGGGGTTGCCCCACGCCATTTTCGATGCTTTTTATTTTTTTTGAAAAAAATCACCATGTATATTCATCCCTATATACCTCCTATATGCCATTCGAATTTCGTCAGAAACAGAGACTCCTACGGCCTCCATCTAGATGGTGTCGATTTAAAAAATCATGTTACCATTAAAAAATGACTGTCTGGATGGAATTCTGTTTCTGACGAAATTCGAATGACATATAGGAGGGATATAGGGATGAATATACATGGCGATATTTTCCGAAAAAAAAACACCAAAAATGACGCGGGGGCAGCCATGTTGGCTGTCCCAAGAGGGCAGCCCCACTAATATCATTATATATATATATATGGGAAGTAGATACTGATAAAGCTAAAAATCAGTTTCGCGGCTTTTTAGTTTTTATGAAGAAGAAGCACGGTCGATGTAGCAATAAAAGCCGCGAAACAAGAATCGATTTTCAACCTATCAAACAAATTCGGGTTTTCCTTTCGGAAAACCGTCACTAAATATTTTACCAGGCAAGTGTTTCTGGGTAGAACTCAAGGAGGCAGAATAGATTTCTTCAATTTTTATCTTTGTAATCTTATTTTTATCTCTTCTCAAAGTTATAGGTAAGAAGCTTTTTTATTAAATTTTATTTTTATTGTTTTTATTTGATTTTAATCTTTTCAAATTTTTATTTAATTTTCAAAAAGGGATATTTTTTCAAAAATATTTATTTATTATATAATATGTGGATATTATATAGATGATAGAATATAGTAGGATGAACGGGGTCGAGCCGCGAGCTCGAACAACATAAAAAATCAAAACAAAATGAGTCGATATTTGACAAAATCAAAACACGTCGAAAACACGTCAAAAACTTCAAGAAAACTTTATACTAGGTAGATGGGGTAGTTGTGTAACTACCCTAAAGAAACCGTCGAAAAACAAAGTCAAACGAGGTCAAAATAACCCCTACATCCCAGGGACATAAGCGCAAGAAAAAGATATTTAAAATGTCTTCAAAAAGGTCCTCAGGGACTGTTCTGTAGATAAAATATACAAATGTTTACATTTAGGTCCCTGCAGAGGGACCTAAATGCAAATAGCAGAAACCTGGGGGGTGGGAATAAATTCTGGAGACCTGTTGGATTAAGTGCGTAAATTTTCTACCGGTTCACAACAGACGGCTGCGATTAGAACTTGCTGGCGCGATCGGATGGATGCAGGTGCGCCACGTGTCGCGCACCTGTACATTCTGGAGATCAACCGTTCTTGCGGTTTGTTGAAGTCGATGGCGATGGCGTTCTTCTCCAAATTATTACGACCAGACGACGGTGTCTTTGGCACGCCGGCGGGGCCAAAGGGGTGGCTCCTCCACCCCTCGCGCTCGCCCGCTGCAGGGTGGTGGCGGAGACTGCTCGGATCGGCGGTGGAGCGGTGATGAAGACGGCGGCCTCGGCACCTGGAAATTGATGCAGTTCTGGCGAGGCTCCTTTGAGATGTCTTTTCTTGACGACCGAAGCCTCTCAGATCTGAAGAACTGGATCGCGGTGAAGCCTGATCTGCAAATGAACGAAATATCTTGCTCGATTTGTGTTGAATCGGCCAATGGATGATAGATCACAAGCTCAAAACATAGAGAAAAATCAGGTTTTCAGAAGATATACACAATGCATGAAGATGACGATGGTTTGAAGTTCGATTCGATTGTGATTCAAAGAGGTTTGGAAAGAAATGCAATTACGCGCCTAAGAGGGATGGTTTAGCTACCTAAAAACACGATTAGCGTCGCTAATCGACGCACGACTATCAAGGCGAAATAACGAGAAAATGGAGGTGAAGGTCTGGGAAGAGTCTAGGTATATTACCTGGAACAGCTGCTCGACGGCGACCTTTGACCGGAGCTACGACGCGCGCTTGGGCGGCGATGCAAGGCTGACGAAGCCTTGGAACCCTCTCCGACGTCTCCTCCTCCTCGCGAGCGTCTCCACGGCGCGGTCACCACCTCAGGTCGGCTGGTACGAAGCTTGGAAGATGGGGGTCGGGCTTCTGGAACTGGGGGTTTCAGAGAGCTGGAAGAGTTAGTTATTAATGGCGGACCTTGAGGGCTTTATATAGGGAGATTGCTTGGGCTCCAAGCCTAGATCAATGGCCGGCGATGGAGTAGGTTGTTAGGAGAAGGGATCGGAGGGTTTAGATTGGATGGAATGTTCTCGAATCGTGCGGGAAAAATGAGGAAAGTTGGCAGGTTGAGCAGGCTGGCGCAACTGACTTCTTGGAGAAGAAGACCCAGGTGCTGACAAGTGTCAGCACCTGGTTGGCCCAGAGGTGGAATTAACTTATAAATAAAGTATTAAATAGTAAATTACGTTATTTTAAATAAGTTTAAATACAAAAAGTGTAGATAAATTAATTCTCTAATTTATGAAATAAATACTTTTTATAAATAATAAATATTATTCAAAATATTAATATTATATTAAGAAATATGTATTTATAAATAGGTTTTAGATTTTTAATTTAATAAATAAATACTTAAAAATTAATTTTATATTTTCTTAATTACTAGAATATTAAATAAGGTTTATACGAATTTTTATGGATTTTAATAAGTTAATTTGCGTATTTTAATAAATATGGTTAGTATCTAAGTAGGTCATTTATACCTATATTTTGGGGTTTTTGATTTTATTAAAATAATAAATTGTCTCAAAAAATTATGAAATAATTTATGGTGAAACTACAAGATCATGAAATAATTTAAAAATTATAAAATTAAGAAAATGATAAATAATGTGTGTTACAGAAAATAAATAGCCCAGAAACCCCGTTGTCTTTTGGTCCCAAAATCGACTTTTTGCAAACGGACTTCGAATTCAATGAAACCACCTTTATTAATTAGAGAATATTATTTTATGAACTTTAAAGTGAGTAGAGTGAAATTGGAATTTGTATGAGGAAGTTTTAATGTTCGGAAGTTGAGATTTTGACAATTTGCAGGCTGAGTTTCTTGGCATATATATAGGGTAATATTTTTAATTATTTTTATATTTTTATATACATTTTTAGAAATAATTAGGAGAAGAGTTTGGTGAAAAATATGTTCATATGAAATTGTTAAAAGTCTTTGAAGTTTTGTATTTATTATATAAATAGTGAAAGGTAGATATGTGTGTGTTAACTTATTTTTTTAGGTTTTCTTTCCTTATCTCCCCCTACTTATTGGTTTATCGACCAATCCATGCTGACTTGGTCTCGAGGGTTGGGATATAAATATATCTTACAGCTATATTTATATTTAAGTCATATTGTATATATATACATATATTCAATCATCCTTTTCTTTATTTTCTTTGTTCTTTATTTATTTACATAATTTTAGTGGTTAAAAGTGAATATTTACACATGAATGGTGATTTGTTAAAAAATTAGAATTAGTAGATATTTACATGTATTTGTTAAGGGTTTTAAGACAAAATGCGACAGAAAAGTTAATGAATCATGGATTCATCAACCCCATATACTTAAACTTTGCTAGTCCCTTAGCAAACACTTATTTTGAAAAAGTAAGTGAAAAAGAAAGAACGTTAGAATGAATTTATTTTCCTAAATCAATTCATGAGAACAGACAAAGGACAGAGCTCGATCGGGCCTGAAACAAGCATTTTGTCGGAACCTTAACTAGGATTAGGATTTTATCCTCAACAGTCCTCAAGTTCCATAATCCTTACTCAAGATCACTTCATCGACTAGTTCAGACTCACTTATTCATATCGCAAACTCTATCATCCTTGAAGTCAACTTGTACAGTGTGTGAATTGATTTAGCTCTTCTGATGAATACCCATTCATCACTCTTTATTCTTATATTTTAGCTACAAAAACCTTTGCAAATGCATGTATATTCATGTAAATACAAATAATTATCAAAAGCATGCATTGTATAAAGTTTAATAATTAGCATGTTTTTGTGTAAAAATAAAAGAATAAAGATTAAAAAGAAAAAGAGGGAAATATTTGGAATAAATATTGAGCAACCTAACCCAAGGGAGGGCTCAGCATGGGCCTGACCGCATAAAAGCCAAAGTAGAGGGAGATAGGGGCTCATGTGTGTAAATATTTATGTAAATAAATAAAAGTATTTTCCTCACAAAAATAGCTTAAAATATGCTTGTAAATATTTGTATATACTTATAAGTATAAAAACAAAAAAAAAAGATAAAAATCAAAAAGAAGCCAAAAACATCACTCATCATGTACATAGACCACCCACCTTTATATTTATTCAGCCTCACAAATAAATAAAATTAATTTCCAAAATTTTTGTAAATATTTTATATTATATAATGTAAATAAATAAAATATAAACAAAAAAATATAAAAATAGCAAAATTAAAAACACAAAAATATATTGTAAATATACCATGTATATAGATGTACATATGTATTTATTTCACCTACGTAGATAAATAATAAAAATAAAATAAAAATGTCTTTTTATTCCTTATTTTATAATATAAATAAATAAAATATAAAATGGGAATAAAATTGTATAAAAATAACAATTAAAAAAATCAAAAATTAAAAACCTTATATTGTATATATACCTATATATAGTTATATAATGTACATACCTTATTTTTATTTCGAAAAATTAATTAAAAATCACAAAAAAATAGAAAAAAATAAAATAAAAAGATTTCATGTTTTAACTTGTCCCAAATTCGGCCATTTTCTACCTTTTATTTCACTTCCAAATATTATCCACGTGGCCTTCACCTATTGGCCCTGGGGATGTTGACCGCCCGGTCAACTACCCCCCCCCCCCCCCAGGACCACTTCCCACGGGTCCTTAGCGGGTGACCCGTTTCTCGGATTTTTCCCGTCTAAACCCGATCGCCTACCACCTAAACCCCGGGTCCGACTCCTTAATGATGCATCCGAGACCCTCGCCGGAGCCTTCACCTCGGGATCCGCGCGCTTCATCGCCCTACCCGCGCCCGTCTTCCTGGACCCTCCACCGTATATATCCTCAGCTCCGCCACCTCAAATCTCATCTTTGGCCATTCGATTCCACCCCCAGTGAGCTCCAGCGTGTGCGTGAGAGTGACAGCTCGCATCCTGTGCTGTTGAAGCGAGGAGAGGGAGCGAGACCACTGATCCGGCGAAGCTTCGCCGCCTTGCTCCGCCACCAGCAGGAGCCCGAGCCTCGGAGGGAGACGCTCCTCGAGGCGAAGACCCAGAGCATCCTTAGCTCATCCCTAGTCTCATCAGCCACCCAGGTAGTCCCTTAGCCTTCTCTTTTTCTTTGATTTCCCATTTCCCCCAAATCGCTGTGACGACACAAAATCCCGAACGACAGAGGTAAAGGTACAGAAAAATGTAGGTCGTTGCGACCTCAATCACTCGGGCTGAGTCAGTCAAGAAAATGAACCACAAATGAAAATAAATCAATGAAACACAGAGAAGTGGTCCTGCTAGAGGATTAACCTGGTATAGCTCCCAGGGTCGAACACAAGGAGCACGGATTGGCTAAATAGCCTACGATGTAGTCAGAAATCCAAGAGAATCTTTTTTTAGTGGTTTTTATTTGTTTTTACATTTTTTAGATTTTTTTTTAAAAGATGAGAAAATTAAAGAAGGTGAATACAAGGGGACTTCAACAATTTATTAAACACACCAAAAATCAAACAAAAATTCCAGAAAATTGGTTTTTAGGTTTTTTAAGTTTTTTACTGTTTTTGATGAATTTTTGGAATTTTTCTAATGGATAAATTATTTACTAAAAATCAAACAATGCAAAACAGGAGAGGTACTGTCCATCAAGGCTTGAGACTCAAAAATAAAATATCTAAGAGTCTCACTAAGCCCTGGAGGTAATTTTCCTATAATCTATGAAGAATAAGGAAAATTTGGGCACCTTAATTATTGTTTTTGGATTTTTAAATTAATTTTTATAATTTTTATGGGTTTTTAGGGGTTTTTCAATTTTTAAGGTTTTTAAGTGATGAAAATTAGCCAAAATTGGCTAGAAAATCAAACAACAAGCAAGCAACAATATCTAATTTTTTTAGAATTTTTGGGGGTGATTTTATATTTTTTTGGTATTTTTAAAGTTAGACAATGACTAAAAAGAGTGTTTTTGAAATTTTAAAAATAATAAATGAAATCAAAAATGTCCTCAAAAATCACAGAAATTCTTACACCATGGCAGGAGCCATGTGTCAAAATCTCATTAGATTTGGAGGTCGTTTGCTATTTTATTCAAAAATAAAGGAGGGGCACTGTGCACAGGGACCTAAGTGCAAATACCCAAAAGTTCTGGGGTCTTGGTGCAAAATACCCAGCGAAACACGTGCCAAGCACGTGCCTGGGGCACTCAAGGACCAAATGGTAATAAAAATAAGTTCCGAGGGCTTATTGGTAACAAGTACCAAAAGTCCAGGGGCTTATCTGCAAATAACCCAAAATAAAACGCACATGTGCAAATAAAACATTCACAGGGGTATATATGCAAATAAACAAAACTTTTTATTCAATGAATAACATCCAGAACGACAGGGCATCTTATGCAAAATTCCCAAAATAGCACGTGACGAAGCACGTGGTTCACAACTGGCAGGGGTATAAATGCAAATAAAAATAAGCACGAGGGTCTCTATGCAAATATCCCAGAAAATAAACAACTGACTCGACAACTTATAGGACTGAAACGAAATAAAGCAAAGATAAGGGCCTAAGGGTAAATTACCCTTTATTAAATGGAGTCGTTGGATGCGCGCCACGTGTAGATCGGACGACTGCAGAGAGTGGGCGCTCCAGATGGTGTCTCCTCGGATCGGACGGTGGAAGCTACTCCTCGATCGGACGGCCAAGATCTGATCTGGAGCGGTGAGGACGATCGGACGGCGATGGAGGGTCCTCGAAGAACAGGTCCCCGGCGAGACTTGTCGGGCTCGTGCGTGCGCTAGGGTCCTCCGGTGAGCCTTCTGGAGGTCGGAGAAGAATCGCGGAAGGCTCCCGCGTCTGCCGGTGGTCTCCGACGGGCAAACCAAGCTCCGAGGAGCTCGAGCAAGGCCGGCGGAGCTGGGTCTCCTGGCTGGATGGCGAAGGGCCTCAGACGCCCTCGTTTCGACCTGAAAAGCGAACCAGAAGACTCGCGGGTCGAGGGCAAAGTGCCTCGACCCGGTTAGGTGGCGTGAAGGTGGTCTGTGCGTCGGAATGGCGAGCTCCGGCGAAGGTGGTCGGCGGAGGAGCTCGGTTCCCAGATCCTGTGCGATCTGGGTTGTGTGGAGGGGTGAAGAAGGTGCGGAGAGGTCTGGCGGAGATGATGGCGGTGTCGGAATGGAAGATGGGTGGTCGGAGGTGCCTGGCGAAGGCGGCGGAGCTACGCTAACAGTAACTGAAAAATCAAAATCTACGCTATCCTACGGCCTAAGGGTTCTACCTGGGTGGTCGGAGAGACTGGGGAAGAGTAGGGGGTGCTCTTGGTCGTAGCCTCGAGGGTCGTCTCGGCCCGAGGCTCGATGCTCGACGCTGGTGGCGGAGCAGCGGCGGCGAAGATCGCCGGATCAGTGGAATCGCCTCCTCGCCTCACTGCAACAAGGGCAAACGCTCGCTGTCACTCTTGCGGTGCCTATGGAGGTCACTGGGAAGAAGGAGAAGGTCCAAAGATGGGGCGCGGAGGCGGCGGAGGGAAGAATATATAAGGTGACAGGGGCGATTAGGGTTGAGGGGCGACAGCGATGGAAGGTGTTGATTTCGTGGCGGAAGATCGGGCGAGGAAGATGGATGATAGGCGAAGAATCCGGGCATGAGATTTGCGTGGGAGACAGCCTGGAGACGCGTGGGAAAATCGGAGAAGATGGGGTGGCGCGCTTCTTCCAGAAAAGGAAGGAGTCCGCGGGGGAGTTGACCGGGGTCAACAGTCCCCCGTGGACCAATCAGAAGCTGCCACGTGCAGTTGATTTTTGTTTATTTATTTTAAGGTAGAAATAGGCCGAATTAAAGAAAACTCAAAACATGAAATATTTTTCTTTTATTTTTTTCTATTTTTTGGTGATTTTTAATTAATTTTTGGAAATAAAAAATAGGGTAGCTATGTATATAGGTATATGTACACTATATGGATTTTTGTTTTTTTTTTATTTTTGATTTGTTATTTTTATGTATTTTTATGCTCATTTTGTATTTTATTTATTTACAAGATAAAATGAGGAATAAAAGAATATTTTTATTTTATTTTTATCACTTATATACAAGGGTGAAATAAATGGTTGAATACATTTATATACATGGTATTTATACAATGTATTTTTGTATTTTCAATTTTGTAATTTTTATTTGATTTTTGTTTTGTTTCTTGTTATTTTATATATTTACAATATGTAACATAGAATATTTACAAGAAGTTTTAGAAAATAATTGAATTTATTTACAAGGTTAAATAAATACAATGGTGTGGTTTATGCACATGGTGAAAGGGTATTTTTTGACTTTTATGCGGTCAGGCCCATGCTGAGCCCTCCCTTGGGTTAGGTTGCTCAATATTTATTCTAAATATTTCCCTCTTTTTCTTTTTGCTCTTTATTCTTTTATTTTGTGCACAAAAACATGCTAATTATAGGTTTTTACACAATGCATGCTTTTGGTAATTATTTGTATTTACACATATCTACATGTATTTGCAAAGGTTTTTGTAGCTAAAATAGAAGAATAAAGAGTGATGAATGGGTATTCATCACCCCCCTATGCTTAACTTTGCTAGTCCCTTAGCAAACACTTATTTGAAAAAGAAGTGAAAAAGAAAGAAAAAGAAAAAGAAAAAGAGGATGTACATGGATCAAGGTTGACTTATTAAATTTTCCTTCATTAAATTGAAATATGGAGCTCGATCAGATCTTTGGATTATTAATGTGTCGGAACCTTATTTGGACTTAAGCCTAAAACTCAACAGCCTCCAAGTTCCACCAATCTATGGGCAAGACTCCTCAATAAACCAGATCAGAACAAGTCTACATACACAAACTCTAATGACCATGAATCTTTTCCTTGCGGTGTAGGTGATATGTGGCTCCCCACCTCAGAAGTAACAAAGAAACAACCTCCCTCAACCTGGTAACTCTAATGCCTCAGTCTAGCAACTCTTTCCTCGAGAAGCGGGGTATTCCCTTCTAAGTTCAAGTGCAGCCGGCTCAAGGAGAGGGGGTAGAAGTATAGAGTTTTGGAAGCTTAGCCAGTGTAGCTAAGTCTCCCGCTGCAAGCTTCATGAGATGTAACATGGATACCATAAGCTTTTGCTTTATACTCCGGTGGGGTTATTAAATTTTCAATCCGACCCACCAATTTTTTGGAGTTCTTTTTGTATTTTTGCATTTTTTTTTCAAGAACTTCTGTACAACATATCTACATGGTGCAGCATATAAGAAATTTCCCCTTGAGCCAGTAGACTATCCCTCTTTTGAAGCTTTATTGCAACCCACAGCTTCTGTCTTTAGCTTTCAACACCACTAGACCAAGTTGAGGTGCACTTCCTTCACTATAAGAAGAAGAGAGGTTCCGCCTAGAAGTACTACCCTCATATGCTACCCCAAGCCAAAGGAAACTGCCTCCTCACCACCTCATCCGTGGAGAGCCATGTGTAAAGTGCAAGTGCAAGTGAAGCCATTGTCTCTGAGAGTCATGCGTGTGTTGTTAAGTGCTCTACTTAGGCTCATCAAGATGACATATGCTCATAGCCTAGTGAACTCAAAGAATTAAGTCCTTATGGACCTGAAAAGCCTTAACCCTAAGTCCTACAAGGTTCCTCTTGAAGTTAAGTGGATTAAGATCTTATTCAAGCTCCATTTCTCAATTTAATTCCAGGCTTAGTTTAAATGTCAACTCTCATCCAGGAAAAACTATATACATATATGTACACAAGATGCTATTTACAAATATTTTACAATCATGCAAAATCTTTGAAAAATGTTTTGAAATCATGAATGAATGATGCATGAAGTGCAAGTTTTGCAAACTGATATTCACAATCTTTTACACAAGATTTTTGCACATTTTTGATTTTCAAAACATTTTGGAAAAAATTTGTACTATATACATAATTTTGATACAAAATATTTACACAAGCTTTACACAAAAGATTTTTGAAATCATTTTTACAAAAATACTTTATACACTAGCTATGTATGTGCAAGAATAAAAGAGGTTTATGTTCATGAAAAATTTTTAATTTTTGTGATTTTTAGCCATTTTATTTATTAACACACTCACACAAAGTACGAGTTATGGCTAAAGTATATATGAAATATATACACACCCCCCCTATACTTAGCTCGAACGATGTCCTCAGAGTGATCAAGAGCGATGAAGAAGACATAATTCGTGCTTAGTAAAAGGGAAGTGAAAAGGAATGTCTAAGTACAGGAACGAATAAATGAATAGAATGAGAGGAACTCGGGGGTCTCCCCCTATACTTAGGATTAACTAATCCTAAGTATAGAAAGCTGTACATGAAGGGAAAGCCGAGTGAAGAATATACAGAATCTGCCCCCCCTATACTTAGGGTAAAATATCCCTAAGTATAGGCAGCAAAAACAAGAGCAGAAAGAATGAAAAGGATTCTCATAGGTCCGACATCCCCCCTATACTTAGGGTAAAGTACACCCTAAGTATAGCATAATCATAAGATGAGAGACGGGATGTGGGACTAAAGAATAGAATGATATGGACAACTGGATCTATACAGGCGGAGGAACAGTGAAAATCAGGCGTGAGATGTAAAAGATGTGAGTCAAAAGACCACATCTCACGCAAAATGAATAGCGGCAATAATAACGTCCCGCGGCTCATGATCTAGAAATGGTTTGAGCCGCTGGCCGTTCACTCGGAAGGTACTCTCAGAAGATAACTCAGATATATCAATGCTACCGTTATCGTGTACCTTTCTGACCAAATAGGGTCCTTTCCATTTGCTCTGTAGCTTCCCTGGAAATAATCGTAGCCTTGCATCAAACAACCATACTTTCTGTCCAATCTCAAAATGCTTGTGGCTGATATGAGAATCATGCCACTCTTTGACTTTCTCCTTATAATGTAGGCTGCTTGAGAATGCTGCATCTCTAAGCTCTTCCAAGGCGGCTAACTCTGCCCTCCTCTGGTCTCCTATACCATCTGGATCCATCAATATGTCTGTAACTGCCCAAAGTGACTTGTGCCTCAGCTCAACTGGTAGGTGACAGGGCTTGCCATACACGAGGCGAAAGGGAGATGTGCCCAATGGAGTCTTGAAAGACGTCCTATATGCCCACAAGACCGAGTCCAAAAGCTGTGACCAATTCTTTCGGTCAGGGCGGACG
Organism: Ottelia alismoides; assembly: GCA_037367405.1. NCBI lineage: Eukaryota > Viridiplantae > Streptophyta > Magnoliopsida > Alismatales > Hydrocharitaceae > Ottelia > Ottelia alismoides. The sequence continues at coordinate 1,543,313 of JAZKJV010001011.1, read as the reverse complement.
ACTTTCTGCAAAATATTCTTGATCTCCCTATTCGACACCTCAGCTAGACCATTTGTCTGTGGATGGTATGGTGTGGCAACACGATGGTCTATGCTGAATTCGTTGGCAAGGGCCTTCACCTGGTCGTTGATGAAATGAGATCCCCCATCAGAAATCAGAACTCGTGGAACCCCGAATCGCATGATGATGTGCTTCTTCAAAAATCTGCAAACTGTCTTTGCATCTGCGGCTCGGGCGGGGATGGCCTCAACCCAACGACTAACGTAATCTACGGCCAACAGAATGTACTCAAATCCCTGACTCTTAGGGAATGGACCCATGAAATCGATGCCCCATGCGTCAAAAACCTCACAGAAGTGAATGGGCTGCATCGGCATCATATCACGTTGTCCACAAGTGCCCATCCTCTGACAATCAGTACACCTCTTCACGAACTCATCAGAGTCCTTGAAGAGTGTAGGCCACCACAAGCCGGATTGGAGCACTTTCTGTGCCGTTCTCCTCCCAGAATGATGTCCTCCTGCCTCAAGCTTGTGGCAGTAAGTGAGGACACTATGATGCTCCTCCTGAGGAATACACCGACGCCAGATGCTATCCCCTCCTTCGTGGTAAAGGATGGGATCCTCCCAGTGGTAGGACTTGGCCTTCGCAAGGAAGGTCTCAAGCCTCTGCCTGGGCCAATCTTGTGGGACTTTCCCAGCAACGAGAAAGTTCACAATATCGGCGTACCATGGGAGTGAGGCGATAGCAAGGATCGCCTCATCTGGGAAGGTATCTCTGATCGGATCAATCTGCTCTGTCTCCTCAGGCTGCTCTAATCGGGATAAATGGTCCGCCACCACATTCTTGACTCCAGGCTTATCCTTGATCTCAATGTCGAACTCCTGGAGTAGAAGGATCCATCTAGTCAGTCTAGCCTTGGCATCCTTCTTTGCCATGAGGTACCTGATGGCGGTGTGATCTGTGTACAAGGTCACTCGGGATCCAATGATATATGATCTGAATTTATCTAGGGCAAACACTACTGCTAGCATCTCCTTCTCTGTGACCGTATAATTCCGCTGGGCGGAATCTAATGTGCGGCTAGCATAGTGTATCGCAAATGGTACTCCATCCCTCCTCTGTCCCAGCACGGCCCCTACGGCAAAATCGGAGGCGTCCGTCATGATCTCGAATGGGAGAGACCAATCAGGCGGCTGAAGGACAGGAGCCTCAATAACACATTGCTGGAGAGTTTCAAAGGACGAAAGACACTTGTCATCGACAAGGAACTCGGTGTCTTTCGTCAAGAGGTCAGTCAACGGTCGGGCAATCTTGCTGAAGTCATGAATGAATCTCCTATAAAAACCAACGTGCCCCAGAAATGACCGTAACTACTTCAGATTGGACGGCGGTGTGAGTTTCCTAATGACATCGACCTTGGCCGGATCAACCTCCATGCCTCTGTTGGAGATGATGTGGCCAAGCACCGTCCCTTGAGTCACCATGAAGTGACTCTTCTCCCAGGACAGAACCAAGCGGGTAGCAATACATCGCTGGAGCACTCGGTCTAGGCAGTCAAGACAGGAATCGAATCCGTCGCCGTAAACCGAGAAGTCGTCCATGAAGACCTCCAAACACTCCCCTACCATGTCCGAAAATATCGACAGCATGCATCTCTGAAAAGTCGCAGGGGCGTTACATAGCCCAAATGGCATGCGTCGAAAAGCGTATGTACCGAAGGGACAGGTAAAGGTGGTCTTCTCCTGATCCTCAGGAGCGATGGCCACCTGGTTGTAGCCTGAGTACCCATCTAGGAAGCAATAATGGCTCTTCCCTGCCAGTCTCTCTATGATCTGATCAATAAAAGGCAGGGGGAAATGGTCCTTCTTGGTGGCCTGGTTGAGTCTCCTGTAGTCAACACAGACCCGCCAAGAGGTGGGTACTCGTGTAGCAATCTCCTCTCCCGACTCACTGATCACAGTCGTGATGCCCGTCTTCTTGGGCACCACATGCAAGGGGCTAACCCACTTGGAGTCGGAAATGGGATAAATAAAATCTGCACTCCACCATTTTGATATTTCCTTCATAACAACCTCTCTTAGGTTGGGGTTCAGTCGCCGCTGGAACTCACGCGACGGCTTTGCCCCTTCCTCGAGATAGATATGGTGGGAGCACAACGAGGGACTAATCCCATGGAGATCTGCTACGCTCCATCCAATTGCCTTGCGGTTCTTTTCAAGAACCTCCATCAGACGGGATTCTTGTTCTCCAGTCAGATCGGCAGAGATGATGACTGGGTACATCTCAGACTCTCCCGCAAGGAATCTATACTTCAGCGAAGTAGGGAGCGGCTTTAGCTCTGGACAGCTGGGTGCTGGCAAATCTGGCTTCTGAAGAAGATGTGTGTATGCGGACAATTCTGCCAAATCTACCTGGGAAAATGATAACGAACTCTCACAAACTGGATCTGGAGAAGGCGGGTCCTCTGCATTGTCTCTGATTTGTTCTGCCTCTACCTCCTCCTCATCTATAGGCTCAGGTGAATCCAGATCTGGCATCTGATCCTCACAATCTGCCCAATCAGATTCTGAATCCGAGGGATCTATATCAGACTCGGTGGCATCAGTACCACCGTAGAGCAGGGTGGCTTCAGTACCACCATCACTGGAAATCGTGTCGCGATCAAGGTCCGACTCTGCTGACTCAATAGTATCCTGAACCAGGGCTGTGCTCTCCAGACTATCCTCTGCTATCATCTCTGCATCAGCTGTATCTGAATATGAGAGGATGGTCTGTGCTGCAGGATCTGCCCAAATTGCCTCATCATCTGTGATCACAAAATCACAGTCCTGGTGGATGTCTGGCTCTGCGTCTGTCAGCTGCTCTGAATCTGTACTGCCATGTGAGCGGGATCTATCTCTGGTTCTGTGGTCCTTAACCGTCTCTATTTGTATACTCTCGCCCTCGACGCGAAAGAATACCTTCCCACTGTCATGGTCAGTCACTGCCTTGGCTGTGGCCAAGAACGGGCGACCGAGGATGATGGGGGAATCGGTCAACGAGTCAGGGGTCTCCATGTCCAGTACGACAAAATCCACGGGGAATTGCAAACCCTGAATCGTGACGACAACGTCTCGCAACAACCCCTTTGGCCTCTTGACAGACCGATCAGCAAACTGAAGGTATGTCCTGCTCTGTCTAAGAGTGCCCAACTCTAAGTGGTCGAGAAGGGCTGCCGGAAGAAGGTTGATCGACGATCCGCTATCTAATAGAGTGCGGTCGAACCTCTGCTCACTAATCTGACATCTGACATACGGGGCCCCTAAATCTGGCCTCTTAGTCGGCAGATGGTTCTGGATCGCGTAACACGTGGCTTTTGTTAGCACATGAATTTCTACGGTCTTGTTCCTCTTCTTCCTCCTGACTGTGGTCCTATCTCTTAGGGATCGCTGAAGAAGAGGAATGTGCTGCAAAGCCTCATTGAGGGTCAGCTGGATGTGAAATCGATCTATCATGCCTTGGCTGAACTCCTCCTGCTCTCTCTTTTTTGGATTTTTATCTTTTTTCTTCCCCTTCCCCAACTCAAGGGCTCTAGGAAAGGGGATCACAGGGTCCTTCTCAGATGAAGGACTAGGAATAGGCCTAGATGATTCGATGACTGGATCCTCACAAACATCATTCACCACAGTGGGATCAGAAGAAACTAAACCTTTTCCTTTATTCAAATTAGAGTTCTGAGATACATTCATGCGAGGAAAGACAACATTTCTATCAGAATAAATGTTGGTGGCCTCAGTACCACCTCTAGCTGGCTCTACAACTAGACGTCTGGCGGCCTCAGTACCGCAGTCTGGCTCGGCTCTGCTGGTGGCGTCAGTACCACCTCCTCGATGTGGTGAAACGGCGGCCTCAGTACCGTCGGTGGAATCAACATCTCTGGTGGCATCAGTACCACCGTCATCATCATGTACGGCTTCAGTACCGCTCTCCTCTTCCTCATCTGGCGCTCTAGATGGATCCTCGCGTTGTCGCTCAGATGAGGCACCTCCTGCTGGTCTTCTACCGCTCCTAAGTGTGACAAAATCAGCATCAAATAGATCCGACGAGATAACATCAAATGAGTCACTAGAAGTGGTAGGCTCAGTGTGAACTACCTGCTCAGATTTCCTCTTTAAGTTATTCGGATTAGGCTCGATCTGTGCAGGGATGGCGGCCTTCCCTCTCATCAGGTCCCGCATCTCCTGGCGGAACTCGTCCATCTCCCGTCTAAATGTAGCCTGCTGCTCTGTGAAGAGGCGGGCTAAATCATCCATGGCGGGGCTCTCATGGGAGCCCGACGGGTTGCCTCTCTGATAATGAGGCTGCTGGACCTGGTGCTGCTGTGGCTGAGAGGGGTAAGAGGAATGATGTTGCTGCTGGTGAGCCTGCTGCTCACGTCTCCAATTCTGTCCCTACTGCTGGTAGGGACGAGATACGAAGGATGATGGCTGGTGTGGCTGGTATGCTGGGGGCTGCTGGTGATCTCTCTGCTGGGAGTACTACCCTCCCTGACCGGCTGGCTGCTGTTGGGCCTGGTTACCCCCATTCCCCCACCTGAATCCGGGATGATCTCGTCGGATTCCAGGTTGAGGGCGGTCATACCAAATCCCGTTGACATCCATCAACGGTTCCGCATCGTAAGGGGCTGGTGGGAGTACATCCAGAGGCTGATCCGGCTGATACACCACCATCTGTAAGTCTGGAGATGGTGGTGACTGGTAAGAGGGCTGCTGCTGCTGGTACGGCTCCGCTTGTACAAGGTGAACTTGTCTAGGCTGCTGCAAGGAGCTGGAGCGCTGGGACGAGCTGCGGCTGCCGCCGGGATCGCCTCGCGACTGAAGACGGGGCTGAGAAGCCGTCTGTGCCTCTTGAAGACACAAGAGATGGGTCTTCACGTCGCTCAGAGTTTGTGCCATCTGCTCCATCTGAGTTATGCCCTGGCACTGCTTCTTCTCTATGATTTCCATGCGGTCCAACTTCTCGCTGATAATCCCCATGTCCGCAGCGGCCGACTCTGCCTGTGCGGCTGCAACTGTGGACGAACTGGATGGACCTGCATCAACCCGTGCTATCCGCTGATACTGCACAGGTCCTGGCGGCTGCTGAGATCTCTGTGTGTACAACCGAGTCTGGGACATCACCATGTAATTTTCTGACATCTCCTCATAGATGGCCCAGACTTGGTTGTGGTCCTTGGCAAAGTAGGACCCGCCGCAAGAAGCATTCACCAGTCCCTGAAGCTCTGGCGTCAGCCCACTAAAGAAGCTCTGAACTAGGTTCGGCTTCGAAATGTCGTGGTGTGGGCATCTATCCAGAAGCTCTCTGAACCTCTCCCATGCCTCGTGAAACTGCTCGTTAGGGAGCATGGAGAAGTTGTTGATCAGGGCCCTCGCTGCATTCGTCCGCCCGAGTGGATAGTACTTGTTCAAGTACTCGGTGCGGAGTTGCTCCCAGGTGTAAACAAACTTCCCTAGATGTTTCAGCCAGGCGGCTGCTCTATCTGCCAGTGAAAAAGGGAAGGCCATCATCCGAATCGTATCTTGGTCCACACGACGGTCGTGGACAGTGCTACAGATCATCAAAAACTCCTGGAGATGGAGGTGGGGTTCCTCAGTGGCGAGTCCGTGAAAATGAGGAAGCATCTGCAGGGTGTTCGGAGGGAACTTGAAATCCCCCACGATAGCAGGTATCACCACCCACTGGTGCATCAGTGTAGATCCGGGGTTGTGTAGCTCCCGCATCGGTCTTGCTGCGGCGGCGGCTGCTGCTGCTGCGGCAGCTGCTGCTGCGGCTGCTGCCTCTGCATCAGCGTCAGGAATGTCCTCCGGCTCGCTCGGCTCGTCTCGCTCTCTTCGGAGTCGCTCCATCTCCCTTCTCATCTCGATCATGAAAGCCCCCTGATCGCGTAATTGCTGCTGAACCGTCTCTAATGACGCGATCAGGGTGGAGTTAATCGCTCCCTGGTCTAAGACAAAATGTTCGGGCTGGCGATCGTCTGAACTGCCGGCTCCGGCCATAGGGACGTCTGCAAAATCAGATGAGCCCAACTCAGGTTCTGTCAAATTAATTCGTCTTTCCTCGGGCTCATGTCTCTCAGTAGCAGAAGAAAGGGGATCGAGGGGGAACAGGGTGGAATCGAACTCGGGCCTGAAGAGCTGGTCTCGACTCTCACGGGCCAACCTAGATGATGGAGTAGACGCGCCTGAAAGCGGTGCAGCCAGAGGCTGCCTAAGAGATCGTCTACCCATCATCTTGATCTGGCGAGTTGGGCGGATGGGATCTGGAGAAAATATGATCGCAAAGCAAACCCCCGGTTCACCAACGCAACACAATCTGAAGACCGTGAAAGATCGGTCAATTTATCTTGTCAATTTTATTTGGTGAACATGCAAGATATTAGAGCGCTTACGTGACCTGTTAGGATACCCGATGCTACTCCAACCGACTGGCCCGCACGGAAGAGTCGGTAGTCAGCTAGAAATAACACCGGAGGGTTCTACCTAGTGTGCGGGTCACTCTCTCGCGCATCCAAACCATACAATGAGGGGGTTGCTCTCCCCAAGACAAATTTTTAATGTGAGTGTCTTTTAGGGTCAATAATGTTATCCAGTCCCAATTTTTTTGTTTTTCTTTTTAATTTTTTTCAAAATAAATACAAGCGGCCTAACGATTTTTCCGATTCTCCTGATGATTAAGCCAAAAACAGAGGGAGAGAACGAAAAAGCCGATGCGCGAAGAAATCAATGATGCATGCAGAGAAAGAAATGCGTACCTTGTCTCCAGCACTCTACATGCAAGTGATCCGCGCAGAATTTAAAGACAGAAATAAAACTACCTAAATGGTGCAACGGGAAAAACCGGCCTTAGACAAGCAACTTCTATTGATCGTGAAGAACAATAGTTAGCTAACCGAATCGAGTCCGGAGTCCGATCTTGGGAGTCACTCGGTGCCCGCCACAACGGGTCCTGCCAGCGCTGTATGTGACTCCTCACGGCACGTGGTCTCAAATCCAATTAAACTAACTTTTTCAGTGAATTTTATTAAGGTCCAATTACGTTCTATAGGAACAAATATTCTATTAGGTGTTGGGCCTTAGAAATTTACGTCACAAGCAAGAGAAATTCCTAAATCTAGGGGCTCGAGAAAAACCGCGTAAACACCGGAAAAGGCAACTAACTATCAAAACCACGATAAAAGCCGCGAAAATCCAGATGGGTCCCCCGAGCACACCGGTGCTCGGCGAAAGAGACCCGCTAAATTACAAGTGTCCACAGATGTCCAAGTCCTAAATTATTACAAAAATATTGTTCTCTCAAATAAATGAAATTCTTCTTCTTCTTCTCCCTGCTCTTCTTCTCGTGCGGGTCCTCAAAAAGTGTACTCCAAGTTCTCCACGCAGTACCTCGCACAAAAATTAGAAAGAGAGAGTGTCAGAAAACAGTGATAATTTAGAGAGACAATATGGAAAAATGACTACAAAGCCGTGCTCCCCGGCAACGGCGCCATTCTGACGACCGCCCGAACGACAGAGGTAAAGGTACAGAAAAATGTAGGTCGTTGCGACCTCAATCACTCGGGCTGAGTCAGTCAAGAAAATGAACCACAAATGAAAATAAATCAATGAAACACAGAGAAGTGGTCCTGCTAGAGGATTAACCTGGTATAGCTCCCAGGGTCGAACACAAGGAGCACGGATTGGCTAAATAGCCTACGATGTAGTCAGAAATCCAAGAGAATCTTTTTTTTAGTGGTTTTTATTTGTTTTTACATTTTTTTAGATTTTTTTAAAAGATGAGAAAATTAAAGAAGGTGAATACAAGGGGACTTCAACAATTTATTAAACACACCAAAAATCAAACAAAAATTCCAGAAAATTGGTTTTTAGGTTTTTTAAGTTTTTTACTGTTTTTGGTGAATTTTTGGAATTTTTCTAATGGGTAAATTATTTACTAAAAATCAAACAATGCAAAACAGGAGAGGTACTGTCCAACAAGGCTTGAGACTCAAAAATAAAATATCTAAGAATCTCACTAAGCCCTGGAGGTAATTTTCCTATAATCTATGAAGAATAAGGAAAATTTGGGCACCTTAATTATTGTTTTTGGATTTTTAAATTAATTTTTATAATTTTTATGGGTTTTTAGGGGTTTTTCAATTTTTAAGGTTTTTAAGTGATGAAAATTAGCCAAAATTGGCTAGAAAATCAAACAACAAGCAAGCAACAATATCTAATTTTTTTAGAATTTTTGGGGGTGATTTTATATTTTTTTGGTATTTTTAAAGTTAGACAGTGACTAAAAAGAGTGTTTTTGAATTTTTAAAAATAATAAATGAAATCAAAAATGTCCTCAAAAATCACAGAAATTCTTACACCATGGCAGGAGCCATGTGTCAAAATCTCATTAGATTTGGAGGTCGTTTGCTATTTTATTCAAAAATAAAGGAGGGGCACTGTGCATAGGGACCTAAGTGCAAATACCCAAAAGTTCTGGGGTCTTGGTGCAAAATACCCAGCGAAACACGTGCCAAGCACGTGCCTGGGGCACTCAAGGACCAAATGGTAATAAAAATAAGTTCCGAGGGCTTATTGGTAACAAGTACCAAAAGTCCAGGAGCTTATCTGCAAATAACCCAAAATAAAACGCACATGTGCAAATAAAACATTCACAGGGGTATATATGCAAATAAACAAAACTTTTTATTCAATGAATAACATCCAGAACTACAGGGCATCTTATGCAAAATTCCCAAAATAGCACGTGACGAAGCACGTGGTTCACAACTGGCAGGGGTATAAATGCAAATAAAAATAAGCACGAGGGTCTCTATGCAAATATCCCAGAAAATAAACAACTGACTCGACAACTTACAGGACTGAAACGAAATAAAGCAAAGATAAGGGCCTAAGGGTAATTACCCTTTATTAAATGGAGTCGTTGGATGCGCGCCACGTGTAGATCGGACGGCTGCAGAGAGTGGGCGCTCCAGATGGTGTCTCCTCGGATCGGACGGTGGAAGCTACTCCTCGATCGGACGGCCAAGATCTGATCTGGAGCGGTGAGGACGATCGGACGGCGATGGAGGGTCCTCGAAGAACAGGTCCCCGGCGAGACTTGCCGGGCTCGTGCGTGCGCTAGGGTCCTCCGGTGAGCCTTCTGGAGGTCGGAGAAGAATCGCGGAAGGCTCCCGCGTCTGCCGGTGGTCTCCGACGGGCAAACCAAGCTCCGAGGAGCTCGAGCAAGGCCGGCGGAGCTGGGTCTCCTGGCTGGATGGCGAAGGGCCTCAGACGCCCTCGTTTCGACCTGAAAAGCGAACCAGAAGACTCGCGGGTCGAGGGCAAAGTGCCTCGACCCGGTTAGGTGGCGTGAAGGTGGTCTGTGCGTCGGAATGGCGAGCTCCGGCGAAGGTGGTCGGCGGAGGAGCTCGGTTCCCAGATCCTGTGCGATCTGGGTTGTGTGGAAGGGTGAAGAAGGTGCAGAGAGGTCTGGCGGAGATGATGGCGGTGTCGGAATGGAAGATGGGTGGTCGGAGGTGCCTGGTGATGAATACCCATTCATCACTCTTTATTCTTCTATTTTAGCTACAAAAACCTTTTCAAATACATGTAGATATGTGTAAATACAAATAATTACCAAAAGCATGCATTGTGTAAAAACTTATAATTAGCATGTTTTTGTGCACAAAATAAAAGAATAAAGAGCAAAAAGAAAAAGAGGGAAATATTTAGAATAAATATTGAGCAACCTAACCCAAGGGAGGGCTCAGCATGGGCCTGACCGCATAAAAGCCAAAGTAGAGGGAGATAGGAGCTCATGTGTATATATCTCTGTAAATAAATAAAACTATATATTTTCCTCACCCAAAAATATGTTGTAAATATTTGTACATATTGTGTGTATATTTTATTAAAAACAAAATAAAAATTTAAAAATCAAAAATTCAAAAAAATCCCTTTCACCATGTGCATACACCACACCATTGTATTTATTCAACCTTGTAAATAAATTCATTTATTTTCTAAACTTTTTGTACAAATTCTATGTTACATATTGTAAATAAAATAAATAAAAAGAAACAAAACAAAAATCAAATAAAAATCACAAAATGAAAAATACAAAAATACATTGTATAAATACCATGTATATAAGTGTATTCAACCATTTATTTCACCCTTGTATATAAGTGATAAAAATAAAATAAAAATATTCTTTTATTCCATATTTCATGTTGTAAATAAATAAAATACAAAATGAGCATAAAAACACATAAAAATAACAAATAAAAAATCAAAAATAAAAACCCATATAGTGTACATATACCTATATATAGAGCTAACCTATTTTTATTTCCAAAAATTAATTAAAAATCACCAAAAAATAGAAAAAAATAAAAGAAAAATATTTCATGTTTTGAGTTTTCTTTAATTCGGCCTATTTCTACCCTAAAATAAATAAATAAAAACCGGGCACACGTGGCCGCTCCTGGTTGGTCCACGGGGGAATGTTGACCCCGGTCAACTCCCCCGCGACCTCCTTCCTTTTCTGGAAGTCGCGCGCCGCGCCACCTTCGCCGATTTTCCCACGCGCATCCAGGCTGTCCCCCACGCATATCTCGAGCCCGGATTCTTCGCCATTCATCCCTCTCCCTCGCCGGATCCTTCGCCATCAAATCCACGCCTTCCTTAGCCGTCGAGCCTCAACCCTAGTCGCCCCTGTCACTCTATATAACCACCATCTCCGCCGCCTCCGCGCCCCATCTTTGGCCATTCTCCTCCTTCCCAGTGACCTCCATTGGCTCCGCAAGAGTGACAGCGAGCGTCAGCCCTTGTTGCAGTGAGGCGAGGAGGCGTATCCTTTGATCCGGCGAACTTCGTCGCCTTTGCTCCGCCGCCAGCGTCGAGCACCGAGCTTCAGGCCTTGACGCCCTTCGAAGCTACGACCCGGAGATAGCCACGCTCCAGCACAGTCTCCAGCATCCATCAGGTAGCCTTAATTTCTTTTAATTTCTTCTAATTTAGGATTTCGCCCAAATCATTGCTCCGACGTACATCTCCGATTCTGACCGCTTCGCGTCTCATCTCGACCATCCGACCCTCCCATCACCTTCGCCAGCTCCCCGCGCACCTTCTTCACCCATTCGCACAACCCAGATCGCACAGGATCTGGGAGTCGAGCTCCACCGCCGTCGCCTCGCCGGAGCTCTTCCGCCCCACCGCACCTATCACCTTCACGCCACCTAACCGGGTCGAGGCACTTTGCCCTCGACCCGCGAAGCTTCTTGACCACTTTGCAGGTCCAAAGGAGGTGTCTGAGCCTCCTTCACAGTTCAGCCAGGAGCTTCCAGCCGCCAAGCCTCGCCGGAGCCCCTCCAGGGCTCGGTTGGGCTATTGGCCGTCACCGTCAGCTGCGGGCAACCACCAGGAACGTGTTCAGACCATTGGCAGCAGCTGAGGAGGATCGGAGTGCACGCAGGAGGCCGGCGAACTTCGCCGGCATCGAGTTCTTCCTCCATCTTCCAGAGCCGTCCGATGAGCCCTCGCTCCAGTTCTAATCCTAGCCGTTCATTTGAGGAGGAGCAGCAGCCGTCGATCAATCAGGGGATCTCATCCGGACCATTGCATCCGAGGAGAGAGGCACAATAGTCCAGCACCGCTCGATCGTCCACGTGCCTCTCCCTCCGCCGTCGATCGAGCCCAGGAGCCAAAGAAGTAAAGCGCCGTGCATCCCAGCCGTCAGATCACCCACGTGGCGCACATCCGACCGTCGGTTAATAAAGGGGTAAATATCATAGGGCCCCCTCGTAGTTTGTCCATTTCTTTTTAGTCCTGTAATGTTTAATTCAGTTGTTTATTTTCTGGGATATTTGCATAGAGACCCTCGCGCTTAATTTTATTTTCATTTATACCCCTGCCAGTAGAGACCCACGTGCTTTGGCACGTGTTTTGTTGGGTTATTTGCATAAGAAGCCCTGTAGTTCTAGATGTTACTCATTGAATGAAAAGTTTTGTTTATTTGCATATATACCCCTGTGAGCATTGATTTTGCACATGTGCGAATTATTTTGGGTAAATTGCAACATAAGCCCCTGGACTTTTAATACGAGTTATTAATAGGTCCTTGGAACTTATTTTTATTACATTTAGGTCCTTGAGTGCCCCAGGCACGTGCTTGGCACGCGACTTCTTGGGTATTTTGCACCAGGACCCCAGAACTTTTGGGTATTTGCACATAGGTCCCTGTGCACAGTGCCCCACTTCTATTTTTGAATAAAATATCAAACGACCTCCAAATCCAATGAAATTTTGACACATGGCTCCTGCCATGGTGTAGGAATTTCTATGATTTTTGGGGACATTTTTGATTTCATTTATTATTTTTAAAAATTCAAAAACACATATTTTCGCTACTGTTTGACTTTAAAAATACAAAAAAATTATAAAAACTCCACTAAAAATTCTAAAAAAATTAGATATTGTTGTTTACTGGTTGTTCGATTTTCTAGCCAATTTTGGCTACTTTTCATCACTTAAAAACCCTAAAAATTGAAAAACCCCTAAAAACTCATAAAAATTGTAATAAATAAATTAAAAATCCAAAAACAATAATTAGGGTGCCTAAATTTTCCTTATTCTTTCTAGATTATAGGAAAATTACCTTTAGGGCTTTTTGAGATCCAAAATTATTTTATTTTTGGGTCTTAAGCCTTGCTGGACAGTACCCTATTTTTGTCGCATTGTTTGATTTTTAATAAATAATTTACCCATTAGAAAAATTCCAAAAATTCACCAAAAACAGTAAAAAAACATTTAAAACATAAAAACCATTTTTCCTTGATTTTTGCATCATTTTTGTGTGTTGTATAAATTGTTGAAGTTGCCTTGTATTTACATTCTTTAATTTTCTCATTGTTTAAAAATTCTAAAAAAAATGTAAAAACAAATAAAAACCATAAAAAAGAGACTTTCTTGGACTTCTGACTACATCGTAGGCTTCTTTAGCCAAACTGTGCTCCTTGTGTTCGACCCTGGGAGCTATACCAGGTTAATCTTATAGCAGGACCGCTCTTATTTGTTTTGATTGATTTGATATTTTCTGAGTGGTTATTTTTCTTGATATTCTCCGTCTGAGTGATTGAGGTCGCAACGACCACTTCCAGACCTTTGCCTTAATCATTCGTTTTCGGGTTATCAGAATGGCGCCGTTGCCGGGGAGTGGCATGATTCTCATATCAGCCACAAGCATTTTGAGATTGGACAGAAAGTATGGCTGTTTGATGCAAGGCTTAGATTATTTCCAGGGAAGCTACAGAGCAAATGGAAAGGACCCTATTTGGTCAGGAAGGTACACGATAACGGTAGCATTGATATATCTGAGTTATCTTCTGAGAGTACCTTCCGAGTGAACGGCCAGCGGCTCAAACCATTTCTAGATCATGAGCCGCGGGACGTTATTATTGCCGCTATTCATTTTGCGTGAGATGTGGTCTTTTGACTCACATCTTTTACATCTCACGCCTGATTTTCACTGTTCCTCCGCCTGTATAGATCCAGTTGTCCATATCATTCTATTCTTTAGTCCCACATCCCGTCTTTCATCTTATGATTATGCTATACTTAGGGTGTACTTTACCCTAAGTATAGGGGGGATGTCGGACCTGTGAGTATTCTTTTCATTCTTTCTGCTCTTGTTTTTGCTGCCTATACTTAGGGATATTTTACCCTAAGTATAGGGGGGGCAGAGTCTGTATATTCATCACTCGGCTTTCCCTTCTTGTACAGCTTTCTATACTTAGGATTAGTTAATCCTAAGTATAGGGGGAAACCACCGAGTTCCTCTCATTTTATTCTTTTATTCATTCCTGTACTTAGCCATTCCTTTTCACTTCCCCTTCACTAAGCACGAGTTATGTCTTCTTCATCACTCTTGATCACTCTGAGGACATCGTTCGAGCTAAGTATAGGGGGGGTGTGTATATATTTCATATATACTTTAGCCATAACTCGTACTTTGTGTGAGTGTGTTAATAAATAAAATGGCTAAAAATCACAAAAATTAAAAATTTTTCATGAACATAAACCTCTGTTATTCTTGCACATACATAGCTAGTGTACAAAGTATTTTTGTAAAAATGATTTCAAAAATCTTTTGTGTAAAGTTTGTGTAAATATTTTGTATCAAAATTATGTATAGAGTCCAAAATCTTTTTCAAAATGTTTTGAAAATCAAAAGTTTGCAAAAATCTTGTGTAAATGTGTGTAAATATCTTTTTGCAAAACTTGCACTTCATGCATCATTCATTCATGATTTCAAAACATTTTTTTCAAAATTTTTGCATGATTGTAAACTATTTGTAAATAGCATCTTTGGTACATATATGTATATAGTTTTTCCTGGACGAGAGTTGACATTTAAATTAAGCCTGGAATTAAATTGAGAAATGGAGCTTGAATAAGATCTTAATTCACTTAACTTCAAGAGGAACCTTGTAGGACTTAGGGTTAAGGCTTTTCAGGTCCATAAGGACTTAATTCTTTGAGTCCACTAGGCTATGAGCACATGTCATCTTGATAAGCCTAAGTAGAGCACTTAACAACACACGCATGACTCTCAGAGACAATGGCTTAACTTGCACCTGCACTTTACACATGGCTCTCCATGGATGAGGTGGTGAGGAGGCAGTTTCCTTTGGCTTGGGGTAGCATATGAGGGTAGTACTTCTAGGCGGAACCTCTCTTCTTCTTATAGTGAAGGAAGTGCACCTCAACTTGGTCTAGTGGTGTTGAAAGCTAAAGACAGAAGCTGTGGGTTGCAATAAAGCTTCAAAAGAGGGATAGTCTACTGGCTCAAAGGGAAATTTCTTATATATGCTGCACCATGTAGATATGTTGTACAGAAGTCTTAAAAAAAAAAAATGCAAAAAGAACTCCAAAAAAGTGGTGGGTCGGATTGAAAATTTAATAACCCCACCGGAGTGAGAAGCAAAAGCTTATGGTATCATGTTACATCTCATGAAGCTTGCAGCGGGAGACTTAGCTACACTGGCTAAGCTTCCAAAACTCTATACTTCTACCCCCTCTCCTTGAGCTGGTTGCACTTGAACTTAGAAGGGAATACCCCGCTTCTCGAGGAAAGAGTTGCTAGACTGAGGCATTAGAGTTACCAGGTTGAGGGAGGTTGTTTCTTTGTTACTTCTGAGGTGGGGAGCCACATATCACTTACACTGCATGGAAAGATTCATAGTCATTAGAGTTTGTGTATGTAGACTTGTTCTGATCTGGTTTATTGAGGAGTCTTGCCCATAGATTGGTGGAACTTGGAGGCTGTTGAGTTTTAGGCTTAAGTCCAAATAAGGTTCCGACACATTAATAATCCAAAGATCTGATCGAGCTCCATATTTCAATTTAATGAAGGAAAATTTAATAAGTCAACCTTGATTCATGTACATCCTCTTTTTCTTTTTCTTTTTCTTTCTTTTTCACTTCTTTTTCAAATAAGTGTTTGCTAAGGGACTAGCAAAGTTAAAGCATAGGGGGTGATGAATACCCATTCATCACTCTTTATTCTTCTATTTTAGCTACAAAAACCTTTTCAAATACATGTAGATATGTGTAAATACAAATAATTACCAAAAGCATGCATTGTGTAAAAACTTATAATTAGCATGTTTTTGTGCACAAAATAAAAGAATAAAGAGAAAAAAGAAAAAGAGGGAAATATTTAGAATAAATATTGAGCAACCTAACCCAAGGGAGGGCTCAGCATGGGCCTGACCGCATAAAAGCCAAAGTAGAGGGAGATAGGAGCTCATGTGTATATATCTCTGTAAATAAATAAAACTATATATTTTCCTCACCCAAAAATATGTTGTAAATATTTGTACATATTGTGTGTATATTTTATTAAAAACAAAATAAAAATTTAAAAATCAAAAATTCAAAAAAATCCCTTTCACCATGTGCATACACCACACCATTGTATTTATTCAACCTTGTAAATAAATTCATTTATTTTCTAAACTTTTTGTACAAATTCTATGTTACATATTGTAAATAAAATAAATAAAAAGAAACAAAACAAAAATCAAATAAAAATCACAAAATGAAAAATACAAAAATACATTGTATAAATACCATGTATATAAGTGTATTCAACCATTTATTTCACCCTTGTATATAAGTGATAAAAATAAAATAAAAATATTCTTTTATTCCATATTTCATGTTGTAAATAAATAAAATACAAAATGAGCATAAAAACACATAAAAATAACAAATAAAAAATCAAAAATAAAAACCCATATAGTGTACATATACCTATATATAGAGCTAACCTATTTTTATTTCCAAAAATTAATTAAAAATCACCAAAAAATAGAAAAAAATAAAAGAAAAATATTTCATGTTTTGAGTTTTCTTTAATTCGGCCTATTTCTACCCTAAAATAAATAAATAAAAACCGGGCACACGTGGCCGCTCCTGGTTGGTCCACGGGGGAATGTTGACCCCGGTCAACTCCCCCGCGACCTCCTTCCTTTTCTGGAAGTCGCGCGCCGCGCCACCTTCGCCGATTTTCCCACGCGCATCCAGGCTGTCCCCCACGCATATCTCGAGCCCGGATTCTTCGCCATTCATCCCTCTCCCTCGCCGGATCCTTCGCCATCAAATCCACGCCTTCCTTAGCCGTCGAGCCTCAACCCTAGTCGCCCCTGTCACTCTATATAACCACCATCTCCGCCGCCTCCGCGCCCCATCTTTGGCCATTCTCCTCCTTCCCAGTGACCTCCATTGGCTCCGCAAGAGTGACAGCGAGCGTCAGCCCTTGTTGCAGTGAGGCGAGGAGGCGTATCCTTTGATCCGGCGAACTTCGCCGCCTTTGCTCCGCCGCCAGCGTCGAGCACCGAGCTTCAGGCCTTGACGCCCTTCGAAGCTACGACCCGGAGATAGCCACGCTCCAGCACAGTCTCCAGCATCCATCAGGTAGCCTTAATTTCTTTTAATTTCTTCTAATTTAGGATTTCGCCCAAATCATTGCTCCGACGTACATCTCCGATTCCGACCGCTTCGCGTCTCATCTCGACCATCCGACCCTCCCATCACCTTCGCCAGCTCCCCGCGCACCTTCTTCACCCATTCGCACAACCCAGATCGCACAGGATCTGGGAGTCGAGCTCCACCGCCGTCGCCTCGCCGGAGCTCTTCCGCCCCACCGCACCTATCACCTTCACGCCACCTAACCGGGTCGAGGCACTTTGCCCTCGACCCGCGAAGCTTCTTGACCACTTTGCAGGTCCAAAGGAGGTGTCTGAGCCTCCTTCACAGTTCAGCCAGGAGCTTCCAGCCGCCAAGCCTCGCCGGAGCCCCTCCAGGGCTCGGTTGGGCTATTGGCCGTCACCGTCAGCTGCGGGCAACCACCAGGAACGTGTTCAGACCATTGGCAGCAGCTGAGGAGGATCGGAGTGCACGCAGGAGGCCGGCGAACTTCGCCGGCATCGAGTTCTTCCTCCATCTTCCAGAGCCGTCTGATGAGCCCTCGCTCCAGTTCTAATCCTAGCCGTTCATTTGAGGAGGAGCAGCAGCCGTCGATCAATCAGGGGATCTCATCCGGACCATTGCATCCGAGGAGAGAGGCACAATAGTCCAGCACCGCTCGATCGTCCACGTGCCTCTCCCTCCGCCGTCGATCGAGCCCAGGAGCCAAAGAAGTAAAGCGCCGTGCATCCCAGCCGTCAGATCACCCACGTGGCGCACATCCGACCGTCGGTTAATAAAGGGGTAAATATCATAGGGCCCCCTCGTAGTTTGTCCATTTCTTTTTAGTCCTGTAATGTTTAATTCAGTTGTTTATTTTCTGGGATATTTGCATAGAGACCCTCGCGCTTAATTTTATTTTCATTTATACCCCTGCCAGTAGAGACCCACGTGCTTTGGCACGTGTTTTGTTGGGTTATTTGCATAAGAAGCCCTGTAGTTCTGGATGTTACTCATTGAATGAAAAGTTTTGTTTATTTGCATATATACCCCTGTGAGCATTGATTTTGCACATGTGCGAATTATTTTGGGTAAATTGCAACATAAGCCCCTGGACTTTTAATACGAGTTATTAATAGGTCCTTGGAACTTATTTTTATTACATTTAGGTCCTTGAGTGCCCCAGGCACGTGCTTGGCACGCGACTTCTTGGGTATTTTGCACCAGGACCCCAGAACTTTTGGGTATTTGCACATAGGTCCCTGTGCACAGTGCCCCACTTCTATTTTTGAATAAAATATCAAACGACCTCCAAATCCAATGAAATTTTGATACATGGCTCCTGCCATGGTGTAGGAATTTCTATGATTTTTGGGGACATTTTTGATTTCATTTATTATTTTTAAAAATTCAAAAACACATATTTTCGCTACTGTTTGACTTTAAAAATACAAAAAAATTATAAAAACTCCACTAAAAATTCTAAAAAAATTAGATATTGTTGTTTACTGGTTGTTCGATTTTCTAGCCAATTTTGGCTACTTTTCATCACTTAAAAACCCTAAAAATTGAAAAACCCCTAAAAACTCATAAAAATTGTAATAAATAAATTAAAAATCCAAAAACAATAATTAGGGTGCCTAAATTTTCCTTATTCTTTCTAGATTATAGGAAAATTACCTTTAGGGCTTTTTGAGATCCAAAATTATTTTATTTTTGGGTCTTAAGCCTTGCTGGACAGTACCCTATTTTTGTCGCATTGTTTGATTTTTAATAAATAATTTACCCATTAGAAAAATTCCAAAAATTCACCAAAAACAGTAAAAAAACATTTAAAACATAAAAACCATTTTTCCTTGATTTTTGCATCATTTTTGTGTGTTGTATAAATTGTTGAAGTTGCCTTGTATTTACATTCTTTAATTTTCTCATTGTTTAAAAATTCTAAAAAAAATGTAAAAACAAATAAAAACCATAAAAAAGAGACTTTCTTGGACTTCTGACTACATCGTAGGCTTCTTTAGCCAAACTGTGCTCCTTGTGTTCGACCCTGGGAGCTATACCAGGTTAATCTTATAGCAGGACCGCTCTTATTTGTTTTGATTGATTTGATATTTTCTGAGTGGTTATTTTTCTTGATATTCTCCGTCTGAGTGATTGAGGTCGCAACGACCACTTCCAGACCTTTGCCTTAATCATTCGTTTTCGGGTTATCACCTGGCGAAGGCGGCGGAGCTACGCTAACAGTAACTGAAAAATCAAAATCTACGCTATCCTACGGCCTAAGGGTTCTACCTGGGTGGTCGGAGAGACTGGGGAAGAGCAGGGGGTGCTCTTGGTCGTAGCCTCGAGGGTCGTCTCGGCCCGAGGCTCGATGCTCGACGCTGGTGGCGGAGCAGCGGCGGCGAAGATCGCCGGATCAGTGGATTCGCCTCCTCGCCTCACTGCAACAAGGGCAAACGCTCGCTGTCACTCTTGCGGTGCCTATGGTGGTCACTGGGAAGAAGGAGAAGGTCCAAAGATGGGGCGCGGAGGCGGCGGAGGGAAGAATATATAAGGTGACAGGGGCGATTAGGGTTGAGGGGCGACAGCGATGGAAGGTGTTGATTTCGTGGCGGAAGATCGGGCGAGGAAGATGGATGATAGGCGAAGAATCCGGGCATGAGATTTGCGTGGGAGACAGCCTGGAGACGCGTGGGAAAATCGGAGAAGATGGGGTGGCGCGCTTCTTCCAGAAAAGGAAGGAGTCCGCGGGGGAGTTGACCGGGGTCAACGGTCCCCCGTGGACCAATCAGAAGCTGCCACGTGCAGTTGATTTTTGTTTATTTATTTTAAGGTAGAAATAGGCCGAATTAAAGAAAACTCAAAACATGAAATATTTTTCTTTTATTTTTTTCTATTTTTTGGTGATTTTTAATTAATTTTTGGAAATAAAAAATAGGGTAGCTATGTATATAGGTATATGTACACTATATGGATTTTTGTTTTTTTTTTATTTTTGATTTGTTATTTTTATGTATTTTTATGCTCATTTTGTATTTTATTTATTTACAAGATAAAATGAGGAATAAAAGAATATTTTTATTTTATTTTTATCACTTATATACAAGGGTGAAATAAATGGTTGAATACATTTATATACATGGTATTTATACAATGTATTTTTGTATTTTCAATTTTGTAATTTTTATTTGATTTTTGTTTTGTTTCTTGTTATTTTATATATTTACAATATGTAACATAGAATATTTACAAGAAGTTTTAGAAAATAATTGAATTTATTTACAAGGTTAAATAAATACAATGGTGTGGTTTATGCACATGGTGAAAGGGTATTTTTTGACTTTTATGCGGTCAGGCCCATGCTGAGCCCTCCCTTGGGTTAGGTTGCTCAATATTTATTCTAAATATTTCCCTCTTTTTCTTTTTGCTCTTTATTATTTTATTTTGTGCACAAAAACATGCTAATTATAGGTTTTTACACAATGCATGCTTTTGGTAATTATTTGTATTTACACATATCTACATGTATTTGCAAAGGTTTTTGTAGCTAAAATAGAAGAATAAAGAGTGATGAATGGGTATTCATCACGCTGCTCCGCCGTCCCCCGTCGATACCGATCAATTCCGACCACCAACCGACCATCGGGTTTCATCATAGCCATCGCCTTCCTCCCGCGCATCTTCTCCGCAATCCCATTCAACCCAGCTCGCACAGGAGCTGGGATTCGAGCCCCTCCATCTACCCCCCTCGCCGGAGCTCGCCCATATCGCCCCACAGACCACCTTCACCCGCCTAACTGGGTCGAGGCAGTTTGCCCTCGACCCATGAGTCTTTGGGTCTACTTTGCAGGTGCTTCCCAGCCCGTCTGAGGGGTTGGGCCATTCGGACCAGAAGCTCTTCCTCCGCCGACCTCGCCGGAGCCCTCCAGGGCTCGGCTGGACCATCAGAGTTCACCAGCAGCTGCGGGACATCATTGCGGAGCTTCTCCAACCTTCACGAGCAGCAGGGGAGGTCCGCAGCGCACGCACTAGGCCGGCGAACTTCGCCGGCCAACTGTTCTTCCGATACCTTCTCCGACCGTCCGATCATCCTCACCCTCCAGGTCGCATTTCGACCGTTCACTTGAGGATGACCCGTCATCGTCAGATCCATCCACGAGGCGATCTGGACCGTCCGAGCCGAGAGGGATAGCCACCAATACCATCAACCGCTAGATCAGACATGTGGCTACACCTTCGCCGTTGGATGCACCGAGGAGTTGAGCTGTGCAGCGCTAGTCACCAGTCACCGTTAGATGATCCACGTGGCGCGCATCCATCGGCCGCATTAATAAAGGGTAAACTACCCTTAGGCCCTCCTGTTTATTTCATTTCGCATTTAGTCCTGTAAATACCTAGTGTAGTTGTTGAGTTTTTGGTACTTTTGCATTAAGGACCTCGTACTTTATTTTCCTTGCACTTATGTCCCTGTACGTTGTATGACACGTGCATCGACACGTGATTTTCTGGTTTATTTGCAATATAGGCCCTGTAGTTCTGGATGTTATCAGTTGATGAAAGTTTTTGTTTATTTGCATTTATACCCCTGTGCGTGAAACATTTGAGCATGTGCGTTTATTTTTGGGTATTTTGCAGGTAAGCACCTGGGCTTTTGGTACCTGTTACCAAATAGCCCTCGGGACTTATTTTCATTACAATTGGGTCCCTGATGCCCCATACACGCGCGACGCACGTGTTTTGCTGGGTTAATTGCACCAGACCCCCCAGACTTCCGGGTATTTGCACATAGGTCCTTGTGCACAGTGCCCCTTCTTTATTTTTGAATAAAATAGCAAATTACCTCCAAATCCAACGAAAATTGGATACATGGCTCCTGCCATAGTGTAAAATTTTCAAGGATTTTTGGAGACATTTCTGAGTTGATTTGATATTTTTAAAAATTCAAAAACATCTAATTTTGCTACTGTCTAACTTTAAAAATCACAAAAAAATAATAAATAGTATCTAAAAATTGCAAAAAAATTGTCTACTGCTTGCTTTGTTGTGTTTGATTTTCTAGCCAATTTTGGCTATTTTTCATTACTGAAAACCACTAAAAACTGAAAAACACTTAAAATCTTATAAAAATTCTAATATATAACAAAAATAATAATCTAGATGCCTAATTTTTCCTTGTTTTATTCTCTATACAGGAAACATACCTCCAGGCTAATTTGGGGCTTCTAGATATTTTATCTAGGTCCTTTTGGCTCTGCTGGACAGTACCTATAGTTCCAGTCACTGTTTCATTTTTAGAAAATGAAATAAACATCAGAAAAATCCCAAAAATTCACCAAAAACACTAAAAATTATAAAACACATAAAAATATTTTTGTCAGAATTTTTAGTTGATTTTTAGTGCATTTAATAAATTGTTAAAGTGAGTAGTTTCTTTGCTTTTATTATTTTCTTAACATATTAAAAATCCAAAAAAATATAAAAACCCTTAAAAACCACCAAAAATATCTTCTCTTCTCTGATTGACTACTTCGTAGGCCGTGAAGCCAATCCGTGCTCCTTGTGTTCGACCCTGGTCGCTATACCAGGTTAATAAAATAGCCAGGACCGCTATCGTATTTATTTGATTTCATCTGATTTTGGTTGTCTGCTTTATTTTTCTTGATTGACCGAATCATTTCTCTCGATCCGGGTCGCAACGACCCTTGAGTGATCTTATATTTTATCCCGGATTGATTGAGTGGATTTTTCGGTCGTCAGAATGGCGCCGTTGCCGGGGAGCACGGCTTAGTAGTCGATTTATTTCTTTCTGCGGTTTTCTTTTCACGGTTTTTTGTATAGATTTTTGTAGCTATATTTCTTCTGACATTCTTTAAATAATCTGGTTTGACACTCTTATGTTTGTTTTCTTGCGAGGGCCCGGGGATCGAGGAGGCTTCTTCGGAAGCCGACGCAACCGTGAGAGTCGGAGGTGGCTCTCTTCTTTACAGAGCCGCAGGAGAGCGCAGGAGAGCGGGCAGGAGTGCGGGAGCCGCGGATTAGTATAGTTTAGATTAGGATTTATTTCCCGTATATTTGAACTGTTGTAATAATACAGGCACACTCGAACAGCAGGACTTGGATTCTCGGGTCTGTTTTGCCGAGCACTGGTGTGCTCGGGGTACCCATTTAGATTTTTGCGGTTTTTCGTGGCTTTTAGCTTTTTAGCTGCCTTTTACGGTTTTTCGCGGTTTTTCTCGAGCCCCTAGATTTAGGATTTTCTGCTTGACTGTGCCGTAATTAGTAGGATCCCCACACTTAATTGATTGCATGTTCCTATAGAGCGATAATTGGACCTACTAATAAATCAATAATAACAATAGCTTAGTTGCTTTCTTGAGAGCCTACGCACCGCGAGCCTGCCCCGTCAAGCGCTACTCTTGAACTCGACCTGTCGAGAAGAGGAGGGGTGGGTCTAGACCGGTCTTTGGATCGAGGGCGAGTGACTAGGCTAGACAGTTCTATCGAGTAGAAATTGCCTGTTTAGGACTCGGCTTTCCGCATGCACCATTTAGGTAGTTTATTTCCTGTCTTTCAATTCTGCGCGGATCATCTTGCATGTAGACAGCTGGAGTCAGGTACGCAATTCTATCTCTGCATGCATCATTGATTTCTCACGCATCGGCTTTTTCGTCTTCTCCCCCCTGTTTTGTACTAAATAACCAAGAGAACCGAAAAATTCGTTAGGCCTTTGTTTTTATTGAAAAATATTAAAAAGAAAAACCATAAAATTGGGACTGTTTAAGCTATTGACCCTAAAAGACACTTAACTGAAAAATTTGTCTTGGGGAGAGCAACCCCCTCATTGTTTGGTTTGCTTGCACGAGAGAGTGACCCGTCCACTAGGTAGAGCCCTCCGGTGCTATTCCTGACTGACTACCGACTATTCCGTGTGGGCCAGTCGGTTGGGGTACCATCAGGAATCCCAACAGGTCACGTAAGCGCTCTGATAGATTGTTTGTTCACCTAATAAAATTTGACAAGATAATTTTACCGAGCCTTTACGGTCTTCAGCTCGTGTTGTGTTGGTGAATAGAGGGTTTGCTTGCTGATCATAGTTTTTCCAGATCTCATCCGCCTTACTCGTCAGATCACGATGATGGGTAGGAGGTCTCTTAGGAAGCCCCTGGCTGCACCGCTTTTCAGCACTCCTGACCATTCATCTAGGTTGGTTCGTGGGAGCTCAGACCCGCTCTCCGAACCCGAGTATGACTCCACCCTGTTCCCCCTCGACCACACTTCTTCTGATTCAGAGATACCAGTACCAGAGGAGAGACAGACAGATGATTTATCGGCACCTGAGTTCAGTTATTTTGATTTTCCAGAGACGATGGCCGGCAGTTCTGGTGATCACCCCGGAGGTCCACGAGGAGAGCAGCACTTTGTTCTAGACCAGGGTGCGATCAACTCCACCCTGATCACCTCCCTCGAGTCAGTGCAGCAGCAGCTGAGGGATCAGGGAGCTTTCATGATGGACATGAGGCGAGAGTTTGAGCAGTTGAGAGCCAACCGCGAAGGAGGAGCAGGAGGAGGCCCCGACGATCCAACAGCAGGAGGAGGACCTGATGATCCTACAGCTGGAGGTGGCGGAGCAGGCGGAGCAGGAGGAGCACCACCACCACCACTTAGATCGATGCGGGAGAACCACAATCCCGAGTCGACCTTGACACATCCCTGGGTGGTACTTCCAGCGATCGTGGGGGACTTTAAGTTCCCCCCGAACACCTTGCATCTTCTTCCCCGATTCCACGGTTTGGCGACAGAGGAGCCTCATCTCCACCTGCAGGAGTTTGAGATGATTTGCAGCACTGTCCACGATCGTCAGGTGGATCAGGATACTATCAGGATGATTGCCTTCCCCTTCTCCTTAGCCGACAGAGCAGCCACCTGGCTGAAGCATTTGGGGAAGTTCGTTTACACCTGGGAGCAGCTCCGCACCGAGTACTTGAATAAGTACTATCCACTCGGGCGGACCAATGCAGCGAGAGCCCTCATCAGCAACTTCTCCATGCTCCCCAACGAGCAATTCCATGAGGCATGGGAGAGGTTCCGTGAGCTGACTGATCGATGCCCGCACCACGACATCTCGAAGCCGAACCTTGTTCAGAGCTTCTTCAGCGGGCTGACACCAGAGCTCCAGGGCTTGGTGAATGCTTCTTGTGGCGGGTCTTACTTCGCCAAGGATCACGAACAGGTCTAGGCCATCTATGAGGAGATGGCCGAGAACTACATGGTGATGTCCCAGACCAGGTTGTACTCTCAGGGCAGACCCCAACAGCCAGGACCCGTGCAGTACCAGAGGATAGTACGGGTCGATGCCGGTCCTTCCAGTTCATCCGCACTAGCAGCAGCACAGGCAGAGTCATCCGATGCGGATATGGGTATCATCAGTGAGAAGATGGATCGGATGGAGCTGATTGAGAAGAAGCAGTGCCAGGGCATCACTCAGATGGAGCAGATGGCACAGACTCTGAGCGACATGAAGACCCAGCTCATGTGTCTCCAGGAGGCACAGACGGCTTCACAGCCCCGTCTTCAGTCGCGAGGCGATACCGGCGGCAGCAGCAGCTCGTTCCAGCGCTCCAGCTCATACCAGAAGCCTAGACAAGTTCACCTTGTACAGGCGGAGCCGTACCAGCAGCAGCAGCCCTCCTACCAGTTATCACCATCTCCAGACATGCAGATGGTGGTATACCAGCCGGATCAGCCTCTGGCAGTACTCCCGCCAGCCCAGTACGATGTAGAGCCGTTGATGGATGTCAACGGGATTTGGTATGACCGTCCTCAGGCTGGGATCCGACGAGACCATCCCGGATTCAGGTGGGGGAATGGAGGTACCCAGCCCCAGCAGCAGCCATCTGGCCAGGGAGGCCAGTATAGCCAGCAGAGGGATCACCAGCAGCAGCAGCCCCCAGTTTACCAGTCACAGCAGCAGTCATCCTTCGTTCCTCGTCCCTATCAGCAGGGACAGTCTTGGAGGCAAGAGCAGCCTCACCAGCCACACCAGCAGCAGCACACTCCTACCTACCCCTCTCAGCAACAACACCAGTTCCAGCAACCTCATTACCAGAGAGGCTACCCGTCGGCCTCTCATGGTTCACCATACGAGAGCCCCGCCTTGGATGACATAGCCCGCTTCCTCACGAACCAGCAGGCTACTTTTAGACGGGAGATGGACGAGTTCCGCCAGGAGATGCGGGACATCGTGAGAGGGAAGGACGCTATCCCTGCCCAGATAGAGCCGAATCCCAACAGCCTGAAGCGGAAGCCTGAGCAGGTAGTTTACACTGAGCATGCCACTCCTAGTGATCTGTTTGATGATATGTCTTCAGATCTTTTTGATGCTGATTTTGTTACACTTAAGAGCGGTAGAGCACCAGCAGGCGGCGCCTCGTCTGAGCAACATCATGAGGATACACCTAGAGCGCCAGATGAGGAGGAGGAGAGCGGTATTGAGGCCGCACATGATGATGATGGTGGTACTGAGGCCACCAAGGATGTTGATACTCCAGGCAGTGCTGAGGCCGCCACTTTACCAGTTCGAGGAGGTGGTACTGATGCCACCCGAGTTGCCAAGCTAGCACGTGGTACTTAGGCCGCGAGACGTCTAGCAGAGCCAGCCGATGGTGGTACAGAGGCCACCCATACTTCTGAGAGACCTGTTGTTTTTCTTTCTTCTACACCTATATCTCTGAACAGTTCTGTGAATAAAGGAAAGGGTTTATTTTCTTCTGGTCCCACTGTGGTGCATGATGTATGTGTGGATCCGGTCGTCGAACCACCTAGACCCTTTTCTAGTCCTTCATCTGAGAAGGACCCAGTGATCCCCTTCCCTAGAGCCCTTCAGATGGGGAAGGGGAAGAAAAGAGAAAAAGATCCAAAAAAGAGAGAGCAGGAGGAGTTCAGCCAGAGCATGATCGACAGATTCCATATACAGTTGACCCTTTAGGAGGCTTTGCAACACATCCCCCTTCTTCAGCGATCATTGAGAGATAGGACCACAATCAGGAGGAGGAGGAGGAACCACCATTCGGAGATTCATGTGCTGACGAAAGCCACGTGCTTCGCGATCCAGAACCGTCTGCCGGCCAAGAGGCCAGATTCAGGAGCCCCATATGTCAGATGTCACATTAGAGAGCAGAGGTTCGACCGTACTCTATTGGATAGCGGATCGTCTATCAACCTCCTTCCGGCAGCCCTTCTTGACCGCTTCGAGTTGGGCACTCTTCGACAGAGCAGGACAGTCCTTCAGTTTGCTGATAGATATGTCAAGAGGCCGAAGGGGTTGTTGCGAGACGTTGTCGTCACTATTCAGGGTCTGCAATTCCCTGTGGACTTCATAGTGTTGGACATGGAGATCCCTGATTCAGTGACCGATACCCCCATCATTCTAGGTCGCCCGTTCTTGGCCACAGCCAAGGCAGTGACTGATCATGATAGCGGGAAGGTATACTTTCGCGTCGAGGGCGAAAGTGTACAAATAGAGACGGTCGAGGACTACAGAGCCAGAGAGAGCATGCTCGGAGACCAGCACAGATACAGAGCAGCTGACAGATGCAGGGCTAGACATCCACCAGGACTGTGACTTTGTGATCACAGATGACGAGGCAGTTTGGGCAGATCCAGCAGCACAGGCCATCCTCTCATTTTCCGACACCACTGATGCAGAGATGACAGCAGAGGAGAGCTTGGAGAGCACATTCCTGGTTCAGGATACTACAGAGGCAGCAGAGCCGGTTCTCGAATGTGACACAGATTTTGGTGATGATGGTGGTACTGAAGCCACCTTGTTTGATGCACATCCCTCGGAGTTAGAGTCTGAGTGGGCAGATTGTGATGATTACATGCCAGACCTGATTTCCACTGAGCCTACAGTTGAGGAGGAGGTAGATGCCGAGCAGATCAGAGACAGTTCAGTTGAGCATCCTTCTCCCGATCCAGTTTGTGAGAGTACATTTTCAGTCTCCCGGACAGATTTGGCAGCATACACGCGTCTTCTTTTGAAGCCAGATTTACCAGCACCCAGTTGTCCATAGCTGAAGCTGCTTCCTTCGTCGCTGAAGTATAGATTCCTTGCGGGTGAGCATGAGATGTACCCAGTCATTATCTCAGCCGATTTGACTGGAGAGCAGGAATCCCGTCTGATGGGGGTTCTTGAAAAGAACCGCAAGGCAATAGGATGGAGCGTAGCAGATCTCCATGGGATTAGTCTGGCCCTGTGCTCCCACCATATCTATCTCGAGGATGAGGCGAAGCCGTCGCGTGAGTTCCAGCGGCGGCTGAACCCAAATCTGAGAGAGGTTGTCATGAAGGAAATTTCGAAATGGTGGAGCACCGATTTTATCTATCCCATCTCCGACTCCAAGTGGATCAGCCCTTTGCATGTGGTGCCTAAGAAGACGGGCATCACTACAGTGATTAGCGAGTCTGGAGAGGAGATTGCTACACGAGTACCCACTTCTTGGCAGGTTTGTGTTGACTACAGGAGACTCAACCAGGCCACCAAGAAGGATCATTTCCCCCTGCCCTTTATTGATCAGATTATTGAGAGACTGGCAGGGAAGAGCCATTATTGTTTTCTGGATGGGTACTTGGGCTACAACTAGGTGGCCATCGCTCCTGAGGATCAGGAGAAGACCACCTTTACCTGTCCCTTCGGCACATACGCCTTCCGACGCATGCCATTTGGGCTATGCAATGCCCCTGCGACTTGTCAGAGATGCATGCTGTCGATCTTTTCGGACATGGTAGGGGAGTGCTTAGAGGTCTTCATGGATGATTTCTCGGTTTACGGTGACAGATTCGACTCCTGTCTTGACTACCTAGACCGAGTACTCCAGTGATGTATTGAGGTCCGCTTGGTTCTTTCTTGGGAGAAGAGTCACTTTATGGTGACTCAAGGGACGGTGCTTGGCCACATCATCTCCAACAGGGGCATCGAGGTTGATCCGGCCAAGGTTGATGTCATTAGAAAACTCACACCACCGTCTAATTTGCGGCAGTTACGGTCTTTCCTGGGGCACGTCGGTTTCTATCGGCGGTTCATCCGTGATTTCAGTAGAGTTGCCCGATCGTTGACTGACCTGCTGACGAAAGACACCGAGTTCCTTGTCGATGACAAGTGTCTTTCGTCCTTTGATACTCTCAAGCAGTGCATTGTTGAGGCTCCTGTCCTCCAGCCACCAGATTGGTCTCTCCCATTCGAGATCATGACGGACGCCTCCGATTTTGCCGTGGGGGCTGTGCTGGGACAGAGGAGGGATGGAGTTCCATTTGCTATCCACTATGCTAGCCGCACCTTGGATTCTGCCCAGCGGAATTATACAGTCACAGAGAAGGAGATGCTAGCAGTAGTGTTCGCCCTAGATAAGTTCAGATCGTACATCATTGGATCTAGAGTGACTTTGTATACTGATCATACCACCATCCGATACCTCATGGCAAAGAAGGATGCCAAGGCCAGACTGACTAGATGGATCCTTCTACTCCAGGAGTTCGACATTGAGATCAAGGATAAGCCTAGAGTCAAAAATGTGGTGGCGGATCATCTCTCCCGTTTAGAGCAGCCTGAGGAGTCTGAGCAGATTGATCCCATTTGTGAGACCTTCCCAGATGAGGCGATCCTTGCTATCGCCTCACTCCCGTGGTATGCCGATATTGTGAACTTTCTTGTTGCTAAGAAAGTCCCACAAGATTGGCCCAGACAAAGGCTTGAGACCTTCCTCGCGAAGGCCAAGTCTTACCACTGGGAGGATCCCATCCTTTACCACGAAGGAGGGGATAGTGTCTGGCGTAGGTGCATCCCTCAGGATGAGCACCATAGCGTCCTCACTTACTGCCACAAGCTTGAGGCAGGAGGACATCACTCTGGGAGGAGAACGGCATAGAAAGTGCTCCAATCCGGCTTGTGGTGGCCTACCCTCTTCAAGGACTCTGATGAGTTCGTGAAGAGGTGTACTGAGTATCAGAGGATGGGCACATGTGGACAACGTGATATGATGCCGATGCAGCCCATTCACTTCTGTGAGGTTTTTGACGCATGGGGCATCGATTTCATGGGTCCATTCCCTAAGAGTCAGGGATTTGAGTACATTCTATTGGCCGTTGACTATATTAGTCGTTGGGTTGAGGCTATCCCCGCCCGAGCCGCTGATGTGAGGACAGTTTGTAGATTTTTGAGGAAGCACATCATCACGCGGTTCGGGGTACCTCGAGTATTGATTTCAGATGGGGGGGTCTCATTTCATCAACGACTTGGTGAAGGCACTTGCTAGTGAGTTCGGCATAGACCATCGAGTTGCCACTCCATACCATCCACAGACGAATGGTCTAGCCGAGGTCTCGAACAAGGAGATCAAGACTATTTTGCAGAAAGTCGTCCGCCCTGACCGAAAGGATTGGTCACAGCTTTTGGACTCGGTCTTGTGGGCATATAGGACGTCTTTCAAGACACCATTGGGCACATCTCCCTTTCGCCTAGTTTATGGCAAGCCATGCCATTTACCTGTTGAGTTGAGGCACAAGTCACTTTGGGCAGTCACAGATATACTTATGGATCCAGATGGTGTAGGAGACCAGAGGAGGGCAGAGTTAGCAGCCTTGGAGGAGCTGAGAGATACAGCCTTCTCAAACAGCCTACAGTATAAGGAAAGAGTGAAAGAGTGGCATGATTCTCATATCAGCCACAAGCATTTTGAGCCTGGACAGAGAGTATGGCTGTTTGATGCAAGGCTTCGTTTATTTCCATGGAAGCTACAGAGCAAATGGAAGGGTCCTTATCTTGTGAGAAAGGTACACGACAACGGTAGCATTGATATATCCGAGTTGTCTTTTGAGAGTACCTTTCGAGTGAACGGCCAGCGGCTCAAGCCATTTCTAGATCATGAGCCGCGGGTCGTTGATGTTGCTCCTATTCACTTTGCGTGAGATGTGGTCTCTTGACTCACATCTATTGCATCTCGCGCCTGATTATCACTGTTCTTCCGACTTGTATAGATCCAGTTGCCTATATCACACTATTCTTTAGTCCCACATCCCTTTTCCCATCTTTATGATTGTGCTATACTTAGGGTGTACTTTACCCTAAGTATAGGGGGATGTAGGACTTGCGGATATTCTTTTCATTCGTTCTGTCCCTGTTTTGCTGCCTATACTTAGGGATATTTTACCCTAAGTATAGGGGGGGCAGACTCTGTTCATTCTTCACTCGGATTTCCCTTCATGTACAGCTTGCTATACTTAGGATTAGTTAATCCTAAGTATAGGGGGAAACCACCGAGTTCCTCTCATTCTATTCATTTATTCATTTCTATACTTAGCCATTCCTTATCACTCCCCTTTTACTAAGCACGAGTTATGTCTTCTTCATCGCTCTTGATCACTCTGAGGACATCGTTCGAGCTAAGTATAGGGGGGTGTGTATATATTTCATGTATACTTTAGCCATAACTCGTACTTTGTGTTAATAAATAAAATGGCTAAAAACCCCAAAAACCACAAAAATTAAATTTTTTTTCCTGTAAATAATCATTCTTTTATTTGCACATACATAGCTAGTGTACAAAATTATTTCTGTAAAAATGTTTTCAAAAATATTTTGTGTAAAGTTTGTGTAAATATTTTCTTATCAAAACTATGTATATAGTACAAAATTTTTCCAAAATGTTTTGAAAATCAAAAGTTTGCAAAAATCTTGTGAAAATATTTGTAAATACTTTTGCAAAACTTGCACTTCATGCATCCATCCATTCATGATTTCAAAACATTTTTCAAAAATTTTGCACGATTGTAAATATTTGTAAATAGCATCTTTGTATATATATGTATATAGTTTTTCCTGGATGAGAGTTGACATTTAACCTAGCCTGGAATTAAATTGAGAAATGGAGCTTGATTAAGATATTAATCCACCTAATTGTAAGAGGAACCTTATAGGGCTTAGGGTTAAGGCTTTTCAGGTCCATAAGGACTTAATTCTTTGAGTCCACTAGGCTATGAGCATATGTCATCTTGATGAGCCTAAGTAGAGCACTTAACAACACACGCATGACTCTTAGAGACAATGACTTGACTTGCACCAGCACTTTACACATAGCTCTCCACGGATGAGGTGGTGAGGAGGCAGTTTCCTTTGGCTTGGGGTAGCATATGAGGGTAGTACTTCTAGGCAGAACCTCTCTTCTTCTTCTAGTGAAGGAAGTGCGTCTCAACTTGGTCTAGTGGTGATGAAGGCTAAAGACAGAAGCAGTGGGTTGCAATAAAGCTTCAAAAGAGGGATAGTCTACTGGCTCAAGGGGAAAATTTCTTGTATATATGTTGCACCATGTAGATATGTTGTATAGAGGCACTTGAAAAAAAATTGCAAAATGCAAAAAAGAACTCCAAAAAAGTGGTGGGTCGGATTGAAAATTTAATAACCCCACCGGAGTGTATATAGTCAAATAAAGCAAAAGCTTATGGTATCCATGTTACATCTCATGAAGCTTGCAGCGGGAGACTTAGCTACACTGGCTGAGCTTCCAAAAGTCTATACTTCTTCCCCCTCTTCTTGAGCCGGTTGCACTTGAACTTAAGAAGGGAATACCCCGCTTCTCGAGGAAAGAGTTGCTAGACCAAGGCATTAGAGTTACCATGTTGAGGGAGGTTGTTTCTTTGTTACTTCTGAGGTGGGGAGCTACATATCACTTACACTGCATGGAAAGATTCATGGTCATTAGAGTTTGTGTATGTAGACTTGTTCTGATCTGGTTTATTGAGGAGTCTTGTCCATAGATTGGTGGAACTTAGAGGCTGTTGAGTTTTAAGCTTAAGTCTAAATAAGGTTCCGACACATTAATAATCCAAAGATCTGATCGAGCTCCATATTTCAATTTAATGAAGGAAAGTTTAATATTCAACCTTGATCCATGTACATTCCCCTCTTTTTCTTTTTCTTTCTTTCTTTTTCACTTCTTTTTCAAATAAGTGTTTGCTAAGGGACTAGCAAAAGTTAAGTATAGGGGGTGATGAATACCCATTCATCACTCTTTATTCTTATAGTTTAGCTACAAAAACCGTTGCAAATGCATGTATATTCATGTAAATACAAATAATTATCAAAAGCATGCATTGTATAAAGTTTAATAATTAGCATGTTTTTGTGCAAAAATAAAAGAATAAAGATTAAAAAGAAAAAGAGGGAAATATTTGGAATAAATATTGAGCAACCTAACTCAAGGGAGGGCTCAGCATGGGCCTGACCGCATAAAAGCCAGAGTAGAGGGAGATAGGGGATCACGTGTGTAAATATTTATGTAAATAAATAAAAGTATTTTCCTCACAAAATAGCTTAAAATATGCTTGTAAATATTTGTATATACTTATAAGTATAAAAACAAAAAAAAAGATAAAAATAATAAAGAAGCTAAAAAACATCACTCATCATGTACATAGACCGCCCACCTTTATATTTATTCAGCCTCATAAATAAATAAAATTAATTTCCAAAATTTTTGTAAATATTTTATATTATATAATGTAAATAAATAAAATAAAAACAAAAAATATAAAAATAGTAAAATTAAAAACACAAAAATATATTGTAAATATACCATGTATATAGATGTACATATGTATTTATTTCACCTATGTAGATAAATAATAAAAATAAAATAAAGATGTCTTTTTATTCCTTATTTTATAATATAAATAAATAAAATATAAAATGGGAATAAAATTGTATAAAAATAACAATTAAAAAAATCAAAAATTAAAAACCTTATATTGTATATATACCTATATATAGTTATATAATGTACATACCTTATTTTTATTTCGAAAAATTAATTAAAATCACAAAAAAAAATAGAAAAAAATAAAATAAAAAGATTTCATGATTTAACTTCTCCCAAATTCGGCCATTTTCTACCTATTATTTCACTTCCAAATATTATCCACGTGGCCTTCACCTATTGGCCCTGGGGATGTTGACCGCCCGGTCAACTACCCCCCCCCCAGGACCACTTCCCACGGGTCCTTAGCGGGTGACCCATTTCTCGGATTTTCCCGTCTAAACCCGATCGCCTACCACCTAAACCCCGGGTCCGACTCCTTAATGATGCATCCAAGACCCTCGCCGGAGCCTTCACCTCGGGATCCGCGCGCTTCATCGCCCTACCCGCGCCTGTCTTCCCAGACCCTCCACCATATATATCCTCAGCTCCGCCACCTCAAATCTCATCTTTGGCCATTCGATTCCACCCCAGTGAGCTCCAGCGTGTGCGTGAGAGTGACAGCTCGCGTCCTGTGCTGTTGAAGCGAGGAGAGGGAGCGAGACCACTGATCCGGCGAAGCTTCGCCGCCTTGCTCCGCCACCAGCAGGAGCCTGAGCCTCGGAGGGAGACGCTCCTCGAGGCGAAGACCCAGAGCATCCTTAGCTCATCCCTAGTCTCATCAGCCACCCAGGTAGTCCCTTAGCCTTCTCTTTTTCTTTGATTTCCCATTTCCCCCAAATCACTGCTCCGCCGTCCCCCACCGATTCCGAACGATTCCGACCACCAACCGACCATCGGGCTTCATCAAAGCCATCGCCTTCCTCCCGCGCATCTTCTCCGCAATCCCATTTAACCCAGCTCGCACAGGAGCTGGCATTCGAGCCCCTCCGTCTACCCCCCTCGCCGGAGCTCGCCCATATCGCCCCACAGACCACCTTCACCCGCCTAACTGGGTCGAGGCAGTTTGCCCTCGACCCGTGAGTCTTTTGGTCTACTTTGCAGGTGCTTCCCAGCCCGTCTGAGGGGTTGGGCCATTCGGACCAGAAGCTCTTCCTCCGCCGACCTCGTCGGAGCCCTCCAGGGCTCGGCTGGACCATCAGAGTTCACCAACAGCTGCGGGACGTCATTGCGGAGCTTCTTCGACCTTCACGAGCAGCAGGGGAGGTCCACAGTGCCCGCACTAGGCCGGCCAACTGTTCTTCCGATACCTTCCCCGACCGTCCGATCATCCTCACCCTCTAGGTCGCATCTCGACCGTTCACTTGAGGAGGACCCGTCATCGTCAGATCCATCCACGAGGCGATCTGGATCGTCCGAGCTGAGAGGGATAGCCACCGATACCCTCAACCGCTAGATCAGACACGTGGCTACACCTTCGCCATTGGATGCACCGAGGAGTTGAGCTGTGCAGCGCCAGTCACCAGTCACCGTTAGATGATCCACGTGGCGCGCATCCATCGGCCGCATTAATAAAGGGTAAACTACCCTTAGGCCCTCCTGTTTATTTCATTTCGCATTTAGTCCTCTAAATACCTAGTGTAGTTGTTGAGTTTTTGGTACTTTTGCATTAAGGACCTCACACTTTATTTTCCTTGCACTAATGCCCCTGTGCGTTGTATGACACGTGCATCGACACGTGATTTCTGGTTTATTTGCAATATAGGCCCTGTAGTTCTGGATGTTATCAGTTAAATGAAAGTTTTTGTTTATTTGCATTTATACCCCTGTGCGTGAAACATTTGAGCATGTGCGTTTATTTTTGGGTATTTTGCAGGTAAGCCCCTGAGCTTTTGGTACCTATTACCAAATAGCCCTCGGGACTTATTTTCATTACATTTGGGTCCCTGAGTGCCCCAGACACGCGCGACACACGTGTTTTGCTGGGTTAATTGCACCAGACCCCCAGACTTCCGGGTATTTGCACATAGGTCCTTGTGCACAGTGCCCCTTCTTTATTTTTGAATAAAATAGCAAATTACCTCCAAATCCAACGAAAATTGGATAAATGGCTCCTGCCATAGTGTAAAATTTTCAAGGATTTTTGGAGACATTTCTGAGTTGATTTGATATTTTAAAAATTCAAAAACATCTAATTTTGCTACTGTCTAACTTTAAAAATCACAAAAAAAAATTAAATAGTATCTAAAAATTACAAAAAAATTTTCTACTGCTTGTTTTGTTATGTTTGATTTTCTAGCCAATTTTGGCTATTTTTCATTACTGAAAACCACTAAAAACTGAAAAACACTTAAAATCTTATAAAAAATTCTAATAAATAAACCAAAAACCGAAAAATAATAATCTAGGTGCCTAATTTTTCCTTGTTTTATTCTCTATACAGGAAAAATACCTCCAGGCTAATTTGAGGCTTCTAGATACTTTATCTAGGTCCTTTTGGCTCTACTGGACAGTACCTATAGTTCCAGTCACTGTTTCATTTTTAGAAAATGAAATAAACATCAGAAAAATCCCAAAAATTCACCAAAAACTCTAAAAATTATAAAACACATAAAAATATTTTTGTCAGAATTTTTGATTGATTTTTAGTGCATTTAATAAATTGTTGAAGTGTGTAGTTTCTTTGCTTTTATTATTTTCTTAACATATTAAAAATCCAAAAAATATAAAAACCCTTAAAAACCACCAAAAATATCTTCTCTTCTCTGATTGACTACTTCGTAGGCCGTGAGGCCAATCCGTGCTCCTTGTGTTCGACCCTGGTCGTTATACCAGGTTAATAAAATAGCCAGGACCGCTATCGTATTTAATTGATTTCATCTGATTTTGGTGGTCTGCTTAATTTTTCTTGATTGTTCGAATCATTTCTCTCGATCTGGGTCGCAATGACCCTTGAGTGATCTTATATTTTATTCCGGATTGATTGAGTGGATTTTTCGGTCGTCATAATGAACTATGGGTATTCATCACCCGTTATTCTTATATTTTAGCTACAAAAACCTTTGCAAATGCATGTATATTCATGTAAATACAAATAATTATCAAAAGCATGCATTGTATAAAGTTTAATAATTAGCATGTTTTTGTGCAAAAATAAAAGAATAAAGATTAAAAAGAAAAAGAGGGAAATATTTGGAATAAATATTGAGCAACCTAACCCAAGGGAGGGCTCAGCATGGGCCTGACCGCATAAAAGCCAAAGTAGAGGGAGATAGGGGCTCATGTGTGTAAATATTTATGTAAATAAATAAAAGTATTTTCCACACAAAAATAGCTTAAAATATGCTTGTAAATATTTGTATATACTTATAAGTATAAAAACAAAAAAAAGATAAAAATAAATAGAAGCCAAAAGCATCACTCATCATGTACATAGACCACCCACCTTTATATTTATTCAGCCTCATAAATAAATAAAATTAATTTCCAAAATTTTGTAAATATTTTATATTATATAATGTAAATAAATAAAATAAAAACAAAAAATATAAAAATAGCAAAATTAAAAACACAAAAATATATTGTAAATATACCATGTATATAGATGTACATATGTATTTATTTCACCTATGTAGATAAATAATAAAAATAAAATAAAGATGTCTTTTTATTCCATATTTTATAACATAAATAAATAAAATATAAAATGGGAATAAAATTGTATAAAAATAACAATTAAAAAAATCAAAAATTAAAAACCTTATATTGTATATATACCTATATATAGTTATATAATGTACATACCTTATTTTTATTTCTAAAAATTAATTAAAAATAACAAAAAAAATAGAAAAAAATAAAATAAAAAGATTTCATGTTTTAACTTTTCCCAAATTCGGCCATTTTCTACCTTTTATTTCACTTCCAAATATTATCCACGTGGCCTTCACCTATTGGCCCTGGGGATGTTGACCGCCCGGTCAACTACCCCCCCTCCCCAGGACCACTTCCCACGGGTCCTTAGCGGGTGACCCGTTTCTCGGATTTTTCCCGTCTAAACCCGATCGCCTACCACCTAAACCCCGGGTCCGACTCCTTAATGATGCATCCGAGACTCTCGCCGGAGCCTTCACCTCGGGATCCGCGCGCTTCATCGCCCTACCCGCGCATGTCTTCCCGGACCCTCCACCATATATATCCTCAGCTCCTCCACCTCAAATCTCATCTTTGGCCATTCGATTCCACCCCCAGTGAGCTCCAGCGTGTGCGTGAGAGTGACAGCTCGCGTCCTGTGCTGTTGAAGCGAGGAGAGGGAGCGAGACCATTGATCCGGCGAAGCTTCGCCGCCTTGCTCCGCCACCAGCAGGAGCCCGAGCCTCGGAGGGAGACGCTCCTCGAGGCGAAGACCCAGAGCATCCTTAGCTCATCCCTAGTCTCATCAGCCACCCAGGTAGTCCCTTAGCCTTCTCTTTTTCTTTGATTTCCCATTTCCCCCAAATCGCTGCTCCGCCGTCCCCCGCCGATTTCGATCGATTCCGACCACCAACCGACCATCGGGCTTCATCATAGCCATCGCCTTCTGATGAATACCCATTCATCACTCTTTATTCTTATATTTTAGCTACAAAAACCTTTGCAAATGCATGTAGATGTATGTAAATAGGAATAATTACCAAAAGCATGCATTGTGTAAAAACCTATAATTAGCATGTTTTTGTGCAAAAATAAAAGAATAAAGATTAAAAAGAAAAAGAGGGAAATATTTAGAATAAATATTGAGCAACCTAACCCAAGGGAGGGCTCAACATGGGCCTGATCGCATAAAAGCCAAAGTAGAGGGAGATAGGGGCTCAGGTGTGTAAATATTTATGTAAATAAATAAAGATATTTTCCTCACCAAAAATATGCTTGTAAATACTTGTATATATTTATAAAATATAAAAACCAAAAGAAAAAGTTAAAAATCAAAAAGACCAAAAATATCCCTTTCATCATGTATATAAACCACCCTTCCATATTTATTTAACCTTGTAAATAAATAAAATTAATTTTCAAACTTTTTGTAAATAGTCTATATTATGTATTGTAAATAAATAAAATAAAAACAATTAAAATCAAAACAAAATAAAAATAGAAAAATTAAAAATACAAAAATACATTATACATATACCATGTATATAAATGTACAGATATATTTATTTTACATATGTACATAAATAACAAAAATAAAATAAAAACACCCTTTTATTCCTTATTTTATAATGAAAATAAATAAAATATAAAATAGGAATAAAATTTCATAAAAATAACATTTAAAAATCAAAAATCAAAACCCTATATATTGTATATATACCTATATATAGCATATACTATCTATATAGCCTATTTTTATTTCCAAAAATTAATTAAAAATCACTAAAAAATAGAAAAAAATAAAATAAAAATAGTTTGTGTTTTGAGTTTTTGCAAAATAGGGTCCTAGCTACCTTCAATTGTCACTTCAATATTCAGCCACGTGGCCCATTCCCATTGGGCCCTGGGGATGTTGACCGCCCGGTCAACTACCCCCCCCCAGGACCACTTTCCGCGGGTCTGAGCTCCGGACCCGACTTCTCGAAATTTCGCCCGCTCGACCCGACACCCATTTCCCTAAACCCCGGCTCCGTTTTGATCCTCCCACATCCGACATCCTCGTCGGGCATCCACCTTGGGATCCGCGCGCCACCACGACCCTACCCGAGCCATCCTTCTCGGACCCCTCCAGCATACATAAGCGAGCTCCGCCACCTCC
Organism: Ottelia alismoides; assembly: GCA_037367405.1. Taxonomy (NCBI): domain Eukaryota; kingdom Viridiplantae; phylum Streptophyta; class Magnoliopsida; order Alismatales; family Hydrocharitaceae; genus Ottelia; species Ottelia alismoides. Next base: position 1,503,846 of record JAZKJV010001011.1, on the reverse strand, counting down.
TCTCTCCATCCTTGGCCATTCGCCTTCTTCTCCTGTGAGCTCCAGAGAGTGTGTGAGGTGACAGCTCACGCCTGAGCCTGTTGCAGCGAGGAGAGGAGGAGGATTCCATTGATCCGGCGACGTAGCCGCCGCAGCTCCGCCACCAGCGAGAGCTTCGAGCCTTGGGCCGAGACGACCCTCGAGGCGACGACCAGGAGCATCCCCTGCTCCTCCCCAGTCTCTCCGTTCACCCAGGTAGCCACTTAGCTCCGCCATTTCCTTTATTTTCCATTTACCCCCAATTTGCGTCGCCGTCGTATTTCATTGATTACGACCACCCCGTCACCCATCTCGATCATCGGAATCGACCCTCACGTTCGCCTTCATCCGACGCACCTTCTCCACCCACTCCCTCAACCCAGCTCGCACAGGAGCTGGGAACCGAGCTCCTCCGTCCACCACCTTCGCCGGAGCTCGCCGTCCCGACGCACCAGCCACCCCCACTTCGCCTAACCGGGTCGAGGCAATTTGCCCTCGACCCGTGAGTCTTCTGGTGCGCTTTTTAGGTCGAAACAAAGGGCTGTCTGAGGCCCTTCGTCACTCAGCCAGGAGGCCCAGCTCCGTCGACCCCGTCTGAGCTCCTCGGAGCTCGGCTCGATCATCGGATCCCACCGGCATACGCGGGAGCACTCCAGCTTTCTTCTCCGACCATCAGAGTGCTCCACGGAGGAGCCCAGTGCACGCACGAGCCCGGCGAAGCTCTCCGGGGACCTGTTCTTCGAGGATCCTCCATCGCCGTCGATCGTCACCCCTCGCTCCAGTTCGAATCTGAGCCGTTCATATCCGGAGCAGCCAGCACCGTCAGATCCGGGGAGACGTCATCTGGAGCGCCCACTGCCAGCCGCCGTCAGATCTCCACGTGGCGCACATCCAGCACCCCCGCTTAATAAAGGGTAATTTACCCTTAGGCCCCTGTCTTTATTTTATTTCGTTTTAGTCCTGTAAATATCAAAGTCAGTTGTTTAGTTTTAGGTGTATTTGCATATTGGACCCTGAGATTTAGTTTATTTGCATTTATACCCCTGCCAGTTGTGGACACGTGCATCGACACGTGATATTTTGGTTTATTTGCAATAGAGACCCCTGTAGTTCCGAATGTTATTAAATAAATGAAATCTTTTACTTATTTGCATTTATACCCCTGTGCGTGATTTATTTCCACATGTGCGTGATATTTTTGGGTTATTTGCAGATAAGCCCTTGGACTTTTGGTACTTGTTACCAATAAGCCCTCGGAACTTATTTTTCTTACATTTGGGTCCCTAAGTGCCCCAGGCACGCGCTTGGCACGTGTTTTGCTGGGTATTTTGCACCAGACCCCCCAGAACTTTGGGTATTTGCACTTTGGTCCCTGTGCACAGTGCCCCTCTTTTATTTTTGAATAAAATATCAAATCACCTCCAAATCCAACGAAAATTTGACACATGGCTCCTGCCATGGTGTAGGATTTTTGTAGATTTTTGAGGACATTTTTGATTTAGTTTGATATTTTTAAAAACTCAAAAACCTTCATTTTAGTCACTATCTAGTTTGAAAAATCACAAAAAAATATAAAAACTCACTTAAAAATTCTATAAAAATTGTCTACTGTTTGTTTTACTTAGTTTGATTTTCTAGCCAATTTTGGCTATTTTTCATTACTAAAATCCACTAAAAACTTAAAAACACTTAAAAACCCATAAAAATTCTAGTAAATAAATTAAAAATCCAAAAACAATAAAATTGGTACCTAAATTTTCCTTGTTTTATCATCGTTACAGGAAAATTACCTCCAGGCCAGTTTAAGCCTTAGATATTTTATCTAGGGTCTTTTGGCTCGGCTGGACAACACCCACTGTTTGCTTCACTGTTTGATTTTTAGAAAATAAAATAAACATCAGAAAATTCTCAAAAATTCACCAAAAACACTACAAAATATAAAACACATAAAAATATTTTTGTTTGAATTTTTGGTTGAATTTTAGTGCTTTAAATAAATTGTTGAAGTGTGTATTTCTTCACTTTTCTCATTTTCTTTACACATTTAAAATCCAAAAAAATATAAAACAAATTAAAAACCACTAAAAAGATTTTCTCCTTTTATTTTTGACTACTTCGTAGGCCGAGAGGCCAACCCGTGCTCCTTGAGTTCGACCCTGGGTGCTATACCAGGTTAATCACATAGCAAGACCGCTATTCGTGTTTGATTGATTTTATCTGTCTTAAGTGGTTCATTTTTCTTGATCGACACATCTGAGTGATAGAGGTCGCAACGACCGTCTTAGATACCTGATTGCCTTAGTCACTCGGGATTTTCGTGTTATCAGAATGGCGACGTTGCCGGGGAGCACGGCTTAGTAGTTACTTTTTGAGTTTTTCCGCGGCTTTTTCTTTTCGCGGCTTTTTGTATAGATTTTTGTAGATATATTTTTCTGATATTTTCTCATAATAATCTGGTCTGACCACTCTGTTCTTTCTTGCGAGGGCCCGAGGACCGAGGCGGCCGATTTCGAGAAGCCGACGCAACCGCGAGACTCGGAGGCGGCTCCCTTCTGCACGGAGCCGCAGGAGAGAGCGAGAGAGAGAGAGAGTTGAGTGGGTGAGGTTAGATTAGGTCTCATTTGATTATTATTGTTGTAATAATACAGGGACTCAGAGACTGGACTTGAACTGTGCTTGAACACTCAGCGGGTCTGTTTCGCCGAGCACCGGTGTGCTCGGGGGACCCTTAGGAGATTTTCGCGGTTTTGACGCGATTTTCCTTATCTTTTTACTGCCTTTTCCGGTGTTTACACGGTTTTTGATCGAGCCCCTAGCCGTAGGATTTTCTGCTTGATTGTGACGTAACTCATAGGATCCAAATACCCTAATATAATTGCCTGTTCCTATAGTGCGATAATTGGACCTATAATAAAAATAATAATAAAATAGCCGTTCCATCACCTCCGAGCCTACGCACCGCGAGCCCACCCCGTCAAGCCCTACTCCTGAACTCGACCTGTCGAGAAGAGGAGGGGTGGGTCTAGACTGGACCCTTTGGATTGGAGGCTGGTGGTCGGCTAGCCGTTCTTTCGAGTAGCACTGCTGTTTAGGGCCTCAGTTTTCCGCTTGCATCATTTAGGTAGTTTATTTCCTGTCTTTACATTTATGCGCGGATCATATTGCATGTAGAGTGCTGGAGTCAGGTACGCCTTCCTTACTTTGCATGCATCATTGATTTATCGTGCATCGACTTTTTTCGTCTCTCCCCTGTTTTGGACTTAATAACCAGGAGAACCGAAAAATTCGTTAGGCGTTTCTTTTTATTTGAAAAAAAATCTAAAAACAAAAACAATAAAATCGGGACTGCTAATCATACTTGACCTAAAAGACACTTCACTAAAAATCTGTCTTAGAGAAATAACCCCCTCCTTGTCTGGTTTGGATGAGCGAGAGAGTGATCCGCACATTAGGATAGAGCCTCCGATCTATTCTTGACTGATTACCGGCTTTCAGTACGGGACAATCGGTTGAGAAAGATTTGGATACCTATTTACCTCACGTAATCGCTCTGATAGACTGGATGATCACCTAAAATAAAATCGACAAGATAATTGACTGATCCCTTCGGTCTTCAGCTTTGTGTGCGTAGGTGAATTGGGGGTTTGCTTGTTCATCTTGTGTGATTCCCAGATCTCTTCGATCCCTCCCTATCCTCTTCTCTATCCATCTGCTTCCCCACCCCTCACCTCCCTTCATTCCATTTTCTTCTCCTTTACCCCTGGATGATGGATCCCCCTCACTGTGAGCCGACTTTTGCGGCTTTTTCTTCGCTTTCTGACCATCACTCCAGTACACCTTCTAGGGAGGTCGGATCTTTGACCAACCTCCCGCTCCCTCCCTCCATTTCATCTCACTCCTTTGGGCATGCTATGCGAGCCGTCCGAGGATACCAGATAAAGGCAGATGCAAGACCCGGACAATGCTATTGCTGAGTTGAGAGCGCACTCCGTTTGGTGACCAGAGAGAGCAGTGGAGATCAGCAGACATATCCTATTCCAGAAGGATGGAGGAACATATAGCACATGGATCTCAGTCAGCTTCTACACTAGGTCCATTCGTCTTGGATTTCGATTACATTCAGCGACTGCCAATATTTTCAGGAGAGGCGCACGAGGAGCCTTATCTTCACCTGTCCGCTTTCGAGGAGTTTTGTAGAGCACAGAGATATTCAGACGTCACTGCAGAGGAGCTGATGAGCAGAACCTTCCATTCACGCTTCACGACAGAGCCATGAGATGGCACTGACGTTTGGGAAGGACATTCAAGACATGGGGAGAGCTACGCCGAGAGTTTCTTCAGAGATACTTTCCCCCACGTAGAGCAGATTTCATGCGGTCTTTGATCATGGACTTTTCAGTTGACCCCCAGGAGCCATTGCACAAGGCATGGCCGAGGTTTCTTGACCTCTTGAGGAGATTTCCAGACCATGGACTTCCACTGACAGATTTGATTGAGATCTCCATGCGGGGGATGACCGCAGAGTAGCTTGCACTGGTGATTACCACATGTGGCGGTTCACACCGCAGTTCCGACATTCACTTCCTGGATACCATCTCGAGGCTACTTTCACAGAGTTCTTCTTCGGGAGATGCTTCGGTCGGGACAACACATGAGGCCGATGCAGTACCAGTGCGGTGTGTTACTTCACATGGTGAGTCAACTTCTACACACCAGCCCGAGGATTTGGATGATGCAGCACCACTGACAGAGGAAATGACTGTGATAGCAGAGGTTCGGACCCATAGTCTACTTGAGTTCCCGTTGGCCTTCCAGTGGGAGTTCGAGTCAGCCCCAGAGTTCCCTGTTGACGAATCTTGGATATCAGATCTTCTGGTACTCCAGGAGCCGGAGGAGCCCCAGCTTTCACAGCCGTTGATTCAGACACTTCAGATTCCAGTCCCGGAGGAGTCAGTTTCCTTCCTACAGAGACACTTCTTGGATGCAGACAGTCACCAGTACTCAGCTCAGCAGCCACGGCTTGATGAGGGACACCACTTTGAGAGTACAAACACAGAGAGTCCCGTCTTCGAGCCTTTTGTCCTCCACTTTGTTGAGACAAATACACTTCCTGAGGACCAGCTGACAGCCAGCATAGCCGTAGAGCGAGGATCGACCACACACACTTTGCCAGCCTCCGCGATGTTGACTAGTACCTTCTCCTGCTTCCAGATTGTCGAGACCTACACTTTTGATGATGATGCAGCATGGTACACTGAGTGGATACTTGATAGCAGCGCAGATGCCGATCTAGATCATGATCCTCTTCTAATCACTTCTGATCTTGCATCTCTCCCCGAGGGTTATCTGCGGGAGGGTGCCGCACATAATGAGTACTCGGTTTCACTTTCTGAGAGTGTTTCTGATCTGACGGAGCACGGAACCGAGTCTTTAGATCACTCTGATTCTGAGTCTTCTCACCTCGACGACCCTCGTGAGGATGAGCCCATTCTGGAGATATTCGATGATTTGCCTGATTTGACTCTATTTCATGCATCGAATATCAGTCCGCTTAGAGAGTCTCCTGATCTTCATTGTCCACACCTGTTTGAGACACTGATTGACGTGGAGAATTCTATTACTGATCCATCCTTCTCCACGTTTGATTTCGTCGGCTCCATACTCTCACTCCATTCTGATCCAGAGCCGATGATTTCTTTTGTGCTACCGGATCCCGATCACTTCTTTCCATGTCACTGGCCGGTAGCAGACACCCGCCTGATTGTATACATGGGTGTCTTACTTTACACTGTTGAGTTCGTCGTTGTTCTCACACCGAGACTGCGACGACAGTATGGCATTCGACTTACCGATGTCGTACTGAACCTTGATACCGCGTTGTCCTAGCCTTTGCGCCCAGCTAGGGGCGTAAAATCTAGCGCTTGTTGAGAGGCACCTCAACATTGTACTCTTTTGTATATACGTGTTTCGTCTTGTTTGATCTTTCTTTCTTCCATTCTTGTTTTCACCCCAGGTCTCCCTTAGGATTATCTTTGCTATACTTAGGATATTGCTCATCCTAAGTATAGGGGGGTGGAAACATCGGGTTGTTCATTCATTTTGTTTCATCACTTCTGTTGTGTTGCCTATACTTAAGGTTCTCCACCTTAAGTATAGGGGGAGTAATGTCCTCCTTCTTGTATATATTCGTGTTTTTCTTCGTGTCTTTTGCTCCTGTTTTGCTACCTATACTTAGGGATATTTTACCCTAAGTATAGGGGGGGCAGACTCTGTATCTTCTTCACTCGGATTTCCCTTCATGTACAGCTTGCTATACTTAGGATTAGTTAATCCTAAGTATAGGGGGAAACCACCGAGTCCCTCTCATTCTATTCATTCATTCGTTTCTGTACTCAGCCATTCCTTTTCACTTCCCTTTTACTAAGCACGAGTTATGTCTTCTTCATCGCTCTTGATCACTCTGAGGACATCGTTCGAGCTAAGTATAGGGGGGGTGTGTATATATTTCATATATACTTTAGCCATAACTCGTACTTTGTGTGAGTGTGTTAATAAATAAAATGGCTAAAAATCACAAAAATTAAAAATTTTTCATGTACATAAACTTCTTTTATTTGCACATACATAGCTAGTGTACAAAGTATTTTTGTAAAAATGATTTCAAGAATCTTTTGTATAAAGCTTGTGTAAATATTTTTGTATCAAAATTATGTATATAGTACAAAAATTTTCCAAAATGTTTTGAAAATCAAAAGTTTGCAAAAATCTTGTGTACATGTTTGTAAATACTTTTGCAAAAACTTGCACTTCATGCATCCACTCATCCATGATTTCAAAACATTTTTCAAAAATTTTGCACAATTGTAAATATTTGTAAATAGCATCTTTGTACATATATGTATATAGTTTTTCCTGGATGAGAGTTGACATTTAAACTAAGCCTGGAATTAAATTGAGAAATGGAGCTTGAATAAGATCTTAATCCACCTAACTTTAAGAGGAACCTTATAAGGCTTAGGGTTAAGGCGTTTCAGGTCCATAAGGACTTAATTCTTTGAGTCCACTAGGCTATGAGCATATGTCATCTTGATGAGCCTAAGTAGAGCACTTAACAACACACGCATGACTCTTAGAGACAATGGCTTGACTTGCACCAGCACTTTACACATGGCTCTCCACGGATGAGGTGGTGAGGATGCAGCTTCCTTTGGCTTGGGGTAGCATATGAGGGTAGTACTTCTAGGCGGAACCTCTCTTCTTCTTCTAGTGAAGGAAGTGCATCTCAACTTGGTCTAGTGGTGATGAAGGCTAAAGACAGAAGCTGTGGGTTGCAATAAAGCTTCAAAAGAGGGATAGTCTACTGGCTCAAGAGGAAAATTTCTTGTATATATGCTGCACCATGTAGATATGTTGTATAGAAGCACTTGAAAAAAAATATGCAAAATGCAAAAAAAAGAACTCCAAAAAAGTGGTGGGTCGGATTGAAAATTTAATAACCCCACCGGAGTGTATATAGTCAAATAAAGCAAAAGCTTATGGTATCCATGTCACATCTCATGAAGCTTGCAGCGGGAGACTTAGCTACACTGGCTGAGCTTCCAAAAGTCTATACTTCTTCCCCCTCTTCTTGAGCCGGTTGCACTTGAACTTAGAAGGGAATACCCCGCTTCTCGAGGAAAGAGTTGCTAGACCGAGGCATTGGAGTTACCAGGTTGAGGGAGGTTGTTTCTTTGTTACTTCTGAGGTGGGGAGCCACATATCACTTACACTGCATGGAAAGATTCATGGTCATTAGAGTTTGTGTATGTAGACTTATTCTGATCTGGTTTATTGAGGAGTCTTGCCCATAGATTGGTGGAACTTAGAGACTGTTGAGTTTTAAGCCTAAGTCTAAATAAGGTTCCGACACATTAATAATTCAAAGATCTGATCGAGCTCCATACCCCAATTTAATGAAGGGAAGTTTAATAATCAACCTTGATCCATGTACATCCTCTTTTTCTTTTTCTTTCTTTCTTTTTCACTTCTTTTTCAAATAAGTGTTTGCTAAGGGACTAGCAAAGTTAAGTATAGGGGGGTGATGAATACCCATTCATCACTCTTTATTCTTATATTTTAGCTACAAAAACCTTTGCAAATGCATGTAGATGTATGTAAATAGGAATAATTACCAAAAGCATGCATTGTGTAAAAACCTATAATTAGCATGTTTTTGTGCAAAAATAAAAGAATAAAGATTAAAAAGAAAAAGAGGGAAATATTTAGAATAAATATTGAGCAACCTAACCCAAGGGAGGGCTCAACATGGGCCTGACCGCATAAAAGCCAAAGTAGAGGGAGATAGGGGCTCAAGTGTGTAAATATTTATGTAAATAAATAAAGATATTTTCCTCACCAAAAATATGCTTGTAAATACTTGTATATATTTATAAAATATAAAAACCAAAAGAAAAAGTTAAAAATCAAAAAGACCAAAAATATCCCTTTCATCATGTACATAAACCACCCTTCCATATTTATTTAACCTTGTAAATAAATAAAATTAATTTTCAAACTTTTTGTAAATAGTCTATATTATGTATTGTAAATAAATAAAATAAAAACAATTAAAATCAAAACAAATTAAAAATAGAAAAATTAAAAATACAAAAATACATTATACATATACCATGTATATAAATGTACATATATATTTATTTTACATATGTACATAAATAAAAAAAATAAAATAAAAACACCCTTTTATTCCTTATTTTAAAATGAAAATAATTAAAATATAAAATAGGAATAAAATTGCATAAAAATAACATTTAAAAATCAAAAATCAAAACCCTATATATTGTATATATACCTATATATAGCATATACTATGTATAAAGCTTATTTTTATTTCCAAAAATTAATTAAAAATCACTAAAAAATAGGAAAAAATAAAATAAAAATAGTTTGTGTTCTGAGTTTTTGCAAAATAGGGTCCTAGCTACCTTCAATTGTCACTTCAATATTCAACCACATGGCCCATTCCCATTGGGCCCTGGGGATGTTGACCGCCCGGTCAACTACTCCCCCCAGGACCACTTTCCGCGGGTCTGAGCTCCGGACCCGACTTCTCGAAATTTTGCCCGCTCGACCTGACACCCATTTCCCTAAACCCCGGCTCCGTTTTGATCCTCCCACATCCGACACCCTCGTCGGGCATCCACCTTGGGATCCGCGCGCCACCACGACCCTAACCGAGCCATCCTTCTCGGACCCCTCCAGCATACATAAGCGAGCTCCGCCACCTCCTCTCTCCATCTTTGGCCATTCGCCTTCTTCTCCTGTGAGCTCCAGAGAGTGTGTGAGGTGACAGCTCGTGCCTGAGCCTGTTGCAGCGAGGAGAGGAGGAGGATTCCATTGATCCAGCGACGTAGCCGCCGCAGCTCCGCCACCAGCGAGAGCTTCGAGCCTCGGGCCGAGACGACCCTCGAGGCGACGACCAGGAGCATCCCCTGCTCCTCCCCAGTCTCTCCGTTCACCCAGGTAGCCACTTAGCTCCGCCACTTCCTTTAATTTCCATTTACCCCCAATTTGCGCCGACGTCGTATTTCTTTGATTCTGACCACCCCGTCACCCATCTCGATCATCGGAATCGACCCTCACGTTCGCCTTCGTCCGACGCACCTTCTCCACCCACTCACTCAACCCAGCTCGCACAGGAGCTGGGAACCGAGCTCCTCCGTCCACCACCTTCGCCGGAGTTCGCCGTCCCGACGCACCAGCCACCCCCACTTCGCCTAACCGGGTCGAGGCAATTTGCCCTCAACCCGTGAGTCTTCTGGTGCGCTTTTCAGGTCGAAACGAAGGGTTGTCTGAGGCCCTTCGCCACTCAGCCAGGAGGCCCAGCTCCGCCGACCTCGTCCGAGCTCCTCGGAGCTCGGCTCGATCATCGGAGCCCGCCGGCAGACGCGGGAGCACTCCAGCTTTCTTCTCCGACCATCAGAGTGCTCCACGGAGGAGCCCAGTGCACGCACGAGCCCGACGAAGCTCTCCGGGGACCTGTTCTTCGAGGATCCTCCATCGCCGTCGATCGTCACCCCTCGCTCCAGTTCGAATCTGAGCCGTTCATATCCGGAGCAGCCAGCACCGTCAGATCCGAGGAGACGTCATCTGGAGCGCCCACTGCCAGCCGCCGTCAGATCTCCACGTGGCGCACATCCAGCACCCCCGCTTAATAAAGGGTAATTTACCCTTAGGCCCCTGTCTTTATTTTATTTCGTTTTAGTCCTGTAAATATCAAAGTCAGTTGTTTAGTTTTAGGTGTATTTGCATATTGGACCCTGAGCTTTAGTTTATTTGCATTTATACCCCTGCTAGTTGTGGACACGTGCATCGACACGTGATATTTTGGTTTATTTGCAATAGAGACCCCTGTAGTTCTGAATGTTATTGAATAAATGAAATCTTTTACTTATTTGCATTTATACCCCTGTACGTGATTTATTTCCACATGTGCGTGATATTTTTGGGTTATTTGCAGATAAGCCCTTGGACTTTTGGTACTTGTTACCAATAAGCCCTCGGAACTTATTTTTCTTACATTTGGGTCCCTGAGTGCCCCAGGCACGCGCTTGGCACGTGTTTTGCTGGGTATTTTGCACCAGACCCCCCAGAACTTTGGGTATTTGCACTTTGGTCCCTATGCACAGTGCCCCTCTTTTATTTTTGAATAAAATATCAAATCACCTCCAAATCCAACAAAAATTTGACACATGGCTCCTGCCATGGTGTAGGATTGATATTTTTAAAAATTCAAAAACCTTCATTTTAGTCACTATCTAGTTTGAAAAATCACAAAAAAATATAAAAACTCACTTAAAAATTCTATAAAAATTGTCTACTGTTTGTTTTACTTAGTTTGATTTTCTAGCCAATTTTGGCTATTTTTCATTGCTAAAATCCATTAAAAACTTAAAAACACTTAAAACCCATAAAAATTCTAGTAAATAAATTAAAAATCCAAAAACAATAAAATTGGTACCTAAATTTTCCTTGTTTTATCATCTTTACAGGAAAATTACCTCCAGGCCATTTTAAGGCCCTTAGATATTTTATCTAGGGTCTTTTGGCTCGGCTGGACAGCACCCACTATTTGCTTCACTGTTTGATTTTTAGAAAATAAAATAAACATCAGAAAATTCTCAAAAATTCACCAAAAACACTACAAAATATAAAACACATAAAAATATTTTTGTTTGAATTTTTGGTTGAATTTTAGTGCTTTAAATAAATTGTTGAAGTGTGTATTTCTTCACTTTTCTCATTTTCTTTACACATTAAAAATCCAAAAAAAATATAAAACAAATTAAAAACCACTAAAAAGATTTTCTCCTTTTATTTTTGACTACTTCGTAGGCCGAGAGGCCAACCCGTGCTCCTTGAGTTCGACCCTGGGTGCTATACCAGGTTAATCACATAGCAGGACCGCTATTCGTGTTTGATTGATTTTATCTGTCTTAAGTGGTTCATTTTTCTTGATCGACACATCTGAGTGATTGAGGTCGCAACGACCGTCTTAGATACCTGATTGCCTTAGTCACTCGGGATTTTCGTGTTATCACCTTCCTCCCGCGCATCTTCTCCGCAATCCCATTCAACCCAGCTCGCATAGGAGCTGGGATTCGAGCCCCTCCGTCTACCCCCCTCGCCGGAGCTCGTCCATATCGCCCCACAAACCACCTTCATCCGCCTAACTGGGTCGAGGCAGTTTGCCCTCGACCCGTGAGTCTTTTGGTCTACTTTGCAGGTGCTTCCCAGCCCGTCTGAGGGGTTGGGCCATTCGGACCAGAAGCTCTTCCTCCGCCGACCTTGCTGGAGCCCTCCAGGGCTCGGCTGGACCATCAGAGTTCACCAGCAGCTGCGGGACGTCATTGCGGAGCTTCTCCGACCTTCACGAGCAGCAGGGGAGGTCCGCAGCGCACGCACTAGGCCGGCGAACTTCGCCAGCCAACTGTTCTTCCGATACCTTCCCCGACCGTCAGATCCATCCACAAGGCAATCTAGACCGTCCGAGCCGAGAGGGATAGCCACCGATACCCTCAACCGCTATATCAGACACGTGGCTACACCTTCGCCGTTGGATGCACCGAGGAGTTGAGTTGTGCAGCGCCAGTCACCAGTCACCGTTAGATGATCCATGTGGCGCGCATCCATCGACCGCATTAATAAAGGGTAAACTACCCTTAGGCCCTCCTGTTTATTTCATTTCGCATTTAGTCCTGTAAATACCTAGTGTAGTTGTTGAGTTTTTGGTACTTTTGCATTAAGGACCTCGCACTTTATTTTCCTTGCACTTATGCCCCTGTGCGTTGTATGACACGTGCATCGACACGTGATTTTCTGGTTTATTTGCAATATAGGACCTGTAGTTCTGGATGTTATCAGTTGAATGAAAGTTTTTGTTTATTTGCATTTATACCCCTGTGCGTGAAACATTTGAGCATGTGCGTTTATTTTTGGGTATTTTGCAGGTAAGCCCCTGGGCTTTTGGTACCTGTTACCAAATAGCCCTCGAGACTTATTTTCATTACATTTGGGTCCCTGAGGGCCCCAGACACGCGCGACGCACGTGTTTTGATGGGTTAATTGCACCAGACCCCCCAGACTTCCGGGTATTTGCACATAGGTCCTTGTGCACAGTGCCCCTTCTTTATTTTTGAATAAAATAGCAAATTACCTCCAAATCCAACGAAAATTGGACACATGGCTCCTGCCATAGTGTAAAATTTTCAAGGATTTTTGGAGACATTTCTGAGTTGATTTGATATTTTTAAAAATTCAAAAAACATCTATATTTGCTACTGTCTAACGTTAAAAATCACAAAAAAATATTAAATAGTATCTAAAAAAATTACAAAAAAATTGCATGCTGCTTGTTTTGTTGTGTTTGATTTTCTAGCCAATTTTGGCTATTTTTCATTACTGAAAACCACTAAAAACTGAAAAAGACTTAAAATCTTATAAAAATTCTAATAAATAAACCAAAAACCCAAAAATAATAATCTAGGTGCCTAATTTTTCCTTGTTTTATTCTCTGTACAGGAAAAATACCTCCAGGCTAATTTGGGGCTTCTAGATATTTTATCTAGGTCCTTTTGGCTCTGTTGGACAGTACCTATAGTTCCAGTCACTGTTTCATTTTTAGAAAACTAAATAAACATCAGAAAAATCCCAAAAATTCACTAAAAACACTAAAAATTATAAAACACATAAAAATATTTTTGTCAGAATTTTTGGTTGATTTTTAGTGCATTTAATAAATTGTTGAAGTGTGTAGTTTCTTTGCTTTTATTATTTTCTTAACATATTAAAAATCCAAAAAAAATATAAAAACCTTAAAAACCACCAAAAATATCTTCTCTTCTCTGATTGACTACTTCGTAGGCCGTGAGGCCAATCCGTGCTCCTTGTGTTCGACCCTGGTCGCTATACCAGGTTAATAAAATAACTAGGACCGCTATCGTATTTATTTGATTTCATCTGATTTTGGTGGTCTGCTTTATTTTTCTTGATTGACCGAATCATTTCTCTCGATCCGGGTCGCAACAACCCTTGAGTGATCTTATATTTTATCCCGGATTGATTGAGTGGATTTATCGATCGTCATCTTCTTGCTTAGAGAACCGAAGAAACCGTCCATCCCGGCTATACACTCCTATGGCTTCCTCATCTCGCTACTCTTTCCTCGGAGAGGGAGGTATTCCCTTCTGAGTTCAGTTCTGCTATGTCCACAATCGAATATAGAGAGAAGTTAGAAGAATGAGAAAAGAAGTGGAGTGCGACCAGTGTAGACGCATCTCCTTGTGAAGCCCAACCGGTGTAGCTGAGTCTCCACTAAGATGTGCAGGCATTTTTTGTGGAATCTTTGGACCATTGTGGTCTTATGTGGTGGCTTCTGCTTTGCTTTGACTTTGTAATTTACTTGCACTGCATTCATCTTTTTGTGTCTCGACGGATATAGAATCTTTTTAGTCCGTCCCTTTTTTGAGGTCTTACAAAAAATTGTGTCAGCAGATCCTTCCCTCATCCGAAGCAACTATCGCAACCCCAATCTCTCCCGTCTTTGGACGTCAATGCCACAAAGATAAGGATAGAAGTGCACTACCAAGGTGTACTGCCCTTCGTAACTCCATGCGAGTCAAGCTAAGTGTAGAGTGCATGTGTTCAAGATTGGTTCACCGGTGTAGAGTTGTACGGATGACTCCAAATGGTCTACTTAAGCACAGATGACTTGATTTCCCGAATACGGTCTTACGGAACCCAAAGATTTAAGTCACAAGACCTAAAGAGTCTAAATTCCAGATCCTAGTCAGGCTCCTTACAACGAGAGTTAAAGGCCGTAATCAAGCTCCATCCTTTAGACTAGACTCAGTCCTTAGTTCCAGAAATCAAACTTATTCTGAAAAATGCAAATGCAACCATGTTTTTGTGAAGTGTCTTTTCTGAATTTTACTCATTTTATGGATTTTAAGGATTTTGTAATTTTTATGAATTTTAGGACTTTGTATTTTTATGGATTTTATGATTTTTATAAACTAGATTTTATTCATGCATTTTACAAGATATATTTTATTCAAGTTAAGTGTCTAATGTATTTTACAAATTTTATCTACAAAGTATTTTACAAGGATTGAACGGTTTTTACACATGTTTTAATAAATAGGATTTTAACTAAATATTATACATTTTAAATGCAAATTTTAAATACAAATTTTAATTACAAATTTTAAATACAAGTTTTAATCATATTTTACTTATTTACAAAGATTTTATAAATAATATATAAATATAAGTGGATTTTAAATTAACCCGTACCCACTTTTTTATGGATTTTATAGATATAGAAAATACATAAAAGTACGAGTTATGGACGAAAGTATATATACAATATATCGCACCCCCCCATACTTAGCTTATGCTATGTCCTCATAGCGTCAAAAGAGAAAAAGGAGGACATAACTCGTGCTAAGTAAAAGTGGGTGAAAAAGGATATCGAGTACAAGTCAGTCAACCCCCCTATACTTACGATCAGGTCATCGTAAGTATCACGGGAGAGCAAAAAATGGGATGACTGAATGAAAAGAATAAATAACGAAAGTTCAAAAGGAAAAGAATACGAAATCATCGAAATCACTCACTCCCCCCTATACTTAGGATAAGGCATCCTAAGTATAGAAAAGAGTGTAACCAAAAATTGGGAACCAGTGATTCGTGAAAAAGAATGGCTATACAAAAGAATCAGTAAAAAAATAAAACGTAAATCAGCGGGCAATCGGTCCCCCCTATACTTAGGATCTGGTATCCTAAGCATAGAAGACGAGCAAAAACGGGGACGATTGTGATCTACGAAGAATATACAAGTGTTCTAGATCTCCAGAAACAAATGGCTCAAAAGGATTTTGTACAGGAAGAAGTAAATGAATGTTCATGATTCCTGTACAAAATAGATCACTTCAGTGCGGGCCAGATGATCAGTAGTTTCGATGAAGTGCTTCAGCATCTGCCCGTTAACCACGAACGGTTCTGCACCAGGTAACACATCTGATATTGCTATACTGCCACTGTCGTGCACCGTTCTGACTATATACGGTCCTTCCCACTTGCTTTTCAATTTGCCTGGAAAAATTCGCGACCTTGCATTGAACAACCAGACTTTCTGCTCAGGAACAAAGCTTTTGTGCTGAATATGTCTGTCATGCCATTTCTTCACTTTGTCCTTATAGATGAGTGTGTTATCGTATGCTTGATTTCGAATCTCTACCAGCTCATTCAGCTCTATCTTTCTCTTGGCTCCTGCTTTATGTATATCCATTAGTATTTCTCGAATTTCCCATTCAGAATTATGCATGATCTCTACGGGCAAGTGGCACGGCTTTCCATAAACTAGCCTGAATGGTGAAGTACCTAAGGGAGTCATATACGCAGTACGATATGCCCAAAGAACTTGATCTAGAATAAGTGACCAGTTCTTCCTATCTGGTCGTACTAGTTTTTGGAGAATCGATTTCACCTCCCTATTTGAAACTTCAGCCATGCCGTTCGTCTGTGGGTGGTAAGGAGAAGCTACTCTGTGATCGATGCTGTATTGTTTCACTAGCTTTTTCACCTCCTTATTAATGAAGTGGCTACCCCCATCAGAAATGAGGATACGAGGGATCCCGAACCGCGAAATAATGTGTTCCCTTAGGAACTTGCAAACGGTCTTACTGTCTGCGGTTCGTGCGGGTATAGCCTCCACCCATCTACTAACATAGTCTACAGTGAGAAGATTGTACTCAACGTCGCTGTTGGAAGGGAACGGTCCCATGAAATCTATGCCCCATACGTCAAAGATCTCGCAAATGATGACGGGTCGCATCGGCATTGCATCTCTGGCATTGACTGTCCCCACAGCTCTCTGACAATCTGGACAACTCTTCACGAATGTGCAGGCATCTCTAGTAAGAGTCGGCCACCATAATCCACTATGTAGTACCTTCTGCGCTGTCCTCTTCCCTGAATGATGTCCTCCTGATTCTAAAGAATGACACAAAGTGAGGACACTATTATATTCCTCTTGAGTAATACATCGCCTGTAAACGCAATCCGGTCCTTCGTGAAAAAGAAGCGGATCCTCCCAATGGTAGTATCGTGCCTCAGAAACTAGTTTCTCAACTCGGTTCTTTGGCCAACCCTGAGGACTTTTCTGTGTGACCAGAAAGTTCACTATGTCTGCATACCACGGAAGTTCGGTAACCGCAAAGATGCTCTCGTTAGGATATCTCTCTGCAATCTCTGGCGTGTACTCATCTGAAGGTTGATCTGTCTGTAATCGGGAGAGGTGATCAGCTACCACATTCTTTACTCCAGGTTTATCTTTGATATCTAAGTCGAATTCCTGAAGTAATAGAATCCATCGAAGAAGGTGTGCCTTGGCATCCTTCTTTTCCATTAAAAATCTGATAGCTGAGTGATCTGTGTATACTGTGATTTTCGAGCCAAGCAGATATGATCGAAACTTGTCTAATGCAAACACTACTGCCAACATTTCCTTTTCTGTCACTGTGTAATTTCTCTGAGCATCATCTAAGGTTCTGCTGGCATAGTGAATGGCAACGGGAATCCCATTCCTCCTCTTTCCTAATACAGCCCCAACCGCAAAATCCGAAGCATCCGTCATGATCTCGAAGGGTAGAGACCAATCAGGCGGCTGTAGGACAGGAGCACTGATTATCTTCTCTTTCAATGTGAGGAAGGCATTAAGACATTTATCATTTAACATGAACACGATGTCTTTGCCTAGCAATTCAGTTAACGGTCGGGCAATCTTGGAGAAGTCTTGGATAAACCGTCGGTAAAAACCGACATGCCCCAGAAATGATCGTAATTGTTTGATGTTGGATGGTGGCTCGAGTTTCTTAATGACATCCACCTTGGCAGGGTCAACCTCCATGACTCGCTGGGAGATGACGTTCCCCAACACGATCCCGTGAGTAACCATAAAATGGCTCTTTTCCCAAGATAGAATGAGATCTACCTCACAACACTTTTCAGAACCTGGTCTAGGTGCGCTAAACAATCATCAAAGGACTCACCATAGACTGAAAAATCATCCATAAAAACCTCTAAAAAATCACCGACCATGTCCGCAAAAATAGCAAGCATGCACCTCTGGAAAGTCGCAGGAGCGTTGCACAATCCAAAGGGCATCCGTCTAAAGGCATACGTGCCAAACGGACATGTAAAAGTGGTTTTCTCCAGGTCTTCAGGAGCAATTGATACCTGGTTGTATCCGGAGTAACCGTCAAGGAAACAGAAGTACCCCTTCCCTGCCAATCGTTCTATGACCTGGTCTATGAAAGGCAAAGGGAAGTGGTCCTTTTTCGTCGCGGTGTTCAGCTTTCTGTAGTCAACACATACTCGCCATGACGTGGTTACTCTCTTTGGAATCTCCTCTCCACTCTCGCTTTTCACCATCTGAATTCCCGACTTCTTCGGGACAACATGTAATGGGTTAACCCATTCGGAGTTGGAGATGGCATAAATGAACCCTGCGTCACACCATTTCGTGATCTCTTTCTTGACAACTTCTCGTAACACCGGATTCAGCCTACGCTGAAACTCTCTGGAGGGTTTGTTGTCATGATCGAGATAGATATGGTGCGAACACAAAGCAGGATTAATCCTGCAGAGATCGGATACAGTCCACCCAATAGCCTTGCGGTTTCTTTCTAGAATCTCCATCAGACGAGATTCTTGATCATCGGTCAAAGATGAGCTGATAATGACCGGAAACCGTTGATGTGGACCCGCAAGGAAAGCATACATCATGTTTGGTGGTAATGTTTTAAGTTCTGGTAAGGTAGTATCTGTATCTGCCGAAACATCCTTTGTATGTGTACAGGGATCTATATCGGTTGGTGATGTGTCAGCGATTTGATTCTCCACCATCTTAATGTGCTCTAGAGTCAGACTACAAAAGATGTTCAAGACATCATCCGACTCCTCAGAATGATCAGAAGAGAATAAGTCAACCAAATGAAACTCGGAATCATCTGAGATGGAGGAATTGTGTAGTGTTTCTGAGTCTGAAATCTGCATTAGTTTCATCAGAAGTCTGATCCCTATGCTTGTCATCATCCAGACTAAAGTATAAGGTTCCGTCAGAAGAATTACCCCCTGAGGTCTCGGACCCGTCCTCTGTCAAACATTCTTGGGTCTCTACCTAATATCTTTCGAGGTCGTCAAGACAGACCTCATCCATATAATCACAGGAGGCTAAAGAACTCAGAAAATCTGAAGATGCATCACTGAAAGTCTTCGATTCTTTCGCCATATCTATATGTACCTTTTCGCCCTCGGTGTGAAAAGATACCTTCCCTGTATCGTAATCGAAGAGAGCCTTTGCGGTCTCTAGAAAAGGCCTCCCGAGAATGATCGGGGTAAGGTGTAACTGTGCAGGGCAGTTCATGTCCAGGACCGTAAAGTCCACTGGGAATTACAGACCCTGCACGGTTACGATAACGTTCCTAAGTATACCCTTAGGTCTCTTTACAGATCTATCAGCAAACTGAAGGATCGCGCAGGATTTGTAAAGAGGACCTAACTCGAGCTTATCGAGTAAGGAAGCGGGTATCAGATTGATCGAGGAACCATTATCTAATAGAGTGCGGTCGAACGTGTCTTTTGCGATCTCGCATCGAACATAATGTGCACCTGAGTCTTTCTTCTTCTTCGATAGCTTATTCTGTATCGCACAGGATGTAGCCTTAGTCAGAACATGTTTTTCTGTTCGGGATCTCTTTTTCCTACGCGTGGTGCATCTGTTTTTCAATTGTTTCTTGAGCGTAGGAAACTGATCTAAAGCATCATGAAGCAGGATCTTCAGAAAGATATGATCTTTGAGTAGTTTTTCGATCTCTGGAGATGCAAGATTATTTTTGGTCTTTTTCTTTCCTTTTCCAAACAAGGCATCGGGAAAAGGAATAGAGTCAGAAGTCAGAAAATCAGGATTTTTATTCAAACTGGAATCAGCATTTACATCGAGAGTCTCAGAATTATTTACAAAACTCTCTAAAACAAGGGAAGAAATATTTTTGTCGGGGCTCTCTGCCTGATCTGGCGTGATTTCATCATCTGAGTCACCAGTGTCCATATCTGATGTGTTGGCATTGCTCCCATCTCTTGATTCTGCGTCATGGTCCTCATCTTCTTACGGTTTCTCCTCCTCGGCTTCAGGATCATGGTTCTGCTTGTGCTCCTCTAGTGCCCTCTCCTCTTCTCCAACAGGTGCTTGTGGTGATCTACCGCTCCTGAGACGAATGAAGTTAGATAAAAATTCAGGAAAAGAGATCGTACCTGTAGTGTCATCTATCTGATCTGGATGCCTCCTCTTGTTGTTCGGGTTCATCTGAGGCTGGGCTGGGAGAGTGGTCTTTGGCACGGTTAACTCGTCGAGACGACGGTTAACCTGCTCCATTTTAGTCTTGTGTGTGATCTGGAGCGTACTCAGCATGTCCATAATCTGGTTGAGCGCCCGGGCCTGTGAAGACATCTCTGGTTTGGTGTGATGGCCCTGGCTTGTCCCTCTCTCCTGCCTTGGAGTGAAATGCTGAGAGGTGGAAGGCTGGGAGTAGCGCTGAGGTGTGGAGGAAGACTGCTGCGGCTGCTGATAAGGTTAATTCGGTGAAAACTGAGCAGGGTGCTGATATGAATGCTGCGGTCTCTGATGGTAGACATTCAGATGAGACTGATGTGGCGTGAATCTCTGGCGGTATTGAAATTGCGGACGTCCATGCTGTGGATGACCGTACGGCTGCTGCGGCTGTTGATTTGGTATACTCGGCTGCTGCATCGGAGTATACCAAATCCCGTTAATCTCGAGAGTGGATTGCGGTTCCACCTCCATCTCTGCGATGCTGGTGATCTGGCCGGGATTGGCATGAGACTGATCCTCGTGCCAATCGATCTGCGAAATCTCGGGCTCGCTCTGGATGTAGTGGATCTGACGGGTGGGTGGAACGGGTGCGATCCTTCGTACTAGCTGCGCATTCGAAGAGGTCTGACTCTGCTGGTACTGGATCTGAAGATCAGCGACCTTCTTCGAGAGATCACTCAGCTGCTGCGGTAGAGATGAGAGTTTCTCCAACACTCGCAGCGGCTGTAGGTCTTGGACCTGCTTGTGAATCACATCCACCAACGTCAATTTCTCGCTAATGAAGCCCATGTTCGTGTTGGATTCAGAGTCCGAGATATTCGCCACCTTGTGATGTTCTCGGTGATGTGGTGGCTGTGGGGCTTTCTGAAATGCCCGAGTAGAGTCTACAACTCTCGAGTTCTCAGCCATCCCTTCGAAGATGGCCCAGACTGACTCGGCATCCTTGTTCAAGTAGCTGCCGCCACATGCGGCACTGACTAGCCCCTGAACTTCCGGCTGGAGTCCTCCAAAGTAATTCTGTACGAGCACCTTCATCAGGGATCTCATGATGCGGGCATCTCTCCGTAAGATCCTTGAATCGATCCCATGCCTCATGGAATGATTCGTGTGGCAGTTGCGTAAAGTTGGAGATCTGACTCCTCATCATGTTCGTCCTTCCCAGAGGAAAATATTTACGCAGGAAGGTGGACTTCAGGTCGTCCCAGGTGGAGATTTCCGCCCCCAGATGACTCAGCCAATAAAGGGCCTTATCAGCTAAGGCAAAGGGGAAGGCCTTGAGGTGTACAGCCTCCTGCGTTACTCCTGGATAACAAGCCGTTCCGCAAATCATCTCAAACTGCTGTCAAAACATGAACGGCTCCTCTGTGGCATTCCCATAATACTTGGGAAGCAAGGACATAAAGGACAGTCTGAGTTCGTATGGCCCTTGATTCGGCGGTAGCCGAATCCAATGGTGAAGCGTTCGTGCGCCCGGGTCATACTCGTCCCGTAAAGTTGCGGGAACCGCAGGCGGTAAATGGTTCACGGCCCTTGCTCGCAGCGCGGCTAATTGCCCCTGTAATTCCGTCTGAACTCGGAATTGTTCTCAAATTTGTAAATTCATCTGCTGAAGTGTATCGAGAATCCCAGTAGTAATATGTGAAACTTCTGATCTTCTGTCATCTTGCTCCTCGGCTGTTGCCCTCTCGTCTGCTGCTGGTGCTTTACCGCGAGCCATCGGCTTCGAGTCGTCTGGAAAAGAGAAGCTCTCGTAAGCACTCAGTGAAAGTTCAGTTGGAGATGATTTATTGAGACAAGAGTCTGTCTCAATTTTCTGGCCAGGAGGTGAGGGAGTCTGGGTCTGACTCTCCTCGAGATCAGATGGGACTAGTTCGAGAAGAGGGTCATCCCGAACTTGTGAAGACATACGTTCGACGGTGAACGTTCGAAGGATCACGGAGTCTGAGCAGAAAAGTCATCGAGACGTCATCTTCAATTCTAAGAGAAGGAAGGATCACAAATGGTAATTCAAGAGAGAGGGATAAATGCGAAAGCCGCGGAAACTCACGCCCCACAGGCAAACACAAAGCAAACCCCGTTTTCACAAACTCAACCTGATGATGACCGTAAGAGTTTGGTCTTTTATCTTTTCGGTTTTAGGGTTGTAATTAGCAAACAAATTTTTGTGGTTTATCGTGCGATGTACGAGCTTATAAGTGCCCGATTTATCTCTCACGATATTGTCCCGAGTCCTTACAGAGGATCACTTATTTGAAGCCAGTATGGAGGCAAGTACAGACCGTTTCCGGCTACCCGTGTTGCTTGGGGACGGTGCCTTACGCGATGTCCTCTAAATCCCCCACTCTGCTAAGTAATCTCGGACCGTTGCCGGCTACCCGAGATTCCTCACTGACAAAGCAGTGATCAGGTGTATGGACTAAGTAGTATTTTGAAAGATATCGGTTCTTATATTAAGTGTCGACTCTCGCTCGCACACTCTGAGAAATGACAAGTATTACTCTCCCAAATCAATTGAATTTTTACGGTTTTTTTTAGATCCGATATTTTTAGCAGTCCCGATTTTATGGTTTTATAATTTTTTTAGTATTTTCAAACAAACGTCTAATTTTTTTTAATCCTAAAATCATGCACCTAGGTTGCAAGTCCTAAAACTAGCTACGTAAGCACAATCAGATAGAATAAAAATACCTAAACATGCATCTAGAAAACCGCGAAAAGCCGATAGCGATGAAAACCGCGGTGGGTACCCTGATTCTCGGATACACGGTATCCGGCGAGTCAGGCCCCGAAAAAAATGGGGGGGGGTTGTTTATTATCTATTACAACTCTCTCCCTTTCTCTCTCTTTTACAAAAAGATGCTAACTACTCTACTCCTCTGCAGCTGACTCGTGAAGAAGGAACCGACCTCTGCTCTTTAAACTGGCTCAGCTTCCGAAGAAGCTGGTTGATTCTGCAGGCCCTGCAAAAAAAGTTAGCAAGTAAAACCGATCGAGAAAACCGAGAAAGTCGTAAGAAAACAAAAGAGAAACTCAGAAAATAGAACACGAAAAAGCAGTACGAAAAACCATACGAAAAACGAAACTAAGAGAAGAGAGAAAATAAAATCGCAAAGAAAAAGAAAAAATAAAAAAATCTAATGCCTCCCCGGCAACGGCGCCATTTTGATAAGGATAAAAATCAGTTTCGCGGCATTTTGTTTTTATAGAAGAAAAGAACAACACTGTCGATGTAGCCAAAAAGCCACGAAACAAAATTCGATTTTCAACCTATCAAACAAATTCGGTTTTTCCTTTCGGAAAACCGTCACTAAATACTTTACCAGGCAAGTGTTCCTGGGTCGAACTCAATGAGGCAGAATAGATTCCTTCGATTTTTATCTTTGTAATCTTATTTTTATCTATTCTCAAAGTTATCAAGGTAAGAAGCTTTTTTATTGAATTTTATTTTTATTATTTTTTATTTGATTTTAATCTTTTCAAATTTTTATTTTATTTTAAAAAAGGGATTTTTTTTCAAAAATATTTATTTATTATATAATATGTGGATATTATATAGGTGATAGAATATAGTAGGGTGAACGGGGTCGAGCCGCGAGCTCGAACAACACAAAAAATCAAAACAAAACGTCGATATTTGACAAAATCAAAACACGTCGAAAATACGTCAAAAACTTCAGGAAAACATTATACTAGGTAGATGGGGTAGTTGTGTAACTACCCTAAAGAAACCGTTGAAAAACAAAGTCAAACGAGGTCAAAATAACCCCTACAGCCCAGGGGTATAAGCGCAAGAAAAAGCTATTTAAAATGTCTTCAAAAAGGTCCTTGGGGACTGTTCTGTAGATAAAATATACAAATGTTTACATTTAGGTCCCTGTGGAGGGACCTAAATGCAAATAGCCGAAACTTGGGGGGCGGGAATAAATTCTGGAGACCTGCTAGATTAAGTACGTAAATTTTCTACCGGTTCACAACAGACGGCTGCGATTAGAACTTGTTGGCGCGATCGGATGGATGCAGGTGCGCCACGTGTCGCGCACCTGTACGTTCTGGAGATCAACCGTTCTTGCGGTTTGTTGAAGTCGATGGTGATGGCGTTCTTCTCTAAATTATTACGACCAAACGACGGTGTCTTTGGCACGCCGACAGGGCCAGAGGGGCGGCTCCTCCACCCCTCAAGCTCGCCCGATGTAGGGTGGTGGCGGAGACTGCTCGGATCGGCGGTGGAGCGGTGATGAAGACGGCGGCCTCGGCACCTGGAAATTGATGCAGTTCTGGCGAGGCTCCTTTGAGATGTCTTTTCTTGACGACCGAAGCCTCTCAGATCTAAAGAACTGGATCGCGGTGAAGCCTGATCTGCAAATGAACAAAATATCTTGCTCGATTCGTGTTGAATCGGCCAATGGATGATAGATCACAAGCTCAAAACGTAGAGAAAAATCAGGTTTCCAGAAGATATACACAATGCATGAAGATGACGATGGTTTGAAGTTCGATTCGATTGTGATTCAAAGAGGTTTGGAAAGAAATGCCATTACGCGCCTAAGAGGGATGGTTTAGCTACCTAAAAACGCAATTAGCGTCGCTAATCGATGCACGACTATCGAGGCGAAATAACGAGAAAATGGAGGTGAAGGTCTGGGAAGAGTCTAGGTATATTACCTGGAACAGCTGCTCGACGGCGACCTTTGACCGGAGCTACGACGCGCGCTTGGGCGGCGATGCAAGGCTGACGAAGCCTTGGAACCCTCTTCGACGTCTCCTCCTCCTCGCGGGCGTCTCCACGGCGCTGTCACCACCTCAGGTCGGCTGGTACGAAGCTTGGAAGATGGGGGTCGGGCTTCTGGAACTGGGGGTTTCAGAGAGATGGAAGAGTTAGTTATTAATGGCGGACCTTGAGGGCTTTATATAGGGAGATTGCTTGGGCTCCAAGCCTAGATCAATGGCCGGCTATGGAGTAGGTTGTTAGGAGAAGGGATCGGAGGGTTTAGATTGGATGGAATGTTCTCGATTCGCGTGGGAAAAATGAGGGAAGTCTGTAGGTTGAGCAGGCTGGCGCAACTGACTTCTTGGAGAAGAAGACCCAGGTGCTGACAAGTGTCAGCACCTGGTTGGCCCAGAGGTGGAATTAACTTATAAATTAAGTATTAAATAGTAAATTACGTTATTTTAAATAAGTTTAAATACAAAAAGTGTAGATAAATTAATTCTCTAATTTATGAAATAAATGCTTTTTATAAATAATAAATATTATTCAAAATATTAATATTATATTAAGAAATATGTATTTATAAATAGGTTTTAGATTTTTAATTTAATAAATAAATACTTAAAAAATAATTTTATATTTTCTTAATTATTAGAATATTAACTAAGGTTTATACGAATTTTTATGGATTTTAATAAGTTAATTTGCATATTTTAATAAATATGGTTAGTATCTAAGTAGGTCATTTATACCTATATTTTGGGGTTTTTGATTTTATTAAAATAATAAATTGTCTCCAAAAATTATGAAATAATTTATGGTGAAACTAAAAGATCATGAAATAATTTAAAAATTATAAAATTAAGAAAATGATAAATAATGTGTGTTACAGAAAATAAATAGCCCAGAAACCCCGTTGTCTTTTGGTCCCAAAACCGACTTTTTGCAAACGAACTTAGAATTCAATGAAACATCTTTATTAATTAGAGAATATTATTTTATGAACTTTAAAGGTGAGTAGAGTGAAATTGGAATTCGTATGAGGAAGTTTTGATGTTCGGAAGTTGAGATTTTGACAATTTGCAGGCTGAGTTTCTTGGCATATATACGAGGTAATATTTTTAACTTATTTTTATATTTTTATATACATTTTTAGAAATAATTAGGAGAAGAGTTTGGTGAAAAATATGTTCATATGAAATAGTTAAAAATCTTTGAAGTTTTGTATTTATTATATAAATAGTGAAAGGTGTATATGTGTGTGTTAACTTATTTTTTTAGGTTTTCTTTCCTTATCTCCCCCTACTTATTGGTTTGTCGACCAATCCATGCTGACTTGGTCTCAGGGGTTGGGCTATAAATATATCTTACAGCTATATTTATATTTAAGTCATATTGTATATATATACATATATTCAATCTGCCTTTTCTTTATTTTCTTTGTTCTTTATTTATTTACATGATTTTAGTGGTTAAAAGTGAATATTTACACATGAATGGTGATTTGTTAAAAAATGAGAATTAATGGATATTTACATGTATTTGTTAAGGGTTTTAAGACAAAATACGACAGAAAAGTTAATGAATCATGGATTCATCAGGAGCCTAGACCTGAGGGTGCGATAACTCCTTGCACCCGACCTTTTGTCATTATTTTTGGGTTTTTGAAGGAAACCTTAGGGGGATTTACTTAATATATTGAGGGGAATATTTGTGTCAAGCTTCACGCAAAGAAAACATTCCTAATATTTTCATCTAGAAAGAGTCAATTGCAACAATTTTAAGATCGTTAAAATTTGATAGTCCTAATGGAAATGTTAGAAGTCTTGAATTAAGTTGAATTTCGAATCACATCATGATGATATATGGTGATCTAATTCTCCCAAGATTTCATTTTAAAAATAAAAAAATGAAAAAAAGCCAGTTTAGGGAGTTACTTGCACCCCCAATTGTAGGCACACTTTTTCTATGTATGTATGTATGTATGTATGCATGTGTGTGTGTGTCTATATATATATATATATGTGTGTGTGTGTGTGTGTGTGTGTGTGTGTGTGTGTGTGTGTGTGTGTGTGTGTGTGTGTGTGTGTGTGGGTGTGTGTGTCTGTGTGTGTGTAACTTTGTCCCCTCACATTGGCTTTAACCCCTCGACGTAGTAGAGCAACCTTATACGATTATAATTTTGATTGATTGGCTAAATATTTTATGATGCTATTTATGTGCATATTAATGTGATTTTCTTAAATCACTTTCTACATCTTACTAATTTAACTCAATTTTTAATTTATCTTTACTTCATAGTATTTATATTCGATGTTAAGTCGTATTCACTCTTTATTCGATCCAGAGTCATATTCGATTGATATTTGATCTAAATTCGTATTTAATTATGTTAGGATATGATTTCCTAAATCTAAATATAAATCATATCCATATCTATATTCATATATATATATATATTCGATACAGATAACGAATGTGGGCATGGAAATATGCATGTTTGATCCATTTCCATCCCTAACAATGCTTATTGCGCTCCACATGATCATGAGTGTGGTTCGGACAATGATCACATGATCAATGTAATGTCCTGAGCCCCATACCCGATCTGTTATGGGGGATTACTATCCAAGACAACTACTTGTGCTTGGGCCCAATCTAAGCCCTTGACCACAACCCAAAATGCTTAAGCCCAGGTTGACTAGTAGTAGGCCCTTACTACTTATAAGTCATTGACACATTTTATCATTATGAGATGTGGAACTATGATTGGGGTGCTACAATCACTCCCCTTATATTTGCAACATCCTCGATATGTAATGACTTATGACCTATTCCACTCACAGTGGCGGTTTCATCTCTTGGGTAGCTCTTTCCTCCTAACTTCATGGTAGGGTTAGCTCCACCTCTTAGGCAACACTTTCTGTTATTAGAGAGATTTTGCTCTGATAACATCTGTATCATCCCGGATCCTAAAAATGGCCCCTCATCAGGGATTACTAGTCTAAACAACCTGTTGGGCTTGGGCCCAAATGGAGCCCCCAACCACATTCCAAAATTCTTAAGCTGAGTTTGACCGGTAGTAGGCCCCACCCCTTATAATCTACTAGCACCTTTGTGATTATTAGATGTTTGGGATACTATAATCACCTCTACTTATATTTACAACATCCTCTTTACACAATGACCCATGAACTATTCTCATTAAGAATGGTGGCTTCACCTCATGGGTAACTTTTTCCTCCTAACTCTATGGTAGGGGTGGCTCCACCCCTTATGTAGCCCTTTCTACTATTATAGGAAATCTGTTGTGATATCATCTGTAACATCTCATGCTCTAGACCCGATCCATTATGGGGCATTACTGGGCTGGACAACTTGTTGGGATTAGGCTCAACTAGAGCCCTTAATCACCATCCAAAAAATAAGCTCATGTTGACTAGTAGTAGGCCCCCAATACTTATAAGCTACTACCACACTTTGTGGTTACTATATGTGGTATTATGTTTGGGGAGCTACAATCACCTCAACTTATATTCATAATGTCCTCGTTGCGTAATGGCCCCTAAATGATGACTATCTGATTAATCATATTATCTATCAATTGTTATCCTCGTGGATTAAAACTCAATTCATTAATCTCGCATTATTAACAATTGAACCCCTTCCTATAAATAACCCTAATTATTGTATAAAACTAACCCCTTTTTATTTTCTTTATTTTTCCTTATTTAACTTCCTATTAAAAACTAAAAATATTAGATTAAATATTACATATATTTATTTTAATTTTAAAAAGAAATTAAAAATACAAAAAGTAACAAAATAATTAAAACAAGTGTTTTTAATCCTTAAAAAATACTTCCAAAATTTTTTGTGTATTTGATCTTATTTGACTTTTTATCCTACATGAAACTTATAGATTTCCTTGAGATCTAAAACTTTCATGTCTTGTTTTTCCCTAATTCTACATCCTTCTGTTTCTTTTTCATTTTATTTTTTCTTTTTCCTTAATTTTCATTGGGCCATGTAGCGCTCCCTAGAGCTGACACACGACCCAGCTCTTTGGCCGCCACGTGCATGCCTTTAGAACTCTTGGATCGCCCTCAACCCACCTTCATCTCCATCGTCATGCCCACTCGTTCCTTGACCATCTAATCTCCTCCCTTTGCTTCATCTGAGCCACTCCTTCCTATCATTTTCTCAGTTGTTAGATGATGACGCATCCAACAGCTGAGCTCCCTCCACGTCGCCTCTTCTCTTATCAGGCGTAGAATGTATCCCTTGCGCCATCTCAACCACATCTCTTCACAACTGCCTCCACCCTTGGATCTGCGTCCCCATATGCCATCTCAACCGTCACCTCGCACTACATTCCTAGCCATTGGATCAAGTCAATCAATCTGATCTAATCCCTTCATGCATGCCTCATCCTCAAGCCTTAGATCTGTTGATCCAACGGTTGAGGTCATGTCTTCCACCTCCAGCCTCCTACCTTTTCCCTAGTAATACACCACCACCACTCGCTCCCTTCCAAATTCAACCGCCACCACCAATAGCTTCGCCACATTTTAACGCCTCCTCCACAAAGCCAAGTCATACCTCAACATCACGAACCCATTAATCTCCACGTTCCTTCTTTCTAGTAGGAGCTAAGGGAGTTATGAACCTTACCCATCATCACCATCAAGTCGTCACCTACCCCTATAAACCACTTCCTTCACCACCATTACTCCTTGTCCATCATTCAAGAGCCTAAGCCTAGCCCCTCACTGCCTCTCTATGACAGACGGAGGTCATATTGGCAGGCCACGATAGCAGCTCCACCCAGGTGTTGACTCATGGTCAGCTTGGCCATGTCACAACTCTAATACGACCGTTGAACTACTCTATGTGTCTGTCGGAGTTCAGCAAAGACCTGAGCAGCCACAGATGCTCAGTGCAAGCCCTACTCCATCCGATGACCTCCTTCGATCAAGTAACTCTTTATCTCTCGTTTTGATTCATTAGAAGTAATCCCACGCACACATGTACTTTCTCCTATCACCGACCATCTCCTAAGCTCCACCGCACATTAATCGCCTTTGTGACACCCTCCGCTCACCTCCCCTCTCTGCCAGAACCTCTACCACCCTAGGCTTTCTTCTCTGACCATGGTCGGAGAAGAACCCACTAAGGGCACCACCTTCTCCTCACATGAGTCCTCCATGCACTTCACGCATGCCTCGGCTATGCACTTTTAACCCTCTATATGTCACAACCTTCAATTATTGAAGCTTACCTCGTTGCCCCGATCTAGAGCTTTTGTGCCGATTATGGAGCATTGCTTCACCATTCTGATCGTCGGTACCACTTCCTCGCTCTAGCTGGATCTCCACCTACCTCCTCTGATTTTCCCTGTCCTTCAATGATCAAGGAGGACCGTAGTGGAGTTCCATGGGGGTCATTAGAGTCCCACCTTTTTAGTCTTGCCTAAGAAGAAGGAAGTAGAGGATAAGTCTCCAGATGTCGCCCGATAGCTTTCATTGAATGGTCCAACTCATGCTCTAGCTTCGGCAACAATCCAAGGTGTTCAATGGACTCGAATTAATGATGAAGTGGGAGGCCACACCATGTGGTCTCCAGACCTGCAGTCGATCCGAGACTTGCCCTAATCCTAGCTCGTGCACGTGCAATGTGCATGCGGGCTGGGCAACTTACATCAACATCCCTGTATGTTTTAATAAGTGCTTTTTGGTCATTCCTAGGCACACACTCCTCTCATGCACGTTGGGAAAATTATGAAGGGGCCCAAGAGGTTTTGCATTATTCTATTTATACTCTGCCAGAGAACTCTTGTAAGTTTTAACACTTTTTTCTTTATATTTTTATTGCAATTATGACTTTGCACTGTGTCATGCATAAATTAAGTATATGAACTCAAATTGAATGATTTCAATTTCATTTTTATTGCTAATTTGATGCTCTTCCTATTGGCATGCTTGTTTATCTGATTTGACACATACTTTAAGAGGTTAAATGTTAGATGCTCACTGTGTCATTTGATCCTCATGATAATGTCATTATTGAATTTTTGTTGCCTCTATGTACTCCAATTTGATAATGAAATTGTATCATCTTTAATTGCTCAATAATTCAAATATTTCAGGTCATATTTGTTCTTGCATCATATACATCTTAGCATCTCATTGCATTCTTTCATTATTGCCATGACCTTCTCTAAATATACTTAGTGACTGAATTTTTGTAGGGGTATATCACTGCATGGCATAACATCTTACATTATTGCTAAAAACAAAAAAAAATGCTTTTTCTCATCATTTGCAGTGTACGTTGACCATCATTCCATGCATAATATTCTCTTGCATTTTTTGTCATATTCATTTTGTATAAAAATAAAATAAAACAAGAATGCATCTCTCTTTTTGCATGGTCTTGCAACATATCCTTGCATCTCATTTATTTACATTATATTATTTTGCATATACATATTCTTTGCATCATTCATTATTTTCATAATATTTAACCTCATTCTATGATATGTTTACTTTGTTGCATTATGGAGGCATAGATCTATGATTATAATCTCTCAATTTTAATCAATAATTTCCAAAAAATCAACAAGGAGGCTCGTTTCCTTATGTTCAACCTTTGTAGACTTTTCAAGTTATAAATATTCTTCCACAATATATCTGAGATCATCTCCTATACTACGAAGATAAAAACGACTGTCTAAAGAGGCGATTTTGTGGTTCATCAAATGGCACCGTTACCGGAGACATAGTTCATCCTTATTTATTTAATGGATTTTATAGTATGAATTGAGTCGGTTATCTTAAAAAAATATATGTCTTCATGTTATGTTTGCATCATTATTGTTGATTAATTTTCTTGATATTGTGACATTATTCTTCTATGGTAGGGCTTGTGGAGATGGAGGATGCTTGATCTACATGGAGACTTGGAGTTGAGAGCTCCTGCTGCAAGGAGCTGCTGAAGAAAATTTCTGAAGATTAGAGGATTTTAATTAGAAAATAATTCCATTTTCATGTTATGTATATTATTGTAATAACTATATTTCTAGTGGTCCTTGCTCGAGGGCTCGCGTGTGTAGCACGGACTTGGACTTTGCATGTGTGTGGTGCATGTTTTATCCCAGTCCAGGTGGGGCTTCACTTGAGTGTTCAAACCTAGGGTTAGGCACATGGCTCTCCGTGATTCCTTCATTTCAAATATTTTTTGCTTTATTTGTAGGATAGGACACACAATAAGAGTCGAGGAGATTCATTTCATTTTCCTGACTCGTTCATATGCACGTAAACATCGATCTATATGGCCAAATTTAATCCAATTCTTCCCACTAATAGTATTGTGTTCAGGTGTAGTTTCATCGACTTGCATGCATATAGCATAAAATTTTTATGCAATATTGCTTATGCATGGATAATGTTGGAGGCATTGTAAGTTTCTCTCTTAAGCATGGATCATGATTTTCTCAAATGCATTGACTTCTCTTGATTTTCCTATAGATTTATCACGTAGGATATTAAAGGAAATTGGGAATGGACGATTATATGATGATTGCTTGATTTGTGCTCTCACATTAATACAATGATAAAATTAATCTAAAATTGGGACTGTAATGCAAGTTGACCAAAATAAATAGAACAAAATTAACCATGTATCATGGGAGAGAAATACATGCATTGTACGCAATTCTTGATTGAATTTTGAGGGTTGAGGACGTATCCCTAGGATAGTGCCCAAAATCTATCTAGAACTCTGCATAATGGACTCAAAATTTGGATGATCAATAATTAAAACAGACAAGATAATACGACCGAACCTTCACGACCCTCGTGTGTGAAGTTGGTGAATTCATGGGGTATTATTACTTGCTTGGTTGAGCCTGGATATATTTTTCACCCAACCCTCACGTAACCTTAGTCACCCTACCCACATCTACGTAGATTCTCTCATTTTTTAGATCCATTCTCCCTCTAATCCTAACAGTTCCATGGTTCCCCACCCTTAATTCTTCACATCTAGGTACTTATGCTACTCTTCAGCTTAAGTAAATGGGAAACCTTGTACAATCTCTTAGTACTAAATGCGGGTCCCACTATCCTTACTACATACTTTCAACTTAGGCTATTCTCAGCCTAGGTATAGGGGGACCTGAGTCAAATATATTCGTCCCTCTTCTTGTTTTTCTTATACTTAGGTTATTTTAACCTAAGTATTGGGGGGATCTGAGTCAGTTCTGTGATATCACCTTGTATTATAACTTGAGCTATGGCTTAATATCACTTTGTGATATGAGGACATAGCAAAAGTTAAGTATAGGGGAGTATACTGTATGTATTGTATATATACTTTAACCATATCTTGTATTTTGAAAATTTCAAAACTTTTTAGGGCTAGGGTATGAATATTCTTGAACTAATTTTTATAAAATATTTGTAAAGGATTTGAAAAAGTTTCTAACTGTGTGGCACTATTTTAAAAAACATTTTACAATGTTTTGAAAAATGGTGTTTGATTCATTTTAAAAATCGTTTGAAATATGTTTTGAAAATCTATATATGATGTGACATGGTTTGAAAAAAAAATTCAAATTTTTTTTCGAAATTGAGGAACTAACTGACTTATTTTTGTAAATACAATTAACCTTATTCAAAATCTGATAAAAATATGAAAAAGAGAGTTTTCTCATGTAGCGATTCTGACTAATGAGCTTAAAAATAAGTAGCTTCTTCTTAGTGAGGGAACTACAGTCTCCCTTAGGAGAGTGGGTTGTTAAAAGATAATGCAAATGGTACCGTCTTGAAGTAATATGGGTAGCCATATAACGGTCCGTATTTTACCCATACTAGCTGGAAGTGGATGCAACTATTCATATGAGCTTGGGCCAGTCATTATTTGTCTAAAGATTTAAAAAATCCTATAAAAATTGTAAAGGATATAAAAAATCCTATAAAAAATTCACTAACTTCGGAGTTGGTGTATTCCTGACACACTCACTACCACTCAAGTCTTAAGGATTTGAGGACACTTGATTTTTGTGGTCTTGAGAGTCTGAGTTAACCAACCTCAGTAATTAGGATTTGAGACTTAATAATCCATACTTCACTGGTCTGAAAGATTTGAGCGTTATATTTCACTCTTAATCTCTACCTTCTAAAGAACATGATCAGCACATCACTTTCACAACTGCATAAATGATGAGATTAGTTGAGGTCTCACTTGAGGGATTGGGGCTTGAAATTTGAGCCTAGACCTGATTTAATGATGCTCGAGGATGGGATAAAGTCAATGAAGGCTTCAAGAGACCTGAGCGTCAGCAAACCCTATCTAGTATGTGAACAAATTCTCATGTTATCGTTTGATAATGACCTATGTGCCAGGGTGTGATGAAACTAAATAATTGTTGATCAGTGTGCGTCAACTCTTGGTAAAATTAGTGGAGCTAGACTACAATAAAGAAAAGAAAAGAATTGTGAATGAAAAGAGATGTAAAATACAAAGTCAAAATATAAAGATCTTACAACAAAGGAGAGCGCTCCCAACCATTTCAAACTAGCCACTTGGACCAAAGCTAAATAGGATGAATGACTCGAGTTAATCCCTCAAAAAGGGCTCTACATCATAAGCGATAAAAGTCTGGCTGCAAGTATATTATATACTTAAAGAAGATACGCCCTGGTGTACTAACAGGAAAACAAGTACATACGACTCAACAACTTTTGATGAACGTATTGGTCAACAACCAAAAATGAATGTGTTTAGTAATGTCACTCGGGAGGATCCTTGTTCCAATGTGAGTGAGAGAAGAAAATACACAATCCTATACCCTCCATTATATGGCCTTCTATATACACTTTCAAGTCTGATAAACTAATGAGATGATAGATTGAACACAAGAAAAGAATTCTTCCCTTGTGTTGAGGATTAGGTCTAGAGGAGAGCCTCATGGGATGGGACCTTGGGTGACATCTTGACTTAACTCTCACGATTGTAGTACACTAATGTCATATTCTTATATTATATGTAAAAACATAGAGTCATAATTAGAAATGTTAGATTCCTTTTGACTAGAGCATGGTTGAGCCCCCGAAAAAGTCAGATGGAGCAAGGTCTTTAGGGGGGTCCTCTTCTTTTCTATTGTCAAAAGTCGTCAGTCATATAAAGGGCTCTGCCTGCCACCGCATATGCATCAAAATTCCCATCGGAAAGAATCAGAAGAAGAAGATGAGATACGGTGGCAGGTTGTTTAGCTAGGTAACATAATGGAAATGTACTGGACTACAAATCCTGGAATGACGGTTCGACCCTGTCCTTGTCCTCAGGGAGTGGCGGGCAGTCTACGGACCAATGCCTACTGCTTCATCCGGGGGAAAGAATCATAGATATACCGGTAATTAGAAGGAAAAACAACCATAAAAATCTTCCTCGCGTATCATCTATAGCAGAACTATGAACGGGAGCTAGCAATCCAGGCCATATTGAAAAGGTTCCTAAGACACAACATGGAAGAGTCACAATATTTAAAAGTGAGGTCCAAGAATGAAGAAGGGGTAGAATTACGGAATGAATAAGAGTTTTGGCAGAGACTCAATGCATAAAAGAAGCATTTTCTACTGGATCCCGAAACCACCGGCCACCCCCACCTAATTCATGATGAGCCCACCAACTTCCTGGCGAAATGCCTACAGTTAAAAACAACTGACATTTTAGGATCACTCAAATTAAGGTTCTTTGATGAATTGAGCTTTGAAAATTCACATGCACTGTCAGGAATTAATCCGACTCCTTTATTTTTTAAATGCTCTAGGACAAACATAGTTTAAATATGGGGGGATGATGAATCTTTGACTAATCATATTATCTATCAATTATTATCCTCATGTATTAAACAACTCAATAGAAATCTTCATTAATTTCACATTATTAACAATTAAACACCTTCCTGTAAATAACCCTAATTACTGTATAAAATTAACCCCTTTTATTTCCTTTATTTTTCCTTATTTTATTTCCTATTAAAAGCTCAAAAAATATATTAAATATTGTAGATATTTATTTTGGTGTTAAAAAGAAATTAAAAATGCAAAAAAACAATTATCATAAGTGTTCTTACCCCTTTAAAAATACTTCCAAAATTTTTGTTTTGTGTATTTGATCTTATTAGAATTTTTGTCCAACATGATACATGTAGATCTCCTCAAGGTCTACAATTTTAATGTTTTGACTTTTTTCCTAATTATACCTCCTTTATTTTTGTATTTCACTTTATTTTTTTTCTTTTTCCTTAATTTTCATTGTGCCACATAGAGCTACCTAGAGTCGCCACGTGGCCTAGCTCTTTCGCCGCCACACACCCGCCTCCAGAACCCTTAGATTGCCCTCTTCCCACCTTCATATCCATTGTCCATGACCTTTAATTCTCGATTGTTTGATGTCCTCCCTTAGCTTCATCTGAGCCACTCCTTTACGCCTTTATCTTAGTTGTTAGATGACGATACATCCAATGTTGAGCTCCATCCACATCACATCTCCTCTCACTAGCTGTAAAACGTGTCCCCTGTGCCATCTCAAACAAACCTCTTCATAGCCACCTCCACCCTTAGATCTGTATCCCTAGATGACATCACACTGTCACCTCGCATCGCTTCCCTAGACCTTGGATAAGGTCAATCAATCTGATCTAAGCCCTTCATGTGCATCTCATCCTCGGCGCTTGGATATGTTGATCCAATGGCCGAGGTCGCATCTTCCACCTCCAGCTTCCTCCCTTTCCTTCACGTAACACACCCCAATCACTCATCTCCTTACAATTTTAGTCGCCACAACCAATCGACTCTCCACATTGTAACGCCTCCTCCACTAAATCGAGTCATCCCTCACCCTCCTGGACCCATTAATATCAATGATCCTTCTTTATAGCACTATCTACGAGAGATACAACACCCATCATCACCATCAAGTAGTGACCTACTCCTATAAAACTGCATCCTCTATCTCCAATACTCCTCGTCCACCATTCAAGAGCATAAGACTAGCCCCTCTCTTCCTCTATGTGATGGATGGAGGTCGGATTGGAGGGCCACGATAAATTCTCTGTCCAAGTGTTGACCCATGATCAACTTGGCCATGTTATGGCCCTAATACGATCGTCGAGCTTCTCCAGTTGACTACCGGAGTTCAGTGAACACCCGAGCGGCCACCGCCGCTCTGCCCAACCCCTCCTCCATTCGGTGACCTCCTTGGATCAGGTAACTCTTTATCTCTCATTTTCTTTGATTTCTTTGAATTAATCCAACACACACATGCATCCTCTCCTATCACTGACCATCTCTTAAGTTCCACCGCACATTAATCACTTTAGAGACACCATCCGCTCACTTCCCCTCTCTACCAGAACCTTTACCACCCCTAGTCTTCTTCTCTGACCATGGTCTGAGAAGAACCCATATACGGCACTACCTTCTCTGCATGTGAGCCATCCATCCACTTCACAGACACCTCAGCTACGCACATCTAATCCTATACAGGTCGTAACCTTCAATGATCAGAGCTGGCCTTGCTGCTTTGATTTAGAGCTTCTACACTGACAATGGAGAATCGCTTCGCCATTCTGATCATCTATATCGCTTCCTCGCTCTAGTCGAATCTCTTCTTGCCGTCTCTCATTCTTCTCGACCTTCAGTGATCGAGGATGACTATAGTTGAGCACCGTAGGGGTCACCAAAGTCCCACCTTCTCCATCGCTCCTGAGAATAAAAGGTAGAGGATAAGTCTCCAATTGTTGTTAGACTTCTTTTATCGGACGGTCTAGCTTCGACACCAATCCAAGGGGCTTGGTGGACCCAAAGCAGTGATGAAGCGAGAGGTCACGCCACATGGACTCCAAACATGCAGCCGATCTGAGCCTCGCCCAGAGCCTAGGCTGAGCAATTTCCATTAACACCTCTGCATGTTTTAAAAATTGTAGTTTGGTCCTTCCTAGGCGTGTGATCCTCACATACACGCTTGGGAAAATTATGAAGGGACCCAATTAGCTTTGCATTACTATGTATTGAAGAATATGGTGAAATCCTCAAGCGCATCACGGAAGCATGAGCATCGTATCGAATACGACGAAGAACGACTAGTCGCACTAGTTGTTCTATTCAGCGGAAATTAAAAATTTTTTATGTGACAAAACCACATGATCCAAGAACACTTCTCGGATCGTTTTGCTTAAACCACAAACAAGTAATAGGATTACCTCCTAAAGTGTGGTTGCCATCGAGTCTCTAAACGAAGAGACCTCCTGTCTCAAGTCCAATCCGGCAGAGGAGACGCTTGCGAGCGTGTTGTTGAAACATGTGCTTCTCGCAATCCATGTTGATAATCCAAGCGGCGGATTCGACACACGAGATCCGACATCTTCTTCAAGAGTGAGGCGCACCGAAGGAGATGGAGATCCACGAGCAAACGATCGGGCAGCATAACGACGATGCTGCGACGATGGAGACTCCCTCTAGAGCATCCATGGTGGACGGCCATGAGAGAGGAAGAGAGAGGGCTGACGTGTAGAGATAAATAGCGAGAGAGAGACTTCTGTTCTCTTTTGTGTGTCAAGAAGATCAATGGGATGCCTCTCCTTTTATAACATTTTGGGATCCATGGATCTCAATCCATGGACAAGACAAATCCAATGACTCTCATTGATTTGTGTTTTTTTCAATGGCTAAGATTTTGTTGGTAAAAAACCAACAACAATTAATTTAACAAAAATCAAAGATATATTAAATATAATTTGATTTATATCAAATCAATCTCCATTGGACAAAATAGGAAGGAGACTATCCTCTTTCCATAAGGAGAGTGGACGACCACCACATTCCTTATAGGAATTGTGGCCGTCCACTCTTCCTATATGGAAGGTGGATGTCTCTCTCCTATTACATGAGATTACATTATCTCATGATTCTCTCCAATATTTACAACTTTTGTTGCAAATTATTTCACAAAAATAAATCCAATTTATTTTGTTTATATTAAAATCATGCCATTGGAAATTTGTGAATCACATTCACAACCCAAAATAAAATGTAAATTACATTTTCAATTTAATGACCAATGTGAATCCAATTCACATCAACATTTAATTAACAAATGTAAATTACAAATGGCTCTCACTTATATATTATAAATCACATTTATAATATATATGATAATTAAATCATATTTAATCATCTTAGATCTCCATTCTCTTGTTCTCAAATAATATGAATCACATTCACATTATTCACATCTTTGATAATTAAACCACATTTAATTATCTTAGATAATTCCCTTTACAATATGAATCAAATTCATATTATTCATGATAATTAAATCACATTCAATTATCCATTTTCTCAATGCTTGGATACATAATATCAACAATGAAATTATCCTGAACCCATTCAAGGATAATGCGCTTTCTCCGCAGATACTTGGAGATAAGGACAGGGCAATTGTATTGTTCCACTTATAGTGACTTGGATGTTGAGATCATATCTCAAATCCAGATCGCGGGCCTCCCAAAGATGCTTGATTAAATCAAGATCGCAAATCTTATCTTCTCATTGCATCTGAATCACATTCAGATCAATGTCCAACATTTTGGACCAAGATCAGATTTCTTCTCTACTGAGAGGAGTCACTAAAATCCAGACCCGTTTCATCACTCCCTAAGAATGGAAGCATCATGTTTATACAATCATTTATGATCACATCACCCTCAGGTATTCCCAATACCTGTACATCCTGCATATTGGAAGACCCAGAATAAACCCGAAGTATTAGATCAACTTTATATTGTCTACTTCATGGTTTTATCAGTAAGTTTCTCATTCGATCATTGGGAGTCGGTATCGATCATATACTTTCCGAAAGCATATATATCATACATAGGTCTTGATCATATACTTTCCAAAAGTATATATCAAACCTACAAATTCAGTCAAGCTTCCAAAGCGAGACGACCGTGCACGGAATTTGATTCTTCCCAATATCTTATGAGTGAGCTCATGTCTTCCGGTTCAATAATGAACCTGTATGATACCTTTGAGAGATCGTATTACTCATATGCCCTTATATGCACACCAGCGCGCCAGTGTATAGACCTTGATTAGGTCATCAACCTATTGGTCTGCCAAATGTACATACTCAGAAATATAGTAACACATCTGTCTCTAGTCAGAGGACGCGTGCATGTATCGTGACAGCATACGATATAGGACTTTGGCTATCTCAATCTCGTTAAGTCAACTCTTTAACCTAACTAATCTAACACCTCTGAATCTCTATTCCTATGCAGAGGACCTGCATCAAGAGGTCGGTCAAATATCAGCCTTTAGAGGTAAGGATTGCCATCTCCTACTCAGGCTGGAGATCATCTCTTAACAATCATTTGATAGTGCTTGATGAGTCCTCAATCTAACCCTTTAGATATTCATCCAAGCACCAGCCTCTATGATTCAATAGTTGAATTAACAGTTGTATGATTATTAAGATGGCCACGGTACATAACCTTAATTGTACTAAGGGACCTATTATGCAAATTATTCATTCTTCATTTCAGATCAGGGAATGATATTCGCAATAAC
This sequence comes from Ottelia alismoides, assembly GCA_037367405.1. Lineage (NCBI taxonomy): Eukaryota > Viridiplantae > Streptophyta > Magnoliopsida > Alismatales > Hydrocharitaceae > Ottelia > Ottelia alismoides. Next base: position 1,463,525 of record JAZKJV010001011.1, on the reverse strand, counting down.
TTTTATTGCGTAATGGCTTGCCGTGGGCTCGCATGTCCAACAATCTACCACTAGTACAAAGAGCCATTAATAGGCTAATCATTTAAACCCTCACTAATGTGACAATCATAGACTATTTAGAAAATAGCTAGGTAAGGTGATTAGTCACTATGTTCCCAAAAGACTATGCCAAGTACTTTTACGGCACTTGCATATCTCCTAGTAACAGTGCCCGCATCCAATGCGAATATTACATCTTATGCAACAAATACTCAATCTTAATAATTACAGTGTCCTTGACACTACAGCTTAATAATTATCATAACCAGTATTTCCATAATCCTTATCAGAATACCCTTATTTATGGAGATCTCTATCTCCTAAGGTATCCAAAGTTAAGACCTTTTAGATCACTATCTATATAGTCTTAATTCATATTTGATGATATTGCTATTTCTTTAATCAAGTGTTTTATCTCCATAGTAGGATTAGTAACACTTTACTACTCCCACTGCATGGCAGATATCTGGTTTTTGTACACATCTAGCATACACACAGCTTCTTGTAACTGATGCACAAGTGCAAACAGTTCTAGCATTCAGTTCCTCAACTCCTTGAGGTAATATCCCTTTAGATAGGTCAGTACCATATCTTAAGGGATGGAATCCTTTCTTGGAATTTCCAAGAATGGAATATGTCCATGGTGTACTATAAATGTTACTGTCCCAATATCCTCTTCTCTTTGCTTCTGAACAACTTCAGAACTAAGTTCTAAGAGATATCCTTGAAATCATATTTCAAGATATGGAATATCCAGTCTATAAAACACTTACTATTTATTATATCATTTTAAAAATGATTAGGATATTTTCTACATTTAGCACAATGAACACAATGGCACTCCCACTAATCTTCACATGGTTTATTAAGATTCTATCTGAAATCATAACATTTATAATCTCATCAAATCTTATGGTCCAACTTCAAGAAGCTTATCTGAGTCCATAGATGGATTCCCTAGCTTGCACAACTTGCTTTTCTCAACCATGAAGCCCTGGGGCTACTTCATGTGAATATCCTCAAAGAGGTATTCATAGAGGAATGCAATCTTGACTTACATCTTGAAGATGCAATAGTCAAGTTGTGTAGCTAAGGTTAGCAATATTCTGATGGTTTTAAGCATGGTCACCGAAGAGCAAGTCTCATCGCAAGCAATGTATTCTCTTCCGGTGTGTAGATTCATGGCTATGAACCATGCTTTGAAGGTCTCTACCTTCTCATCAGGTTCCCTTTCTCTTGAAGATCCATTTATACTTTACAGGTCTTACCATATATGTGGATCCTCGAGGGTCATATACAACACTTGTATATGAAGTCTACGTTAGAATTTTTTTGCTAACATCCATCTATCCATGCTATGATCTTCAGAAGCTTCATCACATGAAGTTCGATCATTATCAGATTTCTCTGACACATGGAATCCATCCTCAAACTCATTTGAAGAGGTATTAGTGTTTCATCTTTAATTGTCCTTTTAGTTTCCAATTTCAGGAGCCTCGTAATCTTCTCAAGATTAAATGAGTTCCTACATTTCATTTTCATCTTGATTCTCAAGAGTCTCAACCTCTAAGAATCACATTCTCAGATATGAGATATTTTAAGAATCTCAAGGTCATAAAGTAGGTATCCAATACCATCCTTTATTTTCCTAATGAAGCAGCACTCTAAAGTGCTAGATTCCAGCATGCATGGAACTTTATTAAGGATATACATTGTAGTCTCTACTACACCTATATACCTGGAAACTAAGGGATAATTATGCTAAAATTCATCATTGATAAGATCATGTCACACGTGATCCAATTATATCTTCCTATAACTCTATTGAGTTAAGGTGTGTTAGGAGGATTGGGATAGAAATGATATTCATATCTCCTTTGAATTTATCTAACTGGTACATGCTACCTAGATTAGATCAAATTCATTTTATCTTCCTTCAAACTTTGGTTGTAAACCAAAATAATGAAATCTTTGAACATTTCAAAGGTTTATTTAGGTGAAGAGAAGAAATCTCATATCATACATAATCATCAATAGATATCACATATCCATAATGTTTACTATGATATAGACGATCCGCATACATCAATATGTATGAGATCCTGAATACCATGACATCTTACACCATTCCCAAAGAAGGGTGTATTGGACATTTTTCTTTGAATACAATATTGACAAGTATGTAAGATTTGAACCTTTAGACAATCTAAAGTTTCATCTCTCACTAGTCTATTGATCAAATCAACAGACAAATGTCCAAGGCTTGATGCTAGATCATTATCAAATGATTTTTATCCTCTTATTGATCTTTTAAGGTTTAATTGCAGTATTAGAAATGTTAATGAAACATTCATTAATTTTCTAGTTTAGTAGAGTCCACAAGATTTTAGATTACTATCTAAAATATCTCCATCATAACTCTTTATGATAGGTCCATTCCAGAATTCATGTTTATTTCCAACATTTAGAAATAAACTATGATTGTATTCTAATATCTAGGTCATAGAGACATTCTCTAAGACTAAGGCTCTCCCACTGAAATTGAGAAGTCTATCAATCCAACAGAGATCGTTACAACAAATGCATCAATATCCATGTGGATGACCATTAAACCTTAAGATCAAATTCTCCATTCTTCTAAAAACATATGCAACCCATTGCAAGTGGTGTTAGAAGACTGAGATACAATTATAAGACTTTATCGTATTCAATAAGCAAGTCAATATAAATGATTTATATAGATTATTTTGATGCTCGATACGAGTCCTTCTTTAAGGATTCTAGACAGACTTGATAGTCATACTATCAGCACATCAACTTATTATTGTATTGGCATTTATCCAACTATTTGGATGTCATATGGAAGTCATAGAAATACGGTCAATTCTTTGACTTTCCTTCTCACATGGGTCCGACCCACGCTTCCACTATGCTACCTTTATCTATAAACAACCATTGCTTAAGACTAAGGTAACTCTTATGTTAATTCAAAATGAATTCAATGTAAGAGCATTTCAACATTTATACATGCTTCATTAAATTCATACAATGTGAATATTATGAAGCTTCATCAATGACTAGAGTATAGACAGTAGAATGATGACACTCATCATGTCTACATCCATCTAGACTCTTAAAACATTGGTTCAGTTAGGTATTCAAACATTTTGAATACATCATCTCTTATAGAACCACCATTCTGCATGATGCAGTGAACCATGTCATTCATGATAAATGTCAAGAGCACATATGTATGCCAGAATATCTTCTTAGATTTTTATAAGGGTTAATTGACAATTATGATCATCATCAACATGTTACTTCCAAAGTACATTTGATGATATCAAGACTATAGAGACATACAAACCCTAGGGTTGTAGTCCTATTATCTATTTAATTGTCATTCCTCATTATTGTGAGGAAACTTGCACATTGCAACCACATACATTATGTGTCCACCTGCAAGTACAATATCTAGATCATGAGTCCAATCCATGATATTTCACTGGTTATTATTGAGTATATCATTGAGTGGATTTTAATGAAGGATTATCTGAAATAAGAAATTTGCATAAATGTATATATATATATACATATTTTACTTTGATTTAGGAATTTTTATATTAAAGTTGTCTTGCCTTGTCAGCACTGAATGTTCATTCCCTTGATCACTTTCAATGTAAGAGATATACTTACCATTATATCTCAAGCAAGATCTGGGATCTCCTTCCTTATCTTTGTTACATCCCAATAATATGAGAATCTGCAACTCGGATAAAAAGAAGCGGGAACACATTTCGCCTTGCAAGTCCAACTTGCATCTCCCAATTCGGTCTTTAACACCCGGGCCCACCACCCCTAAGGTGATGTTGACCCGTCATTAATTGAACCAACCGTCAATAGGAATACAACTCGCTATGCGCAATCCAATATCGCCCCAATAATATGAGGATCCGATATCGGGGTCACTACGCATACGTCCTTACTCTTTTGAGAAGCGAAGAGCCCGACCACGACATACAATCTCTGGCGACGGAACCCTTCCTCTTGACGGGAGACCATGGATGGCACTTATGTGATCCTCCACCTCATATTCAAATTTTAATTAATTATCATGAATCATATTCACATAATTATTTCTTCCAAGGGAAATACACATCTATTCATAATAGAGTGTTTTTAATTAGATATAATTAATTCAATCATATTAAATTAATTATCAGTCCAATTCAATCAACAAACTTGATTGTTTTACTTGAATATATATATGGTATTATCTCAAAGTACGTATTAATTTGAATTTTAATAATTAGAAAAATACATATTGATTTCTCCGGCATTATCGAGTCCCTACCTGCTGTCATGGTCAGTATCGAAGAGAGTGGGACGGACCACATACGTTGCAACCCGCTACCCCAATGATCTCCGACTAGACACCATATCCACATCAGAAAAGAATAATGCCAAATAGATCAATTTGTACTTGAGATGATCATTGGTTCTTCAACCGAAATTATACCATATAGTAATAGTCAAAACAATTTTGATTATAAGGAAATTTGTTAGACAAATTCCCAATCCTATTCAAGCAAGAAGTTTGTTGATTGTGTTTCCAGTTATGATCTAGATCAAATCTAATCAATTTATTGGTTGAGGCCACGTCAATGAAGGAAATAATTATCATTAAATATTTGTCAAATATTTTCCATAATTATTTCATGAAATTAACAATTAATTTCACTAATTGACAATCACATGGTTCTTGATTAGGACTGTAACTTCAGCAGTGACCCATACTCACTAAATTTAACATATCTCAATCAATTTAAATCCAAATTAGACAAACTAAATTTTCAAAGAATTATCATTTGATTTAGGACAGAACCTAAGTAATATTTCACATATTTCGAGATGGATCAAAACAATAATTAACACATTAATCACGTTAAGATTCGCATTTCCCGCAACAGTGAATACATATTCATTAAAACAACTATATCTCAAGCAAATGGAATCCAAATAACATAAACTCAGATCCTATGATTTCCTTATTTAATGGGGAACAAAATTCAAGTGTTATTTTCTTGTTTAAATAATCTAAACATGGCCTAAAATAATCAGTAAACAGAGATGCGAAAATTGAAATGCAACAAAACTTTCACAAACCCTAACGAACCCAAGTCGTCTTTGGTTGATGGATCATATCCAAAACCACCGACCTAAGGCTTTGATACCACTTGAAGGATATGGTGAGATCCTCAAGCGCATCACGGAAGCGTGAGCATCGTATCAAATATGATGAAGAATGACTAGTCGCACTAGTTGTTCTATTCAGCGGAAATTAAAAAAAATTTATATGACGAAACCACATGATCCAAGAACGTTTCTCGGATCGTTTCGTCTAAACCACAAACAAGTAATAGGATTACCTCTTGAAGCGTGGTTGCGATAGAGTCTCTAAATGAAGAGACCTCCTGTCTCAAGTCCGATCCAACGGAGGAGACGCTTGTGAGCGTGTTGATGAAACACGTGCTTCTCGCAATCCATGTTGATAATCCAAGCGGCGGATTCGACACACGAGATCCGACATCTTCTTCACGAGTGAGGCACACCAAAAGAAACGGAGATCCACGAGCAAACGATCGGGCGACATAACGACGATGCTGCGGTGATGGAGACTCCCTCTAGAGCATCCATGGTGGACGGCCGTGAGAGAGGAAGAGAGAGGGCTGACGTGTTGAGAGAAATAGAGAGAGAGAGAGAGAGAGAGAGAGAGAAAGAGAAAGACTTATATTATCTTTTGTGTGTCAAGAAGAGCAATGGGGTGCCTCTCCTTTTATAATATTTTGGGATCCAAGGATCTCAATCCATGGACAACACAAATCCAATGGCTCTCATTGATTTGTGTTTATTTCAATGGCTAAGATTTGTTGGTAAAAAAACCAACATCAATTAATTTAACAAAAATGAAATATATTAAATATAATTTGATTTATAGCAAATCAATTTCCATTGGAGAAAATAAGAAGGAGACAATCCTCTTTCCATAAGGAGGGTGGACGTTCACCACATTCCTTATAGGAATTGTGGCCGTCCACTCTTCCTATATGGAAGGTGGATGTCTCTCTCCTATTACATGAGATTACATTATCTCATGATTCTCTCCAATATTTGCAACAACTTTTGTTGCAAATTATTTCACAAAAATAAATCCAATTTATTTGGTGAATATTTCAATCATGTCATTGGAAATTTGTGAATCACATTCACAACCCAAAATAAAATGTAAATTACATTTTCAATTTAATGTCCAATGCGAATCCAATTCACATCAACATTTAATTAACAAATGTAAATTACAAATGGCTCTCTCTTATATATTATAAATCACATTTATAATATATATGATAATTAACTCATATTTAATCATCTTAGATCTCTATTCTCTTGTTCTCAAATAATATGAATCACATTCACATTATTCACATCTTTGATAACTAAATCACATTTATTTATCTTAGATAACTCCCTTTACAATATGAATCAAATTAATATTATTCATGATAATTAAATCACATTCAATTATCCATTTTCTCAATTCTTGGATACATAATATCAACAATGAAATTATCATGAACCCATTCAAGGATAATGTGCTTTCTCCGTAGATACTTGGAGATAAGGACAGGGAGATTATATTGTTTCACGTATAGTGACTTGGATGTTGAGATCATATCTCAAATCCAGATCGCGGGCCTCCCATAGATGCTTGATTAAATCAAGACCGCAAATCTAATCTTCTCATTGCATCTGAATCACATTCAGATCAATGTCCAACATTTTGGACCAAGATCAGATTACTTCTCTATTGAGAGGAGTCACTAAAATCCAGACCCGTTTTATTACTCCCTAGGAATGAAAGCGTCATGGTTATACAATCGTTTATGATCACATCACCCTCAGGTATTCCCAATACCTGTACATCCTGCATACTGGAAGACCCAGAATAAACCCGAAGTATTAGATCAACTTTATATTGTCTACTTCATGGTTTTATCAGTAAGTTTCTCATTCGATCATTGGGAGTCGGTATCGATCATATACTTTCCAAAAGCATATATATCATACATAGGTCTTGATCATATACTTTCCAGAAGTATATATCAAACCTACAAATTCAGTCAAGCTTCCAAAGCGAGACGACCGTGCACGGAATTTGATTCTTCCCAATATCTTATGAGTGAGCTCATGTCTTCCGGTTCAGTAATGAACCTGTATGCTACCTTTGAGAGATCGTATTACTCATATGCCCTTATATGCACACCAGCGCGCCAGTGTATAGACCTTGATTAGGTCATCAACCTATTGGTCTGCCAAATATACATACATACTCAGACATATAGTAACACATCTGTCTCTGGTCAGAGGATACGTGCCTATATCGTGACAGCATACGATATATGACTTTGGTTATCTCGATCTCTTAAGTCAACTCTTTGACCTAACTAATCTGATACCTCTGAATCCCCATTCCTATGCAGAGGACCTGCAACAAGAGGTGGTCAGATATCAGCCCTTTAGAAATAAGGATTGCCATCTCCTACTCAGGCTGGAGATCATCTCTTAACAATCATTTGATAGTGCTTGATGAGTCCTCAATCTAACCCTTTAGATATTCATCCAAGCACCAGCCTCTATGATTCAATAGTTGAATCAACAGCTCTATTATGCAAATTATTCATTCTTCATTTCAGATCAGGAAATGATATTCACAATAACTTTTATTGCATAATGGCTCGTTGTGGGCTCGCATGTCCAACAATCTCCCACTAGCCCAAAGAGCCATTAATGGGCTAATCATTTAAACCTGCACTCATGTGACAATCATAGACTATTTAGAAAATAGCTAGGTAAGGTGATTAGTCACTATATTCCCAAAAGACTATGCCAAGTCCTTTTATGGCACTTGCATATCTCCTAGTAATAGTGCTCGCATCCAATACGAATGTTACATCTTATGCAACAAATACTCGATCTTGTTAGTTACAGTGTCCTTGACACTACAGCTTAATAATTATCATAACCAGTATTTCCATAATCCTTATCAGAATACCCTTATCCTGGAGATCTCTATCTTCTAAGGTATCCAAAGTTAAGACCTTTTAGATCAATATCTATATAGTCTTAATTCATCTTTGATGATATTTCTATTTCTGCAATCAAGTGTTTTATCTCCATAGTAGGCTTGGTAACACTTTACTACTCCCACTTCAAGGCAGATATCTGGCTTTTGTACACATCTAGCATACACTCAGCTTCTTGTAATTGATGCATAAGTGCAAGCAGTTCTAGCATTCACTTCCTCAACTCCTTGAGGTGTTATCCCTTTAGATAGGTCAGTACCATATCTAAATGGATGGAGGCCTTTCTTGGAATTTCTAAGAATGGAATATGTCCATGGTGTACTACAAATGTGACAGTCCCAATATCCTCTTCTCTTTGCTTCTGAACAACTTCAGAACTAAGATCTAAGAGATATCCTTGAAATCATATTTCAAGATATGGAATATCCAGTCTATAAAACACTTATTATTATCCTTATATCATTTTAAAAAATGATTAGGATATTATCATTAAGCACGATGAACACAATGGCACTCCCACTAAGCTTCACATGGTTCATTAAGATTCTATCTGAAATCATAACATTTATAATCTCATCAAATCTTATGGTCCAACTTCAAGAAGCTTATTTGAGGTCATAGATGGATTCCCTAGCTTGCACAACTTGATTTTCTCAACCATGAAGCCCTGGGGCTACTTCATGTGAATATCCTCAGAAAGGTATTCATAGAGGAATGCAATCTTGACTTACATCTTGAAGATGCAATAGTCAAGTTGTGTAGCTAAGGTTAGCAATATTCTGATGGTTTTACACATGGTCACCGAAGAGCAAGTCTCATTGCAAGCAATGTCTTCTCTTCGGGTGTGTAGATTCATGGCTACGAACCATGCTTTGAAGGTCTCTACCTTCTCATCAGGTTCCCTTTCTCTTGAAGATCCATTTATACCTTTACAGGTCTTACCATATATGTGGATCCTCGAGGGTCATATACAACACTTGTATATGAAGTCTACGTTAGAATTTTTTGCTAACATCCATCTATCCATGCTATGATCTTCAGAAGCTTAATCACATGAAGTTCGATCATTGTCAGATTTCTCTGACACATGGAATCCATCCTCAAACTCATTTGAAGAGGTATTAGTGTTTCATCTTTAATTGTCCTTTTAGTTTCCAATTTCAAGAGCCTCATTATCTTCTCAAGATTAAATGAGTTCCTACATTTCATTTTCATCTTGATTCTCAAGAGTCCCAACCTCTAAGAATCACATTCTTATATATGAGATATTTTAAGAATCTCAAGGTCATAAAGTTGGTATCCAATACCATCCTTTATTTTCCTAATGAAGCAGCACTCTAAAGTGCTAGATTCCAGCATGCATGGAACCTTATTAAGGGTATACATTGTAGTCTCTACTACACATATATATCTGGAAACTAAGGGATAATTATGCTAAAATTCATCATTGATAAGATCATGTCACACGTGATCCAATTATATCTCCCTATAACTCTATTGAGTTAAGGTGTGTTAGGAGGATTGAGATAGAAATGATATTCATATCTCCAAAAGGTATCCTTTGAATTCATCTAGCAGGTACAGGCTACCTAGATTAGATCAAATTCATTTTATCTTCCTTCAAACTTTGGTTATAAACCAAAATAATGAAATCTTTGAACATTTTAAAGGTTTCTTTAGGTGAAGAGAAGAAATCTCATATCATACATGATCATCAATAGATATCACATATCCATAATGTTTACTATGATATAGATGATCCACATACATCAATATGTATGAGATCCTGAATACCTTGACATCTTACATCATTCCCAAAGAAGAGTGTATTGGATATTTTTCTTTGAATACAATATTCACAAGTATGTAAGATTTGAACCTTTAGACAATCTAAAGTTTCATCTCTTACTAGTCTATTGATCAAATCAACAGACAAATGTCCAAGGCTTGATGCCAGATCATTAACAAAAAGATTTTTATCCTCCTATTGATCTTTTAAGGTTTAATTTCAGTATTAGAAATGTTAATGAATCATTCATTAATTTTCTAATTTAGTAGAGTCCACAAGATTTTAAATTACTATCTGAAATATCTCCATCATAACTCTTTATGATAAGTCTATTCCAGAATTCATGTTTATTTCCAACATTTAGAAATAAACTATGATTGTATTCTAATATCACTACATGGCATATCATCTTACATTATTACTAAAAACCAAATAAAAATGTGTATTTATCATCATTTGCAGTGTACATTTACCATCATTCCATGCATCAATTTCTCTTGCATTTTGTATCACAGTGACTGAATTTTTATAGGGGTATATCACTACATGGCATATCATCTTACATTATTACTAAAAACCAAATAAAAATGTGTATTTCTCATCATTTGCAGTGTACATTTACCATCACTCCATGCATTAAATTCTCTTGCATTTTGTATCACATTTATTTTACATAAAAATAAATAAAATAAAATGCATCTCTCATCTTGCATGGTCTTGCATCATATCCTTGCACCTCATTTATTTACATCATATTGTTTTGTCTCTGTATATTCTTTGCATCATTCATTATCTGCATAATATTTGACCTCATTTTGTGATGTGTTTTTCTACATTAAGGAGACCTAGATCTACGATTATAATCGCTCAGTTTTAATCAATAACTTTCAATAAACCGACGAGGAGGCTCGTATCACTATATTCGACTTTGGTAGACTTGTAAAGTTATAAATATTCCACATATTCAAAAATATGGTACTCCGCATTATATCCGAAATCATCTACTATGCTAAGAAGATAAAAACGACTCATCAAAAAGGCAATTTCGTGGTTCATCAATGACCTATTATCAGTAATAGTGACAGCTTCACCTTTGGGTAGCTGATGAATATGTGATTCATTTATCTAATTAGCTATCAATAGAGCTTCGTTCCAAGAAATTAAATGTATTCATGTATTTATAACTCATAATTAGCATTCATGCACTTGTAAATAATTTGCATAAGTTAGCATTTCATTTTGCATTCATAATCACTTGTAAATATTCATCTAACTTCACAAATTTTTAATTAATTCACATGAACTACAATTGACATCAATTCAGCTCCATGATATATATATCACTAATATTAATCAAATAAAAAAGGCCTAAAAATACTAACTTGTAAATATGTGAAATAAACCTAAACCCTATTTCCAGGATAGAAAGTTGTAAATGTTGATATCTCAATGTTCGATTTCACTCTACTCACTTTTGAATTAATGTTAACTCAATTATCTATAAAGCAAGAACAAATTCAAAAGAATCAGAGTTCATATGTGAAAATAGGATTTTAGGACCAAATTGTATATTGTGCATAATAATTGATTTTTGACTTGTTATTTTATGTATATGTTTAACTCTTTTTTATTTATTTATTTATTTTTATTTATTTATTTTATCTCTTATTTTAGCTAATTGCATTCAAATAAAATTCTTAAAAATCATAAAAATAAGAAAAAGATAAATCCTGACTTAAGCAAACTAATTAATTCATCTGTATATATCTCACATTTTCGATTCTTATTAACTCATAAAAATCCAAAAAAATGCAATTGTTCCCATTTCATTATTTTACATCATATTTGATTTTTTGCATGAATTATTTAAATACAAAAAATCAAATAAAATTTCAAAACACGAAAATAATTTATATTCACAAAATATCAAACAAAAATTCATAACTTGCACAGTTGAGTTCATTCGCATTTGAATCCTTCATGAACATTGTAGGATGTACTTAGATCAATATCTTTTCATTTAGGCATTTTTGCATTAGAAGTTATTTCTATTTTTAATTCTTTTTTCTTTCATTTCTCAGGCACTAAAAGTCAATGTTCGCATGTAAGCCTCACACTCCTCCACGTTAGACACATGTTCAAACCCCCAAACCCCGGATCAACCATTTTTATCTCATTCCACCCCTAATATGGGCCACTGAATCAACTCTCGATCCAACGATTGTGAGTAAAGCCTCCTTTCATTAGAGCTACCCTCAAGTGCTTCTCACATGATCTCCTTCTCACTATCGGATTGAGCCATGATCAAATGGTAGCTCATTCATCCCCTACCTCACTACAAGAAAATGTTATTTTTGCGATCAGAATTTTGCTACTACGACCGGTGGTAATGTAGTCGCAAACTATATTGCTACTATTTTGCAATTACCATACTACAACATTGTAGTAGCTATATTCATACGCGAATTTTGTGACTACATGTAGACGCTGCTTGTAGTAGTAAATGTCTGCCACTACGTTGCGACCACGATGTCGTCACAATGTAGGAGCTGATTTTGGGTGAAATTTTTTGCCAAAAAATTTCCTTGCCGCGCCCTCCCCCCAAAACCCTATTCCCTCCCTCCCGCAAACCCCCTTCCACCCAAACGCGTCCTCCCTCCAACCCCAGCCGTCTCCCTCCCCTGACCTCTCTCTTCTCCACTACCCATCCCCCCAAATCGAAGCCCTCAGGCCCTCCCTCTCGCACGACCCCCTTCCTCCCGTGCACTCGTCCCTCTAGCCTAGCCTTCATGCAACCGACGCGAAGGCCTCCGCCTCTCTCCCTACGGTAGGCCCTCCGGCACTCTCCACAACCTCATAGTTGTGCCTAGTCGTCATCTTCTTCGGACTGGTGACCCAAGTTCTTCGATTTGATTTTTCTTTTGGGCTTATTTGAATTAGTTGACCACTTAACCTTTAATAATTTTGTGTTTTATCCTATGAAGGTTTACTTGTGTAGTTTGTGTTATACGCATGTTGATGGGAATATACAAATCTGCAAAAACTAAATAATCAGTTGTTGTGTATAGTATCCAGCATTAGAAATACGGTAATCCATAAGTGGATACAGTGCTTTTAACAAAAAGATCGAACCAGTTAAAAATGATGATAGTAGTCATTCTGACTCAAAATCTTACAATCATATCTCGTCATCCAACATTAACATGTTGCTTTCAACACGAGCAACTCTAATATAAGTACATCCCAGTGAAGAAACCACTTGCATGAACCTTCTATTAAAAATTGTAATAGTTCGTGAGTGTGTTAAGTAGTTTTTTTCCTTGTTTACTTAATATCAAGGGAATGTTGAAATAATACAAATTACTCAGCTTCATGACCAGTTTGCAAAGTTGGGTCCATGTTAATTAAGAAGTCAAGGGGTGAAGGACTTGACTCAATCCATTATAGCAACCGACACATTGGTTGATCACACGAATCAACATGTTTTTTTAAGGAGAATAAGACCATCAACAAAGATAAGGTGAAGGCAAAGGACAAGTCGATAAAACTGGTGGTGCTAGAAAAGGATATATAGTGTTCCAAAGATAAGAAGCAAACCAAGAGCAAGGGATATTTCATATAAGATGGGCTTCGCTGGCAACATCAACAACAACAACAACAAAGCCTTTTCCCACAATTAAGTAGGGTCGGCTACATGGATTCTTCGCCTCCATTCAGATCTATCTTGGGTCAATCTCGAACTTATATCCAAAAAACTAAGATCCCTTCGTATAGTCTCTTTCCAACACTTCTTGGGCCGTCCTCGCCCTCTCTTAGCCGGCTCAACATCCCACCACTCGCATCTCCTAACCGGTGCATCAGTTGACCTTCTTTGCAAATGACCAAACCATCTTAAGCGGTTTTCTCGCATCTTATCCTCGATCGGAGCTACACCAACTTTCTTTCTGATTGCATCATTCCAAATCCGATCTTTACGTGTATGTCCACACATCCATCTTAGCATTTTCATTTCTGCTACAGCCATTCTCTGCACATGTCTATAGTTCACAGGCAACATATTTATCTAAAATGTGAAAAAAGTGCATTCTCTTCCGGTTATAGAGGAGAGTTGGGATGGGGTGGGTGGCAGGTTAATGAGGGTATACAATTGGGAGCTATGAACACCATTTATAATGTTGGTCTCATGATGCTACAATTTAAGAAGATTTTATATAGTTATGTGGGCATTTCAAGGTTAAATATGTTCGGACACAAGGAGGGAGAAATGACTTTAATGGAAAGAGGGACTTCCAACATGACAAAGGAGTCTGTGCAAGGACTCATATGGCTGTGAGTGGATATTTGGGACTCCTTTATGAGATCTAGATCCCCTTCTGTGAGTGGATATTGTGAGTGTATCCTTTATGAGATCCAGATCCCCTACGTTTGAGTTATGACTCAAATTACATCTGTTCAGAAGCAAAAAATCCATGTAGACAGACCGTGAAGAAGTATCATGGTAAAAAATAACTGAAATTTGAGTTATGTTGTACCCAGAATAATATATGGAAATTTCTTCATTGCATAAGGAGTACAATAAGTGCGAATAACAGTCAATTACAAGGCAGACGAAAAGGAATCTTATAATTTTGCTCATGTTATAAGCTGGAGACTCGAGAATGAAATCTTCGCTCCTGGGAACACCATTGACTATGAGCTTTCCACCATTTATCTAGAATAAGTATACAATATCAAAAAGTAATAAGAAAAATACAACTGTGATATTAAAACATAGGCATCCCAACGAAACAACTAGGGTAATCAATTGTTGACTCACGGTTAAATACTGAAAACCCCACTACTATATCCACAAGAAGAAAACCAAAACCGTGGTTGATGTATAGTTGCTCCCTGATTGTTGTCTTCACCTCTCGATCACTAGACTAGTTGGAGGTGCACATGCATCTTTAACTAAATCCGCGATTGATGTATAGTTGCTCCCTGATTGCTTTTTTTTCATTAGAGGATAAGTTTTCATCGTATCAAACCATGTGTCTAAGTAACTATTATGATCTCGTTGTAGGTAGAGCAATGAGTTCAACAAGGGATTGGATGTATAACCGCATAGTGAAAGGCTCGATTTGCATGCCATTTTTAATTAGTGTAGAAGGCTTTCTCAATTTTGCTTATGCCCAAGGAGACAGAATAGTTGGCATACATGGAAAGATTATATGCCCGTGTATGAAATGTGGATTGACGAAGAAACAATTTAGACACATTGTGGCAGAACACTTGTTTAAGAATGGTTTTGTCAATGATTACAAATGTTGGTATGCTCATGGAGAGGTTCGGGCAACTTACCGAGAGAGGACTCAGATGTCGGACAATCCTTTTGTTGAGATGGTTATGGACGCAGCATGTCCAGACTTTAACCCTTCTTCAAAGGGTTGTGATGATGAGTTCAATGGAGAATCCAAAGATTTTATTGAATTGTTACAAAAGTCTGAGGAGGGATTAAGGCCTGGTTGTAAATCATTTTCCCTCCTATCTGTTGTTACCGAGTTGCTGACAGTTAAAGCTGAGTATAATATGACTGATGCTAGTTTCAATGTCATGGTTAAGATTATAAAGAGAATGCTTCCGGAAGGTAATGTCCTACCTGGTACCTATTATAAAATAAAAACCATGATGAGTACACTTGGCTTATCAGAAAAGTTGATTAAAGCATGCCCCAACCATCATATCATCTATTATGGGGAAAAATTTACAAATGAGATTAAATGTCCAGAATGTGGTGAACCTAGATATAAACCAAATATGAAGACAAATGTTCCAAAGAAGGTGCTCCGTTACTTTTCTATAGCACCACGTTTACGATGACTCTACTATTGCAAAGAAATTACTAAAGACATGACTTGGCATGCAGATCATATCCGTGGTGACTTTATGGAACATCCTTCTGACTCAGCTTGTTGGAAGGCTTTAATGGAGTCATCTTCCACTTTTGCTATGGATAAGAGGAATGTGGTGATTGGTTTGTCTACTGATGGATTTAATCCACATGGTCGAGGGAAAGATTACTCGTGTTGGCCAGTTATCATCACTCCGTACAACTTGCCACCATTATTGTGCAACAAGAAGCAATATATGTTTCTAACTTTACTTGTGCCTGGTCCAAATCGTCCTGGAAAATATTTGGATGTTTATCTCAGACCATTAGTTGACGAACTCAAGGAACTATGGGAGAAAGGACACGAGACATATGACGCTATTACTCGCAGTAAATTTCAGATGAGAGTAGATTTATTGTGAACAATTAGTGACTTTCCAGCATATGGAATGCTATCGGGATGGAGTAAACATGAGAAAAGAAGTTGTCCATATTGCATGGAAAATACGAAAGCATTTCAACTTGAGCATGATCGAAAATCATGCTTCTTTGACTGCCATCGTCAATTCTTACCGAAGGACCATCTATATAGGAAGCAAAAGATGGCATTCAAAAGAAATACAATTGAAGATTCAGATCCACTTATCGGGCTATTCAGACATGAGATATTTGGAAGGCTAATGGAGTTAAAGAATTCAGATGATTGTGTTCTACCTCTTCCAGGATTTGAGGATAACCATAACTGGACGAAAGTTAGTATCTTTTGGGAACTACCATACTGGCCAAATTTACTCATCAGGCACAATTTAGATGTTATGCACATAGAAAAAAATGTATTTGACAATGTATTCCACACAGTAATGAATGTCACTGGTAAGACAAAAGATACAGAGAATGCTCGCAGAGATCTCGTGAAACTTTGCGCTCGTCCTGAGTTAGGTCTAATAGAATCAGAAGATGTGCATATTTACATGCCTAAGGCAAAATACTGCTTAAGTAGAGATCAAGTGAAAGATGTCTGTCAATGGACTAGTAAATTAATAATGCCAGATGGATTTTCATCGAACATATCCAAACTTGTTGATCTAAAGAAAAATATTTTTAAGGAAATGAAAAGTCATGATTGTCACGTATTTATGGAGCAATTATTACCTCTTGCTTTTAGAGGATTATTACCGAAGGGAGTTCATGATATTCTAAGTGATTTGAGTCACTTTTTCAAATGTGTATGCTCGGCCAAGTTGTTAGTCAAAGATATGGAAAGCCTTGAGGAGAGTGTAGTTATTATGTTGTGTAACCTTGAGAAGATATTTCCTCTATCTTTTTTTGACTCAATGGGACACTTAATGACACACCTTCCCTATGAAGCTAAAGTTGGTGGACCTATTAAATACCGATGGATATATCCATTTGAGAGATAAATTTTACATTGAAATTACCAAGTTAAAGTATTAATTTTGTGCAATCTCATAATGTATGTTAACCTACATATAGGTATATGTTTTTCTTAAAGAGAAAGGTTTGAAATAAAAACAAGGTTGAAGGATCAATAAGCGCACAATACATTTCAGAAGAGGTTGCTAACTTTTGTTAAAGATATTTGTCAGACGACTTGGAAACAGTGCACAATCGTCCAATGCGAAATGAGTACAATGGCAACGATGATTTTTTAGTTAGTCTCTCTAGCTTCCGTACTTGTGGTCGACCTTTGAAAAAAGGGAAGCCACGCATGATGAGTTCTCAGGAGAAGGAAGCCGCTGAGCTTTACGTTTTAGATAATATAGACGAAGTGACACCTTTTGTAGAGTATGCCATCACATTGTATTTAAATCACAATATCAGTAGTTAAATGCTTAATCATTAATTTATTTTTGCAGGGAGTATAGGGATAAACTAATGATGAAAAATCCTCTTTTTACTAATGACGACGTGGTTGAAGAATTTAGGAAGACATTCCCTTCTTGGTTTAAGGAAAGAGTAAAACTTATTGATCCAACAGTCACAGATATATGATTTTAAATAATTTTGTCCTCGGTCTAAATTATATGGTCATGTCATACGAGGGTTTTTGGTAATGGTCCAGATTTCATTACCTTGACACGACCAATAGCTTAACTACGTACAACTCTGGCGTGATGGTTAAGGGATCCTGTTACGGTAAGAACAGCCTAAATCACTATGGGGTTCTCAATGAGGTGCTTGAAATTGAATATAATATGCCATCCCCTAATAAACTCTTTTCATTTTCATGTAACTGGTATGATCCACAACATGGCGTGATTGTTGACGACGTACGCAATATTGTAGATGTCACCCCTCGAAAGTATATACGAAGATTTGAACCTTTTATCCTTAGCACACAAGCTGAGCAGATATGTTATGTACCTAATGTTGGGAAAAAAGAAAAAGAGATGACCATCACACAGTATTGAAGAAGATGTCATGCATTTATATCGATGACAGTGAACACATAACTGTGGATTGTGCATCAACAAATTTGCTTATTCCAGAGTATGAGACACCACAAAATATTGCAATAATTCCTTAAACGTAATGCTCTTATCAATGTTCTTCTTTTGGTGATTATTTGAGTATGAGACACCAGAAATATTTCTTATTTTGAAATTATTTGAGTAATGAGGTTGTGTATGTATAAAGGAAATGACTATCACACGTGGTCGTGGTCCTAGGGGTTCACACCAGGATGATCGTTGTACCCCGGACCCCAGTGGTATAATTTCATATCTTTATACATTGTTATATGTTTATTTAAATTAATAAAATTTTGTCTATAGGTGAACGTAATGATGAGGTTGCGAAGCTTGTCGCTTACATGCAAGAGAATGGTTTACAAGTCCCTCCACAATATGTTCATTATATTCCTCAAATAGGGACACCTCCTAGTGTGACACGTACTCGTCAGCCCACACCACAGTCCTCCAGCCAGCAGCATAGTCCTCATGAGTCTGAGGGCCCTACACAGTGTCTACCCTCTCAGCCGACCCCACCTCCTCCACCTCAGGATCCACGCAGTGTCTTACAGTTTTTACATGACGGGTATTTCCAACACATACTTATTCTTTTATTAAATTTTTAGGAAGAATCTTATTCACAATTATGCTTTATCAATACTTTTATAAAATTGTTTTGAATATTTAGGTATACTCTTGATCATCAGCATGAAGTGGCTCAGGCGCTTAGTAAGGCCTTCCGCTCCATGCAAGATTGTTCAGACTACAGATGGAGTTGCATGACTCCCGATGAACATGAGAGAATTTTGAATGGTGTCTACGTAAGAACTATTTTGAAGGAAACATTTCGTTTTTTTTATTTATAAAATTGATTAGTAGTAAAATTTGAATTGTAGAATTTGTTTGCTTTACCTCAGACCATACAAAAGAAATGTATCAGCAAGCCCTAGTGAAATTAGCAACTGATCGTGTTAAAGACAATGTTTACAGGGCAAGAAAAGTTGCAATTAAAAAGATCGATGATGTGGAAGATTGAGAGAGGGCAAAAGCATGCGGTCCATCATGGTGCACTCCAAAAAGGTGGAGACGTTGTTGCGATCTCTTTACTCAAGAGACTTTTCAAAAACGTTCTGAAGCGGGGAAGACCAATAGGGGGAAGCAGTCAATCAGATCCACTGGTGTATCAAAAAGTTTTGGTACTCTGAGGATTGAAATGTTATGTACATGTTTTTATACTTTTTTAAGTTTCAACTTTTACCGATGATTAACGTATGGACAATAATAGGGTGTTACTGACAATCGCCCCCCATCATTGGAAAAATGGTGGACTGCCACGCATACAAGTGGAGGTGATTGGTCTACACCTGAAGCGAAGGCGGTGATGGTATGCATATTACAACTACTATAAAATTATAGTTGTTTGGTACATAACTAAAATAATTCTCTTGTAGGATCGTTAAAAGGAGTTGTATGTAGAAAGGATCGGTGTCCCAGAATCTGAAGGGGAGGTGGACTTTGTTGCCAGCTTATGGCAAGAAGTCCTTAAAGAGCGGACCTAATAGAAGGCAGACTTTGGGTGGTTTGCCACCCAAGTTCTCATCATCTTCTGATTCTACAGGAGCATCCACTTATTTGGGGAAGACCTCAATGTATAAGACTCCAACATCACAGTCAGGGGTATCTGAGGATGAGTTCAGACAACTATCACAAGCTGTGAATTCACTGGTATCCACAGTTGGTACCATGTCATCTGGATTGCAAAATTTATCTTCTGGAATGGTCTCTTTGAAGGAGGACGTAAATTATTTAAGGTATGTCCTATAGTCTAATTTATGTTTAGTACATACATTGATTCATCTTTCTAAATATTTTTGCAATGAATGAATTATTTTTCTTCTTATAACTAATATGACTACAATTCCAAAAGTTCACGGGGTGGAGGATGAGAACGAAGAGGATGATGGAGAGGAGGATGAAGACGAGGATGGAGACGAAGACGATGCCATCGCATATAGAGTCTCGCATCGCAAAGGGGTTGTAATCTCGGAACCTACAGAAAATAGAAAAGTACCACAAAAAAAGACAAGGATAAGAAGAACAAGGGGAAGGGAAAGGCAAAGGCAAAGGAAGGTGTTTTTTCGGAATGGAGGAAAAGAAATTTTTTATGACAGAATGTTGTAATGTTAAGAACTTTAATGTCTAAATGTAAGTCATGAACTTGTAATTTTTATGCACTTGAAATTGTAGTTTTATATTTCCTGAACTTGTAGTTTTAGATTGTCATGAACTTGTATCGAACTTTCTATTGTCTTCAACTAATAGGTACGTTTCTTGATCTTTTAGCTTTTTAACTTTTGCTTTGTATAGTCTTCAACTTGTAGATGTCAGCCATGTCTTGAATGTGTACCTTTCTATTGTTTTGAACTTTTAGCTTTATACATGAGGGAATCATCTACTGTTAACAGGTTATTTTATATTATAATATTGATCGGAGGATCTCAAGAATCTTGGTTGATTATATTTTACTACAGGGGAATCATCTACCATTGGCTACGGGTTTTTTTTAGGATAGCAGAGTGTGCAACTACTCGGCTACTATTTCGCTACCACTGTAGTAGCAACATGGTAGTCACATGAGTGGGAAAATAACATCTGCTACTATATTGCGACTACCTCATTACTACTGTAGTAGTGCAGTAGTAGTAACATGGTCGTTTTCGTAAAAGCCATTAGGGGTGCACATGGATCGGATTGGTTCGTATTTTAACTTAATCCGTGTCCAATCCAACCTTAACAGATTTTTGTTTTTGCGAATCCAATCCAATCCATTGGATATCTGAATCCAATCCGATCCAATCCAACAGATTACGGATTGGATCGGATTGGTTCGGATTTTATACTTACAATTTCCCCCTCAATAGTCTACTTTACACGTCTATACTTTAAAGCATACTAGACCTTGCACATTCGAATAATGACTTAAAAATCGGTCATATGAATAGAAGTAAAGAAAAGAAGAAAAAACACATCAAGTGAAAGTTGTAGAATTCCATTAAACCATTGTCAAAAGTTAAAGACCACATAATCGAACTAAAGGATTATATTGAATTTGAAATTTAAGTTTTCTTTAATAAATAATGCATTAGTTTGTTTTTACCATATATTTCCACCAAATTATTCCAATAAAAAGCAATACAAGTTAGATAAATAAAACATGTGATCTATATGATCAGATATTGATGAAGTCTATGATTAACTTAAAATGTTAAGCCATGCCAAATCCGTCCACTCGCAAGAACATCTTTCAAAGCTCTATAATGACATTAAAAATGGGAATCATAGAACATTCATATTCGATTGAGTATGCAAGAGGAGGCATCATCGAAATAGACTAAGAGGGAATCGGGAGGAATTTTTGCAGCCAATAGTGAAATGAGAGAGAGAGGGAACTGGGAGAGGAATAATCAAATATGGATTTATAATTTTACAAGTTATAATCATACTTTATTATTTTGGAGATTTAACATCTGCCTTTCAAGAGAGAAGAAAGAGTGATATCAAGAGGATTTGTATCCAAGATTGATATGGAAAAAAATGACATGAGTGGCATTGATTATTCGTTACAGAGATTTTGAAATAGGTGCACATATGTATTATGTATGTATGCATTTATGTATGTATGTATGTATGTATCTACATTCGTGCATGTGTGTTAACGGATTAACGGATTAGATCGGATCGGATTTTGGTAAAGATCCAATCCAATCCATACTTTAACGGATTTCAAAAATTCCAATCCGATCCGATCCATTACAATGATAAAACCAAACCAATCCGATCCAGTAGCATCAGATTGGATCGGATTACGGATTTTATCTGATCCGTGTGCACCCCTAAAAGCCATGGTGGCAAAATACATTATTAGTAGTCATGCAAATCCATACTCGTGGTGGCCATTTAGTCGCAATTTGGAGTTTCTTTAGTCAGAGTCAAATCAAAAGTTGACGCTACACTGTGACTATATAGCGACTACGTACGACTACAACTTGCTACCACCTTACGACTACATTATGGTCGCAGATAGTTTGCGACCGTCTTGGCCCGACCACATATTTTGCTACTAAATGTGGTCGCAATAGGTAATTGCGACTACGTTGGCACCATTCGGGCACTACGTTACCACCTCATATGTGGTCGCAAAAACTGCATTTTCTTGTAGTGCCTCCAACAGCTTCGGCTCCTCTATTCCACCCTCTCTCCGATCCTCGTAATAGATCAACCTCCAAGTCTCCTCCCTCCGACCTCCTCCAATTTTTGGGGACTGAAAAACTCTAAATAACCCTCGGTTTCTTTAGTGGAATTGTGCATTGTAGTCGGGAACTTCAGGATTGATCAAAAACCGCTTAATTAATTATTAAACTAAATGCAAAAGAGGTTGCATTTATTTTACTTGGGCAATCCCAATGTCGAATTCGAGGAGGAAGCTATCTCCTTAGGATGTTTTTAAGATCATTTAGAGGTTAGGTTTTCGAGGAAGATTTTTTGGGTATTTCAATGCAATTATTTAATGGAGTGCAAAGTGGCCTAAATCCAAGGGATAAAATACAATGTTTTAATCAAATTAAGTCCATAAATCCTAAAACTTAACCATAATGTTAATGAATGTAAAAGTAAGCTATTGTGAATGTTTTGGTATTTTTCTGATGCAAAATAAATTTACCATGAATTGAATGATGCACAATTGCTAATTCAAAGTAAATTAATTTTAATCAATATCAAATAGATGTTGTTTCCAAAGATGAATTTATACTAGATAGATGTATGTATTAAGAATCCAGAATTACTTTAACTTCCAAGAATTACAATCTAGTTGACTAATTAAAAATATATTACTTAAATTATCGTACTATTCAAAATAATTGAGGTACACAAATTAGATGAATTTTAAGCACATGTCAGAAGACAACGAATCCTAGCTACTATGATTTTTGTTGAATTTTTAGAGCAGGGAATAATTTAATACAAATTCCGGAAGCTTAAATGGGAAAAATAGATAATCTACATACTCAATAAATTTTAATAAATTAAGCATGACTCACAAAATTACAATTAAGTAACCACAGTAAACAGAATTAATTGTTCAACATGATGCGATTTTTGGAATTTTAAATGATGAGAAATGACTTTTCAAACAAATACTCAAACCTAGAGTTCCAAATGCAAAACAATGAATAAAAAATAGAGGCAAATAGCACTCTAAAGCACTTCTTTAATTACCGAGAAATTTGGAGGTTGCATGCATAATTTTCCTCAGATGGGTATGCCTCTTACGTACGTCAGCCTTGCAGCTGCAAGGCACATGATAGGCTTATCTTTCTTCTCCAAGTAATAGACTCCACAACAGGAGGCTCTTGAAGCTTGATCAGAGGCGGGAATTGGAGCTGCTGAAGATATGACGAGGAGTTGGTGACATGGTTGGTGATCCGTGCACGGGTGCTCAGAGGCGAGGGTCGCGGTGGTCGCACGTTGATGATTGGGCTGACATAGACAACAGATGAGATGCTATGTGCTGTGGGGTATTCTCTCCTCTTTCGTTAAGCTGCAGCCGCTGATTGGGTGAACTCAGATGTGAGGGATCTCCACCCGCAGCTGTCGAAGGTGGAGGCACGTGGAGTATGATCATCAACTGATGGTCTGGAGCTTGCGACTGATTGCTCCGGTGGGGGAAATAGTACTTCAGATCTTGCTCATGTATGCTTTGAAATACTTGTGTGCTGGAGAAGCTGGGTTGATGATTGTGATTGGTGACTATGGGATGCAAATTGATGTTCTCCGTTGACAAAATATTCCTACTGTTGTTATCGATGGCAACCAAGTGTTGCAGATGAGATCGAAGACATGTTGGGTGCTTGAGGAAGATGATCGACTGAAGTCTTTGGGGTACGCCAAATAGATAGTTCTACAAAGACGGTGACTCGAGCCTCGAGCCGTATCTTGGCATGGGTTTACGGGGTTACAGAAAGGGAGTGGGTGAACAAGGAATGAGCTCTGCGCAGGATGATGGAGGGAGCTCGAAATTCCGGCTAATTTGACCGAAGGTGAGGGGTGTGGAGAGTGAAGATGTTTAGTGATTTGGGTTGGAAAACAGTGTCGGATTTGAAGGTGCTAATGATCCAATGGAGAATAAAGAGGTTGAGGAAGATGAACATGGAGAAATATGAAGAAGAGAAAGCAGAAGCAAGAAGAGAAGAGGAAGGAGGTTACATGGAAGTAGATGGTTAGGTTCTCCTAGGGATGACCTCGAGATCTAAGGACCTTACGCCGGTTCTCAACTCAAGAGCTGCGGCGAAGAGAAGATCGAAGCTCAGCAAGCTCGGAGAAGAGGTGCAGTAGGAGGTTGATCCTCCTAGATCTCGTCGGAGGTTGATCCTCCTAGATCTCGCCTAAGGGCGATCGGAGGTAGTCGTCGCTCGACCTACACACTCTCAGCTGTCACCGGAGGCGCCAATGGGGTTGTGCCTCTTTTTTCTCTCATGTTGGCGGATGGTTCGAGAGGGAGGCAGTGAAGAGGGTTTTGAGGAGGGATCGTTGGAGTTCGCAACAAGAGGTGGAGGTGAGGTGATGAATCTCGTATTCATCATGCTAAAAGTCAATTATCAAACCCCTAACTTAAGTAATTCAATAAAAATCACCAATAATTCATTATATTGTATATAATTAACCTATAATTATTATATATAATTACCATTATTTACTTTGTAATTATTCTCTCATTAAAAACCCATAAAAATTAGAGTAATTAATTATCAAAAATGTCCCTAACCCTTAAAAGAACTAAAAAATACAAAAAAATACCAAAAGCCCAAAAATCGGTGTCTTTAACCCCTTAAAAATACCCCCAAAAATACTTTTTTTTACGAACGACCTCTTTTGGCTTTTTGTCCAACATGAAACTTGTAGATCTCATCGAGATGTACAACTTTCATGTTTTGATTTTTTTAATTTTGTTTCTAACTAATTCTTTTTTTTATTTTTCTTTGATTACCATTTCTGAATTTTCTGGTTCAACCACGTGGCGCTCACTAGAGCCACCACACGGCCGCATCCTCCTTCCGCCACCCGACGCCCCTCCTAGCCGCAAGATTGCCCCCATCTACATCGTTAATTCCCTCTTCATCCTCAGTCGCCCGATTAGCCTCAGAATATGATCACAACCGCTCCTTCCCACCTCAATCATAGCCACACGATTCCACTTGTGTCCTACGGTCCCCCTCACGCCATGTCACCTGATTTCCCTCCACCATTGGATCAAACCCTAACGCCTATCTGCCCATCTCCACGCTCCTTCCAGTCCTTCGATCAAATCCCAAGGATCTGATCTCCACCATACAACAGCACCTCCATCTGGGTCGTTGGATCGAAAGATCCAACGGCTAAGTCTTCATCTTCCTCCTCAACGCACCACACCCCCGTCTGTTACGCCTCACGATCTCGTCTTCCCCTTTCATTTTTGGCTCCCACTCCAACCACTAGCCCCCTTGTAACGGCCACCTACATGTATCCCTAAGACCCACCATCTTCATGCCTCCATCGATGCACCACCTCCATTACTCCATCACCGTTAAACCATCGCGAAACAGCCCACGACCACCACATACACTACAAGAAAATAAAGATTCTACGACTACAAATATAGTAGTAAAGTAGTAGTAAACTAATCGTAATGTGATCGCAAGAAAGATTTACCACAACATGTGGTAGCAAAAATAGTAGTCACACCAATATGGTCGCAAAATTGATATGATTGCAACGTAGTCGTTAAAGTAGCCGCACATGTGGTCGTGATTAGTCGAACGTTAGTCGCAACATAGTCACTAGACCTTTATCTATTTGCGGAAATATTGCCACTTTGTTGTGATTACATTAGCACCATGCCACAATGACCATGTTGCATTGATTGTTGAGTATTGCGACTATGTTACCACTATCTTGCCACCACTTTGCTACCACGGGGGTAGCAAAGGGATGGCTATGTAGTCGCAAAACTTGCTTTAATATTAAAAAAATTAGAAATGACTTGGGAGCATTACCCTAAACCTAAAGAAGCATCTCTTACGATCTTTCAACCTGTATGAAAATTATATAGTACAATCTAAATTGGAGAAATGAAAATGCAACTTTTTAAGAGCTCAAAATATCTATATCAAAATTTTAGTTAAAAATGTCAAAAATAGAGCTGAATCTTCATATAGAGCTAAAGTTGAACATGCATTTCAATATGTAAACTAAGATTACAAAAGTTGAAATATTTTAAAACCTAAAAGTTCAGACAATAGAGAGCTAACATAATATTGAGACTCTAAAATTCTTAACAGCATAATGTTTACATTAAAATTTTCTTTTCACCACTTAATAAAAGTATTATCCTTAGCATTTGCCTTTCCTTGTCCTTGCCCCCTTTATCATTGTCAGGTTTCTTGTTTTCCTTTGGTTGCCCCACGTTCCAAGATCATATTCCTGAAAAAAATCATGTAATGGTATCTGTTTTATGTCATTCTAAAATTGTTGGTGATGCAGATTACCACATTTATTTTAAGAAAGTCATTGGCATCATAAGTTGTACACTAACATTCAGTATCTCCATGAGGACAACAACACAAAGGTTGACAATCTAAAAAATGAGGTTGCTTTTATTTAGGGAGATAAGAATAAACAAAAATAGGAAAAAACACTGAAAAATAAAAACATCTGTCACACCTCTTATAGTCTTTCCCTATCCATTCTCAATTTTCTTGGATTTCTGTATACCTTTTGAGCTTCTAAGAGTGTGGATGGACAGAAATGTTAACAGCTAATAGTATTTCTCTATGTTTCTAAGATATCATGGTACTTAATCAAAGTAAACATACATTATATAAAATGAAAAAATAAAAGTTAAGAGCTTTAACATCACAAATAGAGACTATAAATTTTCTAAAGCCCATAATCTCCTCACAATAATAGGAACTGTATATCATTACTACAAATTTTTTTATATATTTCATACGAAGATACCAAAGATACGAGAAGTTAACGATTATTGATCAGTCTTTTAAAAAAAAGATTATCGATCAATAGCTTCTGATTAAGTAAACTAGTGTGTGGATGTTAGTAAATTTCTCGTGTACTTGTCAAGCTAAGTTCTACATTTACTTGTGAAATGCTTATAAGCACTCTTATTCAATGTATTTAACTAATTCAAGTAAACTACTGTGTGGATGTTAGTGAAAATGTGGTTGCAAGAAAGATTTGCACAACATGTGGTAGCAAAAATAGTAGTCGCGCTAATATGGTCGCAAAATTGTTACAATTGCAATGTAGTCGTTAAAGTGGTCGCACATGTGATCGTGATTGATCAAACGTTAGTCGCAAAATAGTCACTGGACCTTTATCTATTTGCGACAACATTGCCACTTTGTTGTGACTACATTAGCACCATGCCACAATGACCATGTTGCATTAATTATTGAGTATTGCGACTATGTTACCACTATCTTGCCACCACTTTGCTACCACGAGGGTAGCAAAGGGGTGGCTCTGTAGTCGCAAAATTTGCTTTCATATTAAAAAAATTAGAAATGACTTGGGAGCGTTACCCTAAACCTAAAGAAGTATCTCTTAAGATCTTTCAACCTGTATGAAAATTATATAGTACAATCTAAATTGAAGAAATGAAAATGCAACTTCATTCCCGAATCTTCATATAAATCTAAAGTTTAACATTCATTTCAATATATAAACTAAGATTACAAAAGTACAAATGTTTTAAAACCTAAAAGTTCAAGATAATAGAGAGCTAACTTTCTATTGAGGCTCTAAAATTCTTAACAGCATAATGTTTACGTTAAAATTTTCTTTCCACGACTTAGTAAAAGTATTGTCCTTTGCCTTGTCGTTGTCCTTGCCCCTTTTGTCCTTGTCAGGTTTCTTGTTTTCCTTTGGTTGCCCCACGTTCTAAGATCATGTTCCTGAAAAAAATCGTGTAATGGTATCTATTTTATGTCATTATGAAATTGCTGGTGATGCAAATTACCACATTTATTCTAAGAAAGTCATTGACATTATAAGTTGTACACCAACATTCAGTTTCTTCAATAGGACAACAACACAAAGGTTGACAATCTAAAAAATGAGATTGCTTTTATTTAGGGAGATAGGAATAAACAAAAATAGGAGAAAACACTGAAAAATAGAAACATCGGTCACACATCTTACAGTCTTTCCCTATACATTCTCAATTTTCTTGGATTTTTGTATACCTTTTGAGCTTCTAAGGGTATGGATGGACAGAAACATCAACAATTAATAGTATTTGTCTATATTTATAAGATATCATGGTACTTAATCAAAGTAAACATACATTATATAAAGTGAAAAAAATAAAAGTTAAGAGATTTAACGTCACAAATAGAGACTATAAATTTTCTAAAGCCCACAATCTCCTCACAAATAATAGGAACTGTATATCATTACTACAAATTATATCTTATATTTCAAACCAAGATACCAAAGATACGGGAAGTTAACGATTATTGATCAATCTTTTTTAAAAAAGAGTATCGATCAATAGCTTTTGATTAAGTAAAATAGTGTGTGGATGTTAGTAAATTTCTAGTGTACTTGTCAAGTTATGTTCTACATTTACTTGTGAAATGCTTATAAGCACTCTTATTCAATGTATTCAACTAATGGAAGTAAACTAGTGTGTGGATGTTAGTGAATTTTTCAAATTCATAAGTTGATTTGTAAATTATAAGTAGTTTAGTAGATTTTGATTAAAATGTTCCATAAGCTTAAGCATCATATGTACTCAAATGAAAATGCACATGATGAGATAAATAACATGAGATGTATGCCATTTATCTAATACATAACTCATGTTTCCATCATATTTGACTGTAGGGTCAAAAAATATGATACTTATATCACCCCTTAAATGAAACATAAACCAATAGTTTCCACAGAATCAAGCACAAGCTATTCAATCTAAGTTTTAGTGCTATGAGAGCTCACCCTAAACTTCTGCTAAATCTCTACTCAACATTTTCACCAAGCTCGATTCTCTTGAGCTTATATAATGTGTATGCATCTGTGTTTGATTTATATTGCTTAATTCTTCAACTAACTTAAATTTTCAAATACTTTAAGGACTAAACATCAAGAATGTGCTCACTAATTAATTAAGTATGTATATTATGGGTTTCTCATTAGCCATTTGTATTGGCATGCATGCTCTTGAATTTCTCATTAGCTATGTGTATTGGTATGCATGCTCTTGAGATCTAATTGAATTAAATGCAACCTCTTGAATTATGGATTTATCATTAGCCATGTTTATTGGATTTATCATTAGCCATGTATAGTGGCATGCATGCTCTTGAATTCAAGTACATGCATATATGGATTTCTTATTAGCCGCATGCATGCTCTTGAATTCCAACTGAATTAAATGTAACCTATTGGTATTCATTGATTAGTCAAGAATATGTTTTATATCCATAAGATAAAATAATGAAGAAGTCTAAACGATATTGTAAATATCATTCCCATTGTTGGAGACCTCCGAGAGATTATAAAGTATTTCCCTCGCAATCCAACAATCAATAAAATGTAATGAAATTATGGAAAGTACATATGTGTGCAGAGTGTTAACAAGTTCGTGGCCATTCCAAGAATATACTCTAGCACAAGTTGGGTCTCCGCACATGTGCCGTGTAGTAGAGGGATCACTGGTGTACCTACATGAAATTTTACAAGTGTATCGAGATGTAAATTTGTCACTAATTCACTGAGAAAGATGAAATAAATAAGGAATTCGGAGTATTTATATATATATAAGGTATCAAACTCATTTGTGTTCATGTACCAAGTAGATCCAAATGAGAAAAGAAATAAACATAAAGAAAGTAATATAATTTGGTTAATGGACAAAAACATATCCAACACCAATGCCTACCATGTTTTGGTTTCAACATAGAATCATATGATGTCATTTATTATCTTAATAGCTTGCATGTAGTTTCAATGTTAGTGCTACTCATCTTGACTGAGTATGCCAGTGAAGACATATAAATGATGATTTCTCAGTTCTGCAATAATGTAAAGTTGCGGAGAAATAATTAGTTTGTAAAATGATAACTTTCTCAAGAAGCATAAATATTCCAATGATGGCATATAAATGATGGATATAGAGTTACTACTAATGGGCATCTGTGATTTTTTTTCTTTGTACTAAAACAAGATTTTTGCACATCTGATAAAAACACAAGTTTATGTAGTTGAGAATAATTTGTATGTTTAGCTCGAACCATTCATGTGAGCTTCCAGCACCTCTGACTTATAACATAGGATAGAAGATCAAACCTCTCATCCCCCCATGTTCATGTCAACCATGACCTCTATATAGGTAATCCTCACCTATTGAGAGGTGGTTCATCTCATTAATCATTAATCTATTTTATAGAGTTTAGGATACGACTAGATGGTATGAGGAAAAGAAGCCACATATCACCAATAAAATTCAGATACCTAAAAAAGAAAAGTGCCTCGATTTCTATTCGAAATGTCTAGAACAGTGTCATATCAAAATGAGAAAAAACATGTCTTATAAACTTTAACAGAAGACTACAC
This sequence comes from Ottelia alismoides, assembly GCA_037367405.1. Classification (NCBI taxonomy): domain Eukaryota; kingdom Viridiplantae; phylum Streptophyta; class Magnoliopsida; order Alismatales; family Hydrocharitaceae; genus Ottelia; species Ottelia alismoides. Next base: position 1,432,544 of record JAZKJV010001011.1, on the reverse strand, counting down.
CTGCAATACTAGAGAAAGAGAAAGAATCAAAGACAAGATTGTATCCCAACAACATAGTAGAGACCATTAATTGTTCATCGTCATTGGAAGAAGTTTCTAATTCACTTCCTCAATGGTGGCAACAGTAGCACCCTTACCTACCAGGGAAAGGCACCTCACCCCTCCCCTCTATTTTCAGCCTTTCAAATACTTTCATAATTGCAATACATTTTGGAATAATGAACAATATATCTCCAAAAATGAAAATGCTTTAAATTACATAGATTTGAACCCCGAGTCGTGCACAAAATGATGCAGTACCTTTCGCCCGATTGCAGTCTTTCTCCTTCTTCTCTTCAAGAACCCTTAACCACTCATGCATAAAAAAAAGCATAAGCCCAACTCATCAATAGCCCTCAAAATCTCATATTCTTACGTATTTCTGTTTCAGCCAAAAACACACAAAAATACAGCTCTCGCAATCTCATTCTCCACCTAGTGGCCATCGAACTGAATCCCACTGCACCTCAACCTCATTGCCCAAACAAAAACAACAAGACATAACAATCAAAACAAGGAAAATAAGGACTTCGATTGGGACCCGTGAAAAATTTTACTAAAAATTTGCGACTACTTTATGATTACAAAATAGTCGCAATGTGATCGCAAATGTTACTACCACACTCAACGACTATATGTAGTCGTGAAAATGGATTTTGAATTTAGTGACTACATTGTGGTAGTAGTTGATGACACGCCTGACAATCGGGTTAAGTATGTAAATAAAATGGTCGTTGTGACCCAAATCACCAAGCGCGGTCAATCGAGAAAAATTGATAAAAACCACTCGGAAATGACAGAAATCAATGAAGAGCAAATGTAAGCGGTCTTCGCTATTCTTTTTACCTGGTATAGCGATCCAGGGTCGAACACAAGGAGCACGATTGAAAAACTCAGTAGTCAAATTTCAGAGAAGCTAATTTTTAGTGGTTTTTGATTTTTTTATAATTTTTTAGAATTTTTAATATGTGAAGGAAAATAAAGAAAGAATAAACAAGCACACTTGAGCAATTTATTTATCACACCAAAAATCAAGCAAAAATTCAAGAAAAATTGTTTTTATGCTTTTTGGGTTTTTAAGTGTTTTTGATGAATTTTTGGGGTTTTTATGACGGGTAAATTATTTTCTAAAAATCACACAATGCAAAGAGGGGAAGGTACTGTCCAGCAAGTCTTAAGACCCAAAAATAAAATATTTAAGGATCTTAAAAGGCCCTGAAGGTAATTTTCCTGTAACCTAAAAAGAATAAGGAAAATTAGGGCACCTAAATTATTGTTTTTGAATTTTTAGATTATTTATTGTGATTTTTGTGAGTTTTTAAGTGTTTTTAAATTTTTATGGTTTTTATGCAATGAAAAATAGCCAAAATTGGCTAGAAAATCAAGGAACACCAAATAAACAGTAACTAATTTTTATAGGATTTTTAAAGGGGTTTTGATATTTTTTTGGGGTTTTTGAATCTAAACATTAGCAAAAATATGGGTTTTTGAATTTTTAAAAATAGCAAATGAAATCAAAAATGTCCTCAAAAATTCACAAAAATTCTACACCATGGCAGGAGCCATGTGTCAAATTTTCATCGAATTTGGAGGTGATTTGATATTTTATTCAAAAACAAAGGAGGGGCACTGTGCACAGGGACCAAAGTGCAAATACCCAAAGTTCTGGGGGGTTTGGTGCAAAATACCCAGCAAAACACGTGCCAAGCACGTGCCTGGGGCACTCAGGGACCCAAATGTAAGAAAAAATAAGTTCCGAGGGCTTATTGGTAACAAGTACCAAAAGTCCAGGGGCTTATCTGCAAATAACCCAAAAAATATCGCACATGGGGAATTAAATCACGCACAGGGGCATAAATGCAAATAAAGAAAACTTTTTATTCAACCATAACATCCAGAACTACAGGGTTTATATTGCAAATAACCCAATAAAATTCACGTGACGAAACACGTGGTCCACGTAGACAGGGGTATAAATGCAAATAAAGTAAGTACGAGGTCCTTAATGCAAATATCCCAGAAAATAAACAACTTAATTTAAAAATTACAGGACTAAAATGAAATAAAACAAACAGAGGGGCCTAAGATGAATTTACCCCTTTTATTATCATCGACGGCCTGATGTGCGCCACGTGGATGATCGGTCGGTCCTGGATGGCTGGCGCTTTCTTCGTCTGACCTCGAGCCGAATCGACGGTGGAGGCGAGGACACGTGGAAGATCTCACGGTGCTGGGCTCCGGTGCCTCTCTCCTCTGCTGCAACGGTCCGGATGAGCTCCTCAGACAGATCGACGGCTGCTGCTCCTCGAGGAATGGATGGCTGAGATGTAAACTGGGAGCGGGGGCTGATCGGACGGTGCTAGAGGATGATGGAAGAACACTCCACCGGCGAGCTTCGCCGGGCTCGTGCGTGCGCTAGGATCCTCTGGAGAGCCTTCTGGAGGTCGGAGAAGAATCGCGGAAGGCTCCCGCGTCTGCTGGTGGTCTCCGACGAGCGCACCGAGCTCCGAGGAGCTCGGTCGAAGGTGGCGGAGCCGGGTCTCCTGGCTGGATGGCGAAGGGTCTCAGATGACCCTTGTCTTGACCTGAAAAGCAAACCAGAAGACTCACGGGTCGAGGGCAAATTGCCTCGACCCGGTTAGGCGGAGTGAAGGTGCGTGGTGCGTCGGAATGGAGAGCTCCGGCGAAGGTGGTCGGCGGAGGAGCTCGATTCCCAGATCCGGTGCGATCTGGGTTGGGTGAAGGGGTGAAGAAGATGCGGAGAGGTCTGGCGAAGATGATGGTCGGGTCGGATGGTCGAGATATTACGCGAGATGGTCGGAATCAGGGGAATACGTCGGAGATACGATTTGGGCGAAATCAGAAATTAAACGAAATGGACGAGCTAATCGACTACCTGGCTGGAGCGGAAGACTATGCTGGAGTGTGGCTAACTCCCGGTCGTAGCCTCGAAGGGCATCAAGGCCTGAGGCTCGATGCTCACGCAGGTGGCGGAGCAACGGCGGCGAAACACGCCGGATCAATGGTCGGGGCACCCTCTCCTCACTGCAACAGGGGAAAACGCGAGCTGTCACCTCGGTGATCACCCTGGAGGTCACGGGAATGAGAATGGCGAGCCAAAGATGAGGCGCGGAGGCGGCGGAGGTCGGGATATATATGGAGACAGGGCCGATTAGGGTTGAGTGGAGGCAGCTATGGAAGGCGTGGATTTCATGGCGAAAGATCCGGCGAGGGAGATGGATGATCGGCGAAGAATCCGGGCACGGGGTTTGCATGGGCGACAGCCTGGAGACGCGTGGAAAAATCGGCGAAGGCGGGGCGGCGCGCATCTTCCAGAAAAGGAAGGAGTCCGCGGGGGAGTTGACTGGGGTCAACAATCCCCCGTGGACCAATCAGGAGCTGCCAATTATTGAAATTTTTGTTTATTTATTTTAAGGTAGAAAATGGCCGAATTAAGAAAAACTCAAAACATGAAATATTTTTCTTTTAACTTTTTCTATTTTTTGGTGATTTTTAATTAATTTTTGGAAATAAAAATAGGGTAGCTATATATATAGGTATATGTACACTATATAGATTTTAATTTTTGATTTTTTTATTTGTTATTTTTATGTATTTTTATGCCCATTTTATATTTTATTTATTTACATCATAAAATAAAGAACAAAATGGTATTTTTATTTTATTTTAATTATTTATATTCATAGGTTAAATAAATAGTTATATACATTTATATACATGGTATATACACTGTATTTTTGTATTTTTAATTTTGTAATTTTTATTTGATTTTTGTTTTGTTTCTTTTTATTTATTTTATTTACAAAATATGCCATAGAATATTTACAAAAAGTTTAGAAAATAAATACATTTATTTTTAGGGTTAAATAAATAAGGAATGATGATCTATACACATGGTGAAAGGGCATTTTTGGAATTTTGATTTTTAAATTTTTATTTTGTTTTTAATAGTTTCTAAATATATACAGAATGTATACAAGCATATTTTTGGGTGAGGAAAATATAATTTTATTTATTTACAAAAGTATGTACACATGAGCTCCAATCTCCCTCTACTTTGGCTTTTATGCGGTCAGGCCCATGCTGAGCCCTCCCTTGGGTTAGGTTGCTCAATATTTATTCTAAATATTTCCCTCTTTTTCTTTTTACTCTTTATTCTTTTATTTTTGCACAAAAACATGCTAATTATATCTTTTTACACAATGCATGCTTTTGGTAATTATTTGTATTTACACATATTTACATGTATTTGCAAAGGTTTTTGTAGCTAAAATAGGAGAATAAAGAGTGATGAATGGGTATTCATCACCCCCTATGCTTTAACTTTGCTAGTCCCTTAGCAAACACTTATTTGAAAAAGAAGTGAAAAAGAAAGAAAAAGAAAAAGAAAAAGAGGATGTACATGGATCAGGGTTGAATTATTAAACTTTCCTTCATTAACTTGAAATATGGAGCTCGATCAGATCTTTGGATTATTAATGTGTCGGAACCTTATTTAGACTTAAGCTTAAAACTCAACAGCCTCCAAGTTCCATCAATCTATGGGCAAGACTCCTCAATAAACCAGATCAGAACAAGTCTACATACACAAACTCTAATGACCATGAATCTTTCCATGCGGTGTAAGTGATATGTGGCTCCCCACCTCAGAAGTAACAAAGAAACAACCTCCCTCAACCTGGTAACTCTAATGCCTCGGTCTAGCAACTCTTTCCTCGAGAAGCGGGGTATTCCCTTCTAAGTTCAAGTGCAACCGGCTCAAGAAGAGGGGGTAGAAGTATAGAGTTTTGGAAGCTTAGCCAGTGTAGCTAAGTCTCCCGCTGCAAGCTTCATGAGATGTAACATTGATACCATAAGCTTTTGCTTTATTTGACTATGTACACTCCGGTGGGGTTATTAAATTTTCAATCCGACCCACCACTTTTTTGGAGTTCTTTTTGCATTTTTTTAAGAACTTCTGTACAACATATCTACATGGTGCAGCATATAAGAAATTTTCCCCTTGAGCCAGTAGACTATCCCTCTTTTGAAGCTTTATTGCAACCCACAGCTTCTGTCTTTAGCTTTCAACACCACTAGACCAAGTTGAGGTGCACTTCCTTCACTATAAGAAGAAGAGAGGTTCCGCCTAAAAGTACTACCCTCATATGCTACCCCAAGCCAAAGGAAACTGCCTCCTCACCACCTCATCCATGGAGAGCCATGTGTAAGTGCAGGTGCAAGTCAAGCCATTGTCTCTAAGAGCCATGCGTGTGTTGTTAAGTGCTCTACTTAGGCTCATCAAGATGACATATGCTCATAGCCTAGTGGACTCAAAGAATTAAGTCCTTATGGACCTGAAAAGCCTTAACCCTAAGTCCTATAAGGTTCCTCTTAAAGTTAAGTGGATTAAGATCTTATTCAAGCTCCATTTCTCAATTTAATTCCAGGCTTAGTTTAAATGTCAACTCTCATCCAAGAAAAATTATATACATATATGTACACCAGATGCTATTTACAAACATTTTACAATCATGCAAAATTTTTGAAAAATGTTTTGAAATCATGGATGATGATGCATGAAGTGCAAGTTTTGCAAAAAGATATTTACACACATTTACACAAGATTTTTGCAAACTTTTGATTTTCAAAACATTTTGGAAAAATTTTGTACTATATACATAATTTTGATACAAAAATATTTACACAAGATTTACACAAAAGATTTTTGAAATCATTTTTACAAAAATACTTTATACCCTAGCTATGTATGTGCAAGGATAGAAGAGGTTTATGTACATGAAAAAATTTTTAAATTTTTGTGATTTTTAGCCATTTTATTTATTAACACACTCACACAAAGTACGAGTTATTGCTAAAGTATATATGAAATATATACACACCCCCCTATACTTAGCTCGAACGATGTCCTCAGAGTGATCAAGAGCGATGAAGAAGACATAACTCGTGCTTAGTAAAAGGGAAGTGAAAAGGAATGGCTAAGTACAGAAACGAATAAATGAATAGAATAAGAGGAACTCGGTGGTCTCCCCCCTATACTTAGGATTAACTAATCCTAAGTATAGTAAGCTGTACATAAAGGGAGATCCGAGTGAAGAAAATACAGAGTCTGCCCCCCCTATACTTAGGGTAAAATATCCCTAAGTATAGGCAGCAAAAACAGGAGCAGAAAGAATGAAAAGAATACTCGCAGGTCCTACATCCCCCCTATACTTAGGGTAAATTACACCCTAAGTATAGCATAATCATAAGATGAGAGACGAGATGTGGGACTAAAGAATAGAATGATATGGACAATTGGATCTATACAGGCGGAAGAACAGTGGAAATCAGGCGTGAGATGCAAAAGATGTGAGTCAAAAGACCACATCTCACGCAAAATGAATAGCGGCAATAATAACGTCCCGCGGCTCATGATCTAGAAATGGCTTGAGCCGCTGGCCGTTCACTCGAAAGGTACTCTCAGAAGATAACTCAGATATATCAATGCTACCGTTATCGTGTACCTTTCTGACCAAGTAAGGTCCCTTCCATTTGCTCTGTAGCTTTCCTGGAAATAATCTGAGCCTCGCATCAAACAACCATACTTTCTGTCCAATCTCAAAATGCTTGTGGCTGATATGAGAATCATGCCACTCCTTCACTTTCTCCTTATAATGTAGGTTGTTTGAGAAAGCTGTATCTCTAAGCTCTTCCAAGGCGGCTAGCTCTGCCCTCCTCTGGTCTCCTATACCATCTGGATCCATAAGAATATCTGTGACTGCCCAAAGTGACTTGTGCCTCAGCTCGACAGGTAGATGGCACGGCTTGCCATAAACGAGGCGAAAGGGAGATGTACCCAATGGAGTCTTGAAAGACGTCCGATATGCCCACAAGACCGAGTCCAAAAGCTGTGACCAATTCTTTCGGTCAGGGCGGACGACTTTCTGCAAAATATTCTTGATCTCCCTATTTGACACCTCAGCTAGACCATTTGTCTGTGGATGGTATGGTGTGGCAACACGATGGTCTATGCTGAACTCGTTGGCAAGGGCCTTCACCTGGTCGTTAATGAAATGAGACCCCCCATCAGAAATCAGAACTCGTGGAACCCCGAACCGCATGATGATGTGTTTCTTCAAAAATCTGCAAACTGTCTTCGCATCAGCGGCTCGGGCGGGGATAGCCTCAACCCAACGACTAACGTAATCTACGGCCAATAGAATGTACTCGAATCCCTGACTCTTAGGGAATGGACCCATGAAATCGATGCCCCATGCGTCAAAAACCTCACAGAAGTGAATGGGCTGCATCGGCATCATATCACGTTGTCCACAAGTGCCCATCCTCTGACAGTCAGTACACCTCTTCACGAACTCATCAGAGTCCTTGAAGAGTGTAGGCCACCACAAGCCGGATTGGAGCACTTTCTGTGCCGTTCTCCTCCCAGAATGATGTCCTCCTGCCTCAAGCTTGTGGCAGTAAGTGAGGACACTATGATGCTCCTCCTGAGGAATACACCGACGCCAGATGCTATCCCCTCCTTCGTGGTAAAGGATGGGATCCTCCCAGTGGTAGGACTTGGCCTTCGCAAGGAAGGTCTCAAGCCTCTGCCTGGGCCAATCTTGTGGGACTTTCCCAGCAACGAGAAAGTTCACAATATCGGCATACCACGGGAGTGAGGTGATAGCAAGGATCGCCTCATCTGGGAAGGTATCATGAATGGGATCAATCTGCTCAGAATCCTCAGGCTGCTCTAATCGGGAGAGATGATCCGCCACCACATTCTTGACTCCAGGCTTATCCTTGATCTCAATGTCGAACTCCTGGAGTAGAAGGATCCATCTAGTAAGTCTGGTTTTGGCATCCTTCTTTGACATGAGGTACCTGATGGCGGTGTGGTCAGTATACAAAGTCACTCTAGATCCAATGATATACGATCTGAACTTATCTAGGGCAAACACTACTGCTAGCATCTCCTTCTCTGTGACTGTATAATTCCGCTAGGCAGAATCCAATGTGCGGCTAGCATAGTGTATGGCAAATGGAACTCCGTCCCTCCTCTGTCCTAGCACGGCCCCTACGGCAAAATCAGAGGCATCCGTCATGATCTCGAATGGGAGAGACCAATCGGGTGGCTGAAGGACAGGAGCCTCAATAACACGCTGCTGGAGAGTCTCAAAGGATGAAAGACACTTGTCATCGACAAGGAACTCGGTGTCTTTCGTCAAGAGGTCAGTCAACGGTCGGGCAATCTTGCTGAAATCATGAATGAATCTCCTATAAAAACCAACGTGCCCCAGAAATGACCGTAGCTGCTTTAAATTGGACGGCGGTGCGAGTTTTCTAATGACTTCAACCTTGGCCGGATCAACCTCCATGCCCCTGTTGGAGATGATGTGGCCAAGCACCGTCCCTTGAGTCACCATGAAGTGACTCTTCTCCCAAGACAGAACCAAGCGGGTAGCAATACATCGCTGGAGCACTCGGTCTAGGCAGTCAAGACAGGAATCGAATCCGTCGCCGTAAACCGAGAAGTCATCCATGAAGACCTCCAAACACTCCCCTACCATGTCCGAAAAGATCGACAGCATGCATCTCTGAAAAGTCGCAGGGGTGTTGCATAGCCCAAATGGCATGCGTCGAAAGGCGTATGTACCGAAGGGACAGGTAAAGGTGGTCTTCTCCTGATCCTCAGGAGCGATGGCCACTTGATTGTAGCCCAATTTTCCTTGAATTTTATGCTTTTTGGGTTTTTAAGTGTTTTTGATGAATTTTTGGGGTTTTTATGACGGGTAAATTATTTTCTAAAAATCACACAATGCAAAGAGGGGAAGGTACTGTCCAGCAAGGCTTAAGACCCAAAAATAAAATATTTAAGGATCTTAAAAGGCCCTGAAGGTAATTTTCCTGTAACCTAAAAAGAATAAGGAAAATTAGGGCACCTAAATTATTGTTTTTGAATTTTTAGATTATTTATTGTGATTTTTGTGAGTTTTTAAGTGTTTTTAAATTTTTATGGTTTTTATGCAATGAAAAATAGCCAAAATTGGCTAGAAAATCAAGGAACACCAAATAAACAGTAACTAATTTTTATAGGATTTTTAAAGGGGTTTTGATATTTTTTTGGGGTTTTTGAATCTAAACAGTAGCAAAAATATGGATTTTTGAATTTTTAAAAATAGCAAATGAAATCAAAAATGTCCTCAAAAATTCACAAAAATTCTACACCATGGCAGGAGCCATGTGTCAAATTTTCATCGAATTTGGAGGTGATTTGATATTTTATTCAAAAACAAAGGAGGGGCACTGTGCACAGGGACCAAAGTGCAAATACCCAAAGTTCTGGGGGGTTTGGTGCAAAATACCCAGCAAAACACGTGCCAAGCACGTGCCTGGGGCACTCAGGGACCCAAATGTAAGAAAAAATAAGTTCCGAGGGCTTATTGGTAACAAGTACCAAAAGTCCAAGGGCTTATCTGCAAATAACCAAAAAAATATCGCACATGGGGAATTAAATCACGCACAGGGGCATAAATGCAAATAAAGAAAACTTTTTATTCAACCATAACATCCAGAACTACAGGGTTTATATTGCAAATAACCCAATAAAATTCACGTGACGAAACACGTGGTCCACGTAGACAGGGGTATAAATGCAAATAAAGTAAGTACGAGGTCCTTAATGCAAATATCCCAGAAAATAAACAACTTAATTTAAAAATTACAGGACTAAAATGAAATAAAACAAACAGAGGGGCCTAAGATGAATTTACCCCTTTTATTATCATCGACGGCCTGATGTGCGCCACGTGGATGATCGGTCGGTCCTAGATGGCTGGCGCTTTCTTCGTCTGACCTCGAGCCGAATCGACGGTGGAGGCGAGGACACGTGGAAGATCTCACGGTGCTGGGCTCCGGTGCCTCTCTCCTCTGTTGCAACGGTCCGGATGAGCTCCTCAGACAGATCGACGGCTGCTGCTCCTCGAGGAATGGATGGCTGAGATGTAAACTGGGAGCGGGGGCTGATCGGACGGTGCTGGAGGATGATGGAAGAACACTCCACCGGCGAGCTTCGCCGGGCTCGTGCATGCGCTAGGATCCTCTGGAGAGCCTTCTGGAGGTCGGAGAAGAATCGCGGAAGGCTCCCGCGTCTGCTGGTGGTCTCCGACGAGCGCACCGAGCTCCGAGGAGCTCGGTCGAAGGCGGTGGAGCCGGGTCTCCTGGCTGGATGGCGAAGGGTCTCAGATGACCCTTGTCTTGACCTGAAAAGCAAACCAGAAGACTCACGGGTCGAGGGCAAATTGCCTCGACCCGGTTAGGCAGAGTGAAGGTGCGTGGTGCATCGGAATGGAGAGCTCCGGCGAAGGTGGTCGGCGGAGGAGCTCGATTCCCAGATCCGGTGCGATCTGGGTTGGGTGAAGGGGTGAAGAAGATGCGGAGAGGTCTGGCGAAGATGATGGTCGGGTCGGATGGTCGAGATATTACGCGAGATGGTCGGAATCAGGGGAATACGTCGGAGATACGATTTGGGCGAAATCAGAAATTAAACGAAATGGACGAGCTAATCGACTACCTGGGTGGAGCGGAAGACTATGCTGGAGTGTGGCTAACTCCCGGTCGTAGCCTCGAAGGGCGTCAAGGCCTGAGGCTCGATGCTCACGCAGGTGGCGGAGCAACGGCGGCGAAACACGCCGGATCAATGGTCGGGGCACCCTCTCCTCACTGCAACAGGGGCAAACGCGAGCTGTCACCTCGGTGATCACCCTGGAGGTCACGGGAATGAGAATGGCGAGCCAAAGATGAGGCGCGGAGGCGGCGGAGGTCGGGATATATTTGGAGACAGGGCCGATTAGGGTTGAGTGGAGGCAGCTATGGAAGGCGTGGATTTCATGGCGAAAGATCCGGCGAGGGAGATGGATGATCGGCGAAGAATCCGGGCACGGGGTTTGCATGGGCGACAACCTGGAGACGCGTGGAAAAATCGGCGAAGGCGGGGCGGCGCGCATCTTCCAGAAAAGGAAGGAGTCCGCGGGGGAGTTGACCGGGGTCAACAATCCCCCGTGGACCAATCAGGAGCTGCCAATTATTGAAATTTTTGTTTATTTATTTTAAGGTATAAAATGGCCGAATTAAGAAAAACTCAAAACATGAAATATTTTTCTTTTATTTTTTTCTATTTTTTGGTGATTTTTAATTAATTTTTGGAAATAAAAATAGGGTAGCTATATATATAGGTATATGTACACTATATAAATTTTAATTTTTGATTTTTTTTATTTGTTATTTTTATGTATTTTTATGCCCATTTTATATTTTATTTATTTACATCATAAAATAAAGAACAAAATGGTATTTTTATTTTATTTTAATTATTTATATTCATAGGTTAAATAAATAGTTATATACATTTATATACATGGTATATACACTGTATTTTTGTATTTTTAATTTTGTAATTTTTATTTGATTTTTGTTTTGTTTCTTTTTATTTATTTTATTTACAAAATATGCCATAGAATATTTACAAAAAGTTTAGAAAATAAATACATTTATTTTTAGGGTTAAATAAATAAGGAATGATGATCTATACACATGGTGAAAGGGCATTTTTGGAATTTTGATTTTTAAATTTTTATTTTGTTTTTAATAGTTTCTAAATATATACAGAATGTATACAAGCATATTTTTGGGTGAGGAAAATATAATTTTATTTATTTACAAAAGTATGTACACATGAGCTCCTATCTCCCTCTACTTTGGCTTTTATGCGGTCAGGCCCATGCTGAGCCCTCCCTTGGGTTAGGTTGCTCAATATTTATTCTAAATATTTCCCTCTTTTTCTTTTTACTCTTTATTCTTTTATTTTTGCACAAAAACATGCTAATTATATCTTTTTACACAATGCATGCTTTTGGTAATTATTTGTATTTACACATATTTACATGTATTTGCAAAGGTTTTTGTAGCTAAAATAGGAGAATAAAGAGTGATGAATGGGTATTCATCAGTAGTGTAGTCGTAATATAATGGCAATAGTCTGCGACTATATTGCCACCACTCGTAGTATCAACATTGTAGTCGCAAAAACTGCATTTTCTTGTAGTATAAATCGCCTCCCTCCGCCACCTCCATTCCTTGTCCACCCATTCACGGGTCTACTGCCAAGCAACCACTCCCTCCTTGTGACAGAAGGAGGCGAATTTGGTCGACGACAATGGTCGTTGGCCCAGGTGTTGACCCACGGTGAACCACCGTGTTGCTCTGGCTCTCCGACGGTAGCTGAGCTCTGAGGGCATGGCCAGCCTCGTCGGGCGAACACCGGAGGCTCTCAAGGAGCCTCAGCACAAGCCACTACCTCTGCTAGTAACCTTCAATCTCCAAGTAATCTTCTTCATCCTTTCGCTATAATTCTTCGATTTTATCCCACGCACCTATATCATTTCGCCTCGTTCTAACCCTTACCCAAGCTTCGGTGTACATCCCTTGTCTTTGCAGGAGGACCAGACCACCTTATCCTTCCGCTATAACCTCCCTCCATGTCGATCCCCTTCTCCTTTGCTTCACCGGAGGGAAGACCACCGGGTCCCCACCTTCTCTGCTTTCGAACCCCCATTTCATTCATTCCATGTACGCATCGAGTTGCTTCGGCTATACTAACCCTGCAGGTCTTCAATGGATGGAGTCTATGCCATGCCTCCGATCTCGAGCTTATCTTCGGCAGACCTGCGTCGCCCTGCCATCTCAGCAATCATTGCACCTTCGTCGTGCTCCCTGGTCCTCCGCCCGCATCTCAGCAATGTCCCATGAGCCTCGGTGGAGCCCTTGGAGTACGGTGGAGCTACATGAAGCCCATTGGATGCCTGCCTTCTCTGATGGCCCACGACGGAGGAAGATGGTACAGGTACCGTCCGATTATCTGGATTGGATGGACCAGGTGATGACAAGTGGCAAATCCAAACCTCATGATGAACCAGCAGGCTCAGATCCTCTGAGCCTCACACCGAGCGATTGCTTCACACCACGTGGCCCGAGCTTGAGACGACTCCCGAGCCTGGCCCCCTCACGTGCACCGCACGTAGGGGCTGGGTAATTTATTAGGAAGACCCTGGATGTTTTGGCAATTGTATGTTGGTCCCCAGGTGCGTGCCTCACGTGCGCGCTTGGGTATTTTGCAAGGATATCCTTGCAGGTTTCTATTATTTGCAAAAAGGCCTCCACGCGCAGTGGAGAAATTACAATGGGGCCCTACCGATTTTTGTTTATTGCAAATAGGTCTCTCCAGGGACCTATTTATTATTATTTATCCTTTTATTCTCATATTTTTATTGCATTTATGCGCGTATACTGTTTCTTTCATAACTTGAGCATCGTAGGTCTGATTTGCGTGATTTTAGTATCATTTCGTTCCTTATTTCCTCATCTATCTAACGACATGTTTAATTTTCCCATCTAACACCATTTAAATGAAATGAATTTTAATGTTAGATGATATCCTTTCTCTATATTTCTTTTTCCTTAATAAATGACTACTCATAAATTAATGTCTCAAATTGACCCTGAAGGTAAATCATATATTATGCTCATTTGTCTCTAGGGAATATTTGTAATTCACTATTTGCAAGTGTATTCCTTGCATTCAAATCTACATTATCTTCATGCATCACTTAAAAATTGAATTGAAAAATCAACTAAAAATACATGCATCATCTAATTACATTGTATTCTGCATCGGCACGAAGACCTTAAATTGGAGAAATTATTCGTGCATACTCTTAATTGACCAAACTTCGACAAATATAATAAAGCAGCTTGTGTCCCTATGTTTGACCTTGGTAGACTTGCCAAGTATAAATACTCCACAACATTCAAAGGATTGTGGTTTTTGCTGACCAAAATTCGTCTCCTATACTACGACAATTCTCTATGATTAAAGAGGCAGATTTCACGTTCGTCAAATGGTGTGTTGCCGGGGACACGACTCATCTTTATTTATTTGTTGAATTTCAATTTATTTTGTGTTGAATAGTTTAAAATTTTATAGGTCTTCTTTTCATGCATTATTTTTTCATCATTTCTGTTGATTAATGTCCTTGTTATTTTTCTTACATTTCTCTTTTGTGGCAGGGCCCACGAAGATCGAGGATGATTGATCTCCATGGAGGCGTGGAGTTGGGAGCTCCCGCTGAAAAGGCTGCAAAAGATTTGACGGAGAATTTAAGAAATTTTTATCAGCTCTGCTTGCATTTGCATATTGTAAAAAAAGTGTTGCATATGCATTTTTTGCGGTCCTTGCTAAAGGACTCACATGTTGTAAGAAAAGAGATAAAGAAAGAAAAAAAGGAGTAGATCACTAGATGATCTACCCCCCCCCCACACACACACACACGCACACACTTGCACATACACTCACCCCACTCCTCTCCCCTTTCTATGTATATTTTACACAATCACTCTTCCCCCTCGCCCCTTGTATCTTAGTGTAATTGCTTCTCCCAACACAGATCCCCCCCCTAACTCAGATCCTTTACTTAGTCTATTTTTAACCTAAGTATAGGGGGGACCTGATTCATTCATTCCTCCCTCGCTCTGTTTTCTTAGACTTAGGACAATTTTAACCTAAGTATAGGGGGGCCCTCCTCCTCAGTTCCTCTATATCACCCTATATTTAACCGAGCCATGGCTTCATGTCATTTGTGCTATGAGGATATAGCAAAATTTAAGTATAGGGGGGTATACCGTATATTACTATATATTTACATTATCCATACTCAAAAATCTTTTTTGACTTGGTTTAAGTAAACCTGTGAATCGAGTTTTGTAAAAATCCTGTAAAAAATGTTTTCTTAAAAATTGAAAGATTAAACTTGTTGTAAATAAACCCTTTTCAAAAAAAACTCCATAAAATTTTGAAAAAATAAAAACTTTTCTTGATTGAGACTTTGACTACTAGGCTTAGTATCTACTTTCAGTAAGGGAACTTCGGTCTCCCTTATCAGAGTGGGTGGTTTAGAGGACCGTCCTTAAGGAACACGCATCTGTTTAATGGCCCTTATTTACACCCATACTGGTTGAGAGTAGATGCAACTATACATATGAGTCTGGGCCACTCATAGTCTCTCAAGAGAATTAAAAAATAAAATCCATAAAAATCTACAGAAAAAAAATCACAAAAAAACACTAACCAAGGAGTGTATTCCTGACACATTCACACTCACTCAAGGCTTGAGGATTTTGAGGATACTGATTTCTATAATCTTGAGAGTCTGAGTTAACATGCCTTAGTCATTAGGGTTTTAAACTTAATAATCCACACTTCCCTAGTTTGAAAGATTTGAGCGGTATACTGTACTCTCATCTCCACCTCTAAAAGAATATGATCAACACTTCACTTTCACAACTGTATGATTGATGAGATGAGTTGAGTTATCACTTGAGGAACTAAGACTAGAGATTTGAGTTTAGACTCGATCTAATGATGCTCGAGGATGGGATAAAGTTAATGAAGGCTTCAAGAAACCTGGGTGTCAGCAAAACCCTAGCCAGTATGTGAACAAGTTCACGTGCTATCTCTTTGATATTTACCTATGTTCTAGGGTGTGATGAAAAATAATTAAATTATTGATCAGTGTGCACCAACTTTTGGTAAAAGCAATGGAACTATCCAACAAATGAAAAGAAAAGAAAAGAAGTTCAAATAAAAGCTCTATCTTCCAAAGTCAAATTATAAATGAGCTTCCACCAAGATGAGCGCTCCCAAACATTTTCAAAGTGCCCACTTGGACCAAGCGTTAATTGGGACCAAGGAGTCGGGATTACACCAAAAAAGGGCTCTGCATCATATAGTGATACAAGTCTGGGTATCGTAGTATCTTAGATACTAAAAAAGACACACCCCGGTGTACTCCCAGAAAAATAAGTGTAGACGACTCCAATTCTCTTGACGGACACATTGATCAACAAGCTAAAAATCTACGTGTTGAGAAAAAAGGCACTCGAGAGGCCCCTAGCTCTAATACGAGGGAGAGGAAAATAGACACAATCCTATGCCCTCCATCATCTGGCCATCCATCTACATTTCAAGTCTGACAAACTAATGAAATGGTTGACTGAGGCAAGAATGGACTTATTCCTTAGGGTGCGTTTGGTTGGCGGGTTAAGGTGAGTTAAACTGGTAGAGGGTAACCCATTTTTGGATTTTAGTGTTTGGATAGAGGGTTAAACTGGGGGTGGGTTAGAAGTGGATTTGGGGTGATATGATTGTATTGAAGTTTGAAAAAGTGAGTAGTTATTGTGATGCGATTGTATTGAAGTTTGAAAAAGTGAGTAGAAGTGAAGTAGTTTATAATTTTTATATGATATGATGGTATAATATATTATTTTTTGATAGGATTGATGATGTAAAATTGATTTATTTAATTTTTTAAACAAGGAATAAAGTGGGGCCTACGGGGAGAGGGGATGTGGGTTAAGGGGGGTAAACTCCCCCAAAGGGAGGGTAACCCGGTAACCAAACGCTACCTTAGTGTTGAGGATGAGGTCTAGAGGAGAGTCTCCTGGACTGGAACTTCGAGTGATGCCTCGACGCGACTCTCATGAGTACAGTACACTAAAAGTCATATCCTTATATGTACAAAAAGAGAGTACAATAATTAGAGAAGTTGGATTCCTTTTGACTAGAGAATAGTTGAACCTAGAATTTTAGGATTACTTAAATTGAAGGCCTTCGAAAAATTGAGCTATGAATCTTTCACATGCATGGTCAGGAATTAATCTGACTCCTTGATTCTTTAGATGCTCGAGGACGAGCATGGTTTAAGTATAGGGGTATGATGAATCTTGTATTCATCATGCTAAAAGTCAATTATTAAACCCCTAGCTTAAATAATCTAATAAAAATCACCAATAATTCCTCATTATTATATTGTATTATATTATGTACAATTAACCTATAATTATTGTATATAATTACTATTATTTACTTTGTAATTATTCTCTCATTAAAAACCCATAAACATTATAGTAATTAATTATCAATAATGTCCCTAACACTTAAAAGAACTAAAAAATAAAAAAATATATCAAAAGCCCAAAAATCGGTGTTTTTAACCCCTTGAAAATACCCCAAAAATTCTTTTTGTACAAATGACCTATTTTGACTTTTTGTTCAACATGAAACTTATAGATCTCGTCGACATCTACAACTTTCATGCTTTGACTTATTCCTAATTTTGCTTCTAACTAATTCTTTTTAATTTTTCTTTGAGTTCTATTTCTGATTTTTTTGTGTAGCCATGTGGCGCTCTCTGGGGCCGCCACGTAGCCACATCCTCCTACTACCACCCGACGCCCCTCCTGGCTGCTGGATTGCCCCCATCTCCACCATTGATTCCCTCTTCATCCTCAGCTGACCGATCACCCTTAAAATATGATCACAACTGCTCCTTCCCGCTCAACACTAGCCAAACGATCCCACTTGTGTCCTATGGTCCCCCTCATGACACATCAACCGATCTCCTTCCACCACTGAATAAAATCCTAATGCCTATATGGACCGCCCATCTATGCGCTCCTTCCAACCCTTCGATTAGATCCCAAGGATCTGATCTCCACCGCACGACAACACCTCCATCTGGGTTGTTGGATCGAAAGATCCAACAGCTAAGTCTTCATCTTCCTCATCAACGTGCCTCACCCCCATCTGTTACACCTCACGATCTCGTCTTCCCCTCTCATTTTTGGCTCCCACTGCAGCCACCATCCTCCCTTATAATGGCTACCTACACGTAGCCCTAAGACCCATCATCTTCGTACCTTCATCGATGCACCACCTCCATTACTCCCTCACCATTAAACCGTCGCTAAACCCCCACCCACCCCACCACCATGTAACCTCCGAGGTCTGCCACCTATAAATCACCTCCCTCCACCAATCCATTCCTTGTCCACCATTCACGGGCCTAGTGCCTAGATGCCACTCCCTCCTTGTGACAGGAGGAGGTGAAGTTGGCCGACGATAATGGTCGTTGGCCCAAGTGTTGACTCACAGTAAACCATAGTGTCGATTCTACCTCTTCAGCAGTAGCTGAGCTCTAAGGGCACGAGTGGCCTCACCGGGCAAAGACCGGAGGCTCCCAAGGAGCCTCCGCACAAGCCACTACCTTCGTCGGTGACCTTCAATCTCCAGGTAATCTTCTTCATCCTTTTGCTATAATTCTCCAATTTTATTTCACGCACCTATATCATTTCCCCCATCCTAACCCTTACCCAAGCTTCACCGAACCACCCTTGTCTTTGTAGGAGGACCAAACCACCTTCTCCTTTCGTCATAACCTCCCTCCACGTCGATCCCCTTCTCCTCTACTTCATCGAAGAGGAAGACCACCGGGTCCCCACCTTCTCCTCTCCCAGACTCCCACTTCATTCACTCCATGTACGCATCGAGTCGCTTTGGCTATACTAACCCTACAGGTCGTTGATGAATCCACATTTCATCATCTTTATTCTATCATTTTGTCCACAAAAACCCTAGCAAATGCATGTAAATACCCTTAATTCCCGCATCTTAGCATTCATGCATGTGCATGTAAATAGTGTATAAAATACTGTAATTAAAGCCAAAATTATGGAATAAATAAAAGAAAAGAAAAAGAATAAAATATTGTAAATATGTTATGACCCGAAACCCTGATACCTAGGCATCTTGATGAATAGGTCGACAAGGAATAAAGTAGGGGGAGATAAGGGCCAAAATACACTCAAAACCCCTTTATTTAATCCATTCCTTTTCATTTTGGGTCCTATTTTTGGTTCCACTTTTTATACCTCAAATGAAGAAACTTTGTACATGGAAGTTGTAGATAATTAAATAAAGAAAAATACAAAATTGATTTCACTCAAAAATAATGTACAGATAAAAGTTATGATCTGAATAAGATTCCAGAACTCCAACTTCCCAGACCTGTATCTTGCAAATAAAAACTCCAAATGCATCAAACTCACCTTTAATTGTATATAATTTAAAATAAGCTATTTAATGGCAGTGGTTTCGCATTTGGAGGAGGTACGGTTTGAAAGTTGAGTTTTGGACCCCTATTGTATACTTGTACAGCTTAAAATATTCAATTTATTATTTATTCATTATTTTTGTATTTTTATATTTTTATAATTTTGTAAATATTCTTTATAACAATTATATACATTAAAACGGGAATAAAAACCAAAATATAATACAAAATAAAAATACTTGTATATAATATACATAGGTATAATACCTGTATATATACATATACAATGTATACTTATATTTTATTATGTGTATAAATAACCACAGAAAAATACAATAAAAATATAATTAAGTGCATAAAAATATTTTATAAATTTATAAAATAATAAACAGAATAAATACAATTAAATTCACAAAAAAATCAATTATTAAAGTATATAGATATGTAAACCTATAAAGGGTATAAAAGGTAACTTGTAAATTTATACCTCATAAAAATAAATAAAAATCATAATAGAATAATTCATAAAATTATAAATATTTTTTATTTAATAACCAAAAAATAATAAAATCATTTATTATTTTAAAATGATTTTTTGAATGATTTTTCCAGGCTTTTTCCTGGTTGGTCCACGTGGACCAACCAGGAGGGCTGGAGAGTTGACCTCGGGTCAACTCTCTGACCCAACGCCTTTAGCTGTGTTAGAGTCATTTTTTTGGTCGTTTTCGCGATTTTTTTCGAGGTCGAGTCTTTCACCCTTTTGCGTCGATTCCTTCTGCAACTTTGTTCCTCGATCATAGGGCATATACACCCAGGCGTCTCCTCGTTCATCGCGTCGCTGAATCGATGGCTACGCCTTGATCTTCACGTCCACTCGACCACCTATTCAAAATGCACCCTTGACCTTCATTCAAAATTTGAACCTACTTGGACTACCTCTGACCTCTGGGAGCGGGTATATGGACCTCCGGTGACAGGGGGGTCATTCCACACCCCCGTTGAGGTGCGGCGAGTCTAGGGGGCGTGTTCCAGCCACCTCCGGCCACCTTGGCCATGAGGTTTCACCTCGCCATCCTTGGCTTGAGGTATTTCGTTTTTCTTCATTTTTTTTGCTTTATTATCTTTGATATAACCCTAGGATCATCTGGACATCTTCCTTTTCGATCCACACCTAATCATCCACCGCCGCTACGCCCTCGCCGGAGCAAGCTCCGACGAGCATCCATTCCACCGCTCCGCCCCCTTTTTCGCCACCAGGTGGGTCGCGGCAATTTTCCCGCTACCCTCTTCACCCTTTTTGCAGGTACATCGAACTGGACAAGCATTGGTTGGAGCTTTTTGCGAGCGGCCGGAGGTTCCTGGGCCCCCCCCCCACCATCTTTGACGTCGCGGTGGTCCTACGGCCTTCCTCTGCTCATTTTGGCCACTCCAATCGATAGAGCGACCATGCAGGAGTGTTTCTGGACAGCCTTCGCTTCAACGGGTGACAGAGGAGAGAGATCGTCGCGGAGGAAGTTTGCTCTGGCCTTGACTCCTCCCTGTTCTTCCAGCGTGGCTCTCCACCGTCCGATCATCTGGAGGCTCCAGAACTCGCAGCTGCCCTTGGATCAAGATGCACAGGAGCCGTTCATCACGCGAAGGTCCATCTAATCTCAACCGTTGGGCCGAACCGTCATCGCGCGCTTGATGAATACCCATTCATCACTCTTTATTCTTATATTTTAGCTACAAAAACCTTGGCAAATACATGTATATTCATGTAAATACAAATAATTACCAAAAGCATGCATTGTGTAAAAACTAATAATTAGCATGTTTTTGTGCAAAAATAAAAGAATAAAGAGACAAAAGAAAAAGAGGGAGATATTTAGAATAAATATTGAGCAACCTAATCCCAAGGGAGGGCTCAGCATGGGCCTGACCGCATAAATGCCCAAGTAGAGAGAGATAAGGAAGCTCATGTGTAAATATATCTGTAAATATAATAAGAATATTTTCCTCCAAAAATAGAATAAAATGGGATTGTATATATTTGTATATATTTGTAAATATAAAATCCAAATAAAAATAGAAAAATTCAAAAGTAAATAAAAATATTCACTTGTACATATTCACCATGTACATACACCTACACCTATATTTATTTTACCTTGTAAATAAATAAATTAAAATCCCTAAAAATTTGTATATATTCTATCTTTTATGTTGTAAATAAATAAAATAAAAACCATAAAAACAAAAATTAAATAAAAAGAACAAAATTAAAAAAATCAAAAAGAACATTGTACATATACCATGTATATAGATGTATATATCTATTTATTTAACCCTTGTATGTAAATAATAAAAATAAAATAAAAATACCCTTTTATTACTAATTTCATGCTATAAATAAATAAATTATAAAATGAGAATAAAAATGTACAAAAATAATTAATTAAAAATCAAAAATTAAAAATCCTGATTGTATATATACCTATATATAGCACTAGAATGTAAATATCTTATTTTTATTTCAAAAAATAATTACAAATCACAAAAAAATAGAAAAAAATAAAATAAACAATTTTCATTTTTTGAGTTTTTAATAATTCGGCCATTTTCTATTTTATTTCTAATTTCCAAATCATTCTGACGTGGCCTGCCCCCATTGGTCCACGGGGGACGTTGACCCCCCGGTCAACTCCCCCCCTTGGACCACTTCCCACGGGTCCATGACGCCCGACCCGATTTCTCAGAATTTTCGCGTCATGACCCGACCACTAAATCCGCAAACCCCGGGTTCTTCTTCTTCCTTGTGCATCCAGACCCTCGCCCGATCATTCGCGTGGGGATCCGCGCTTCGTGGAACCCTACCCGACCTCATCATCTCGGACCTGCACCCATATTTAATCTGAGCTCTGCCTCCTTCCTCACGCATCTTTGGCTCATCCATTCTCCACCCAAGGACCTCCATCGCCTTCTGCAAGAGTGACAGCTCGCCGTCGGTGGTGTCGCAGCGAGGAGGGAACGTGTAGGTCATCGATCCGGCAGCTACACGCCGTCGTGCGCTTCCTGGAGGTGGTGCTCGAGCCTCGGACACCGACGGTCCTCGAGGCAAGGACCCAGAGCTACCCTAGCTCACCCACAGTCGACCTCGCCCAGTAGGTAGTCCCCGTTCCTCCTCTATTTCTTTAATTTTCTTTTCGCCCAAATCGCCCTGTCGTCGTTCGCCGCCGATTCGACCACCCTAGCCACCCATTCGATCATTGGAGTCATCCATCACAATCGCCTTTCCTCCACGCACCTTCTCCACCCACTCGCTCAACCCAGCTCGCACAGGAGCTGGGATTGGGGCTCCTCCGCCGTCGCTTCGCCGGAGCCCCTCCATCCCGACGCGCCGACCACCTTCACCACCCTAACCGGGTCGAGGCAGTTTGCCCTCGACCCACGAGCTTGTTGAACATCTTTGCAGGTCCAGAGAAGCCCATCTGAGGGCTTCGACATTCCGGTTCAGCAGCTTCCCCTCCGCCAGTGCCGCCGGAGCGCTCCAGAGCTCCGTACCACCATCGGAGGATACCATTCGACGCAGGAGGCCAAGGCGCAGCATCTCCGACCTTCAGCAGCCTCCGGGGAGGTCTCCAGCGCACACACGAGCCCGGCGAAGTTCGCCGGCGTCCAGTTCGTCGAGCACCCCCCTCTACCCTCCGATCGACCTCCAGCTCCATATTAGATTTCGGACGTCCACTCCAGGAGCAGCCATCACCGTTCGATCCTTGGAGGAGTTGATCGTGACCGTCGATTCAGCGAGGGTTAGCCACAGCACGCCTCAGTCGTCTGATTCTCCACGTGGCTAAGCCCCCACCGTCAGATCGTCGCAGAAGTCCTTCGTTGAGTAGCCACCATTTGCAGCCGTTAGATCAGATACGTGGCGCCCCCTCAGCCGTCTGATTCGAGTGGAGCTTCTTCGAGGAAGGGCCATCACTCCAGAGCCACACGATCAACCACATGGCACCTTCCCCACCGTCCGCTTAAATAAAGGGTAAATTTCTTCTTAGGCCCTTAGCTTTTTATTTGTTCTGCTTTAGTCCTGTAAATATTTTAAAACGTTTATTTCAGTAGGGTAAATTGCATTGTGGACCATGTCTTTTCCTGTATTTGCGTTTATGCCCATGTCTACGTGGACCACGTGCATCGTCACGTGAATTTTCTAGGTTATTTGCATGTATAGACCTTATGTTCTAGGGTGTTAATGAATGGATTTATAGTTTTGATATTTGCAGAAATACCCTTGTGATTGTTGAATTTGTGCATGTGCGTTATTTTAGTGGGTAATTTACACTGAGGTCCCTGGACTTTTAGTATGTATTACTAATTAGTCCAAGAACTTAAGTTTTCTTGCAAATAGGTCCCTGAGTGCCCCAGATCATGCGCTTTGCACGTAGATCCTTGGGAATTTTGCACCGGATCCCTGGAACTTATTTTAATTGCATTTAGGTCCCTGTGTATTGTGCCCTTGTGTTTGAATTTAATAAAATAGCAAATCGACTTCAAATTTGATGAAAATTGGATACATGGCTCCTGTCATGGTGTAAAACTTTCTCTAATTTTTGGAGACATTTTTGACACTTTTTGATATTTTTAAAAATTCAAAAACACGCAATTTTCTTACTGTCTAACTTTAAAAATCACAAAAAATATTAAAACACCTCTAAAAATTACAAAAAAAATTAGGTAGTGTTTTTTTGCCTTGTTTGATTTTCTGACCAATTTTGGTCATTTTTGGATTTATAAAACCTATAAAATTTACAAACCCCTAAAAACTCATAAAAATTCTAATAATTAAAAGAAACATCAAAAATTAATAATGTTGGTGCCTAAATTTTCCTTGTATTTTCTTCTATACAGGAAAATTACCTTCAGTTTTAAAAAGGGCCAATTTACATTTTAATTTGGCCTTTGTAACCTGACTGGACAGTACCTTTTATTTTCCGCCTTGTTTGATTTTTATAAAATCCAATAAAAATCAGAAAAATACCAAAAATTAACCAAAAACAGTAAAAATTATAAAAAAAAATTTATAAAAACTTTTTGTTTGAATTTTTGGGTGATTTTTGAATAGTTAAATAATTCATCCAAGTTGCTTGTATATTCGTTTTCTTATTTTCTTTATTAATTAAAAAAAAATCCAAAAAAACTAAAAACAATAAAAATCCACCAAAAATAGTTGTCTTTTATTTTTCGATATTTTTGACTACTTCATAGGCCGCAAGGCAATCACGGGCTCCGTGTGTTCGACCCTGGTGGCTATACCATGTTAATATAATAGCGAGACCGCTACTTGAGTTTCACTTGATTTTTATCTTATTTTGGTGGTCTGATTTCTTCTCGATTGACACCGCTTGGTGACTTGGGTCGCAACGACCCTTGATTACCTTTACCCGAGTCATCGGGCATGTCATCAGAATGGCGCCGTTGCCGGGAAGCACGGCTTAGTAGTCGGTTTTCGATTTTTCCCGCTGTTTTCTTTTCCGTAGCTTTTTGTGCATATTTGGTATACATCATTCATTTGCATAATTGTTTAAATAATCTGGTCTGACCACTTGTGTTTGTTTTCTTGCGAGGGCCCGAGGATCGAGGCAGCTTCTTCGGAAGCCGATGTGATTGGCCGGTAATCTCACTTGGGTTGTAGTTGATTAATGGATAATGTCGTTGTACCCAAAGAAAAACCGACTGAATCAAACAATTATTAAATCCAAGTCAAAGAAATCAATGAAGATGATGGATTTTTGCTATTTAGTTATTAACCTGGTATAGCTCCCAGGGTCGAACACAAGGAGGCAACAATTATTAAGCAAGGGTTATTCAATTCAAAGACAAGCAATGAAATAAAAGAGGGAATCTAAGCAAGCTACTCTTGGATTTTTGTGAATTTTTATGTTTTTACTTTTATTTTATGGAAGGAAATGTTTTTATGAGTTTTTGAATTATTGAAAATAACAAATCATAGAAATTTGCAAATAAAAAAAAAGTATATGATGAAGAACAGCACAACAGGAACTTGATCTAATTTTTATAGAATTTTTGGAGACAATAATTGATTTTTATTTCATGCAAATCAAGACACAGTGTAAAATCTGGAAATGGAAGACTGAATCGTAATTTCAACAAAAGTTTTCAACAGATGATAACACCAAAATCAAGCAGGATAGATATGCAATGTTCACAAAATTTGTACGTGCAGATCATGTGCCAATGCCTAGAAACGAATCACTTTGCAAGTACCATTACCACCAGGGAGTAATTCGTGATTGTTAAAATGGTACTAAACAAATGATGACATAGAAAGAAATAGGGGTATGTATGCAAATTCACAACAAAAGATGTGCAGATTTCGTGACATTAACACGTCCAGATTCTTTATGCAAATACAATAATGGCTGAGGGTTTATGAAATTTACCCAATCATTCACTCCACGTTAAGCGGCGGATACCGGTTACTCTGGCATTGACACGTGGAAAAATTACGATCATTCGATCAGATGGTGATTGACGGCCCTTGTTCAATCTGGACTCCCGAATGTTCTTCCCTAATTTCTTCGGCAGGCGGCGTCGATCGGGCTCAAGGCGGAGACGGTCTGGGGGCTAAGCTTTTGATCGTCAATTGATCTGTTTGATGAAGCAAGAGTTGTTCTGTGTTTATCGTCTCATCTCCAGGTGCACAATGATTCCTCTGATTTGGGCTGCGTACAGATCTGTGATGAAAATTGCATGCACAGCAAAAGTCAAATCTCAACCATGATTAATTCCAACGTAAATTAAATGTGGAATGATGTTTCAGCCTGCAACAGGAAACATGGAATTTGGAATTAATTTGTATATTTAAGCACAAAAACTTCCTGAAGCAATATCAATCGGGTCTTCCTTCCAATTTCGATATGTTCTCCACTGTTCTATCC
Source organism: Ottelia alismoides (assembly GCA_037367405.1). NCBI lineage: Eukaryota > Viridiplantae > Streptophyta > Magnoliopsida > Alismatales > Hydrocharitaceae > Ottelia > Ottelia alismoides. The sequence continues at coordinate 1,406,560 of JAZKJV010001011.1, read as the reverse complement.
TCCAATTATTGCAGGTAGTGCGACTGCGACCTTAATCAGATCCGGTCAGATGCCTTGAGGTGGTCGTTCTTTGATGTAATCTGATCTTAATATCTATCCCTGCAATTATCACGGCATAACTCGAGGTATTCGACCTCGGTCCCAAACCAAACAAAGATTAGATGAACGGGAGGGGCTCGTGCGGGTGAAGGATGAGCCCTGATCTCCGGCCACCGTGCGTGGCTGGAGTTGATCAGATCTGGAAGAAGAAGATAGAAATGGAGAGGGAGGCTGGTGAGGTGATGATCGGCATGGTGTGCGTGAGCGAGATGAAGGCGGTGAATCTCCGATCGTGATGATCGAAGGGTGCTAGCTGCAACGAAATCGACACTTGACAGAAATTAAAAACGAACTACGAAACTAAGGTTACCTAGATGGAGTGGAATGCCTGGGCTGAAGCTCCAAGAAGCTTCGGGTCGTTGCCTCGACAGCTCGGCGGTGCCGGAGGCTCAAGCTCGCCGAAGGCGGAGCACGGCGACGGAACGCCGGATCAGAGGCCCTCACGTCCTCTCCTCACTGCAACGAAGGTCGGCTGTCACTCACGATGATCGGAGCTCCTTGGAGGAGGATGAAATGGCATCCTAAGTATAGCAAAAATAATCCTAAACGAGACCTGGGGTGTAAAACAAAAGCGGAAGAAACAAGGAACAAATCAAGACGAAACACGTATATACAAAGTAGACAATGTTGAGGTGCCTCTCAACAAGCGCTAGAGTTTACGCCCCTAGCTGGGCGCAAAGGCTAGGACAACGCAGTATCAAGGTTCAAGACGGCATCTGTAAGGCGAATACCGTACTGTCGTTGTAGTCTCGGTATGAGAACAACAATGAGCTCAACAATGTAAATAAAGACACCCAGGTATGCAATCAGGCGGGTGTCTGCTACCGGCCAAGGATATGGGAAGATGTGATTGGGATCCGGTAACACAAAAGAAATCATCGGCTCAGGATTAGACTGGAGTGAAAGTGTGAAGCCGAAGAAATCAAACGTGGAGAAGGAAGGATCAATCATGGAATCCTCCACGTCAATCAGTGTCTCAAAAAGGTGTGGAAAATCAAGATCAGGAGACTCTCTACGAAAACTGATATCCGATGCATATAATGGAGAAAAATCAGTCAGATCATCGAATATCTCAAGGATTGGCTCATCCTCGCGAGGGTCGTCGAGGTGAGACAACTCAGAACTAGAAGGATCAGAAGACTCGGTTTCGTGGTCCGACAGATCGGATACACTCTCAGAAAATGAAACCGAGTACACATCGTGTATGACATTCTCCCGCAGATAACCCTCGGGGAGGAATGCAAGATCATCAGTCAGGAGTAGAGGATCAGGATCTATAAGGGCATCTGCGCTGCTGTCAAGCACCCACTCTGTGCACCAGGCTGCATCATCACATGAAATCTGGCTCTCGGCAATCTGGAAGCAGGAGAAGGTACTAGTCAACAACGTGGAGACTGGCAATGTGGCTGAAACTAATCCTCGAGCAACGGCAATGCTGGCTAGTATCTGGTCCTCAGAAAACGTATCTGTCTGATCAAAGTGGAGGACAAAAGGCTCGAATACGGGACTCTCTATGTCTGGCCTCTCAAAGTGGTGTCCCATATCGAGCTGTGGCTGCTGGGTTGTGTCATGGTATCTGTCTGAATCTGAGAAGTATCTCTGCAGAAGAAAAGCTAAGTCATCCGGGACTGGGCTCTGAAATGGCTGGATCGATGGCTGTAGTAGCGGGGGCTCCTCCATCTTCTGGAATATCAGAAGATCTGATATCCAAGACTCGTCGACTGAAAACTCTGGGGCTGACTCGAATTCTAGCTGGAAGACCAACGGGAACTCGAGTAGTCTCTGGGTCAAAACCTCCACTGTAGCAGTCATGTCCTCTGTACGGTGTGGTGTTGTAGAATCCAAGTCCTCAGGCTGGTGTGTAGAAACTGTATCCTCATGTAGTGCGACACACCCTACTGGTACTGCAACATCCTCGTGTGTTGTCCCGACTACGGCATCTCGTGAAGATGGGCTCTGTAAAAGTGATCTCGAGATGGCATCAAGTAACTCAATGTCGGAACTGCGGTGTGAACCGCCACATGAGGTAATCACCAGTGCTATCTGATCGGCGGTCATCCCCCTCATGGAGATCTCAACAAGGTCTGTCATCGAAAGTCCATGATCTGGGAATCTCCTCAAGAGGTCAAGAAACCTCAACCATGCCTCATGCAATGGCTCCTGGGGGTCTACTGAGAAATCCGTGATGAAAGACCGCATCATATCTGCTCTACGCTGGGGGTAGAATCTCTGCAAGAACAATGACCGTAAATCACCCCACGTAGCAAACTTCCTTCCCAACCGTCTGTGCCAACTCTTGGCTCTACCCTGAAGTGTGAAAGGGAAGGTCATAAGCTGTAACTCCTCAGAAGTGATATCTGAATATGATCGTGATCTACAAAACTCCCCAAACTCAGAAAGATGAAGATATGGCTCCTCGTGTACTTCCCCTGAAAACTTCGGCAGAAGCTGAATGAACTCTAAGTCTAGAATGAAGGGACTCAATGTAGAAGCTGACTGTGCTCCATGATCTGGCTGCTCATCCGTCATCCTATCATAGAAGTCGTCTGAAGCTCGCAACTGCTCAATGTGATCCCCGCAAGTGTCAACTCCAAGTTCAGCATGCCCAGTAGAAAGAGGGAATCGAGTAGAGGTAGAAGGAGAAAGAGAAGAGAGGTCGATCGGAGTTCCGACCTCACGAGAATGATGTGGATGAAAAAATGGAGCCGCAAGATCCGGCTGAAGAGAACATCGATCCATCATCATGACTTGAGAAGAAATGACGAGGGGAGAAGACAAATGAGGGTGGGAGGGAGGGATAAAAGAGAAGAAAACAGAGTGAAGCTGAGAAGGGAAACAGAAGGTGACTGCTAATGATATAGAGAAGAAGATCGTAACCAACTCACGCCAATCACATACAAACACAATGCAAACCCCCAATTCACCTACTCAACGCAATGTGAAGACCGTGAAGACTCGGTCAATTATCTTGTCAATTTTGAGAGTTAGGTGATAAGACAAAATATTGTACAAACACTTAGGAGGCCTAATGGGATTTGGGCACTATTCCTTAGTGTGTACGCGAGCAATTAAAAACGAATACAATGAGGGGATTGCTCTCCCAAAATAATGAAGTGAATCAGTTACGTTTAATTTTATGATCAAGTTCAATTAGCAGTCCCAATTTTTAAATTTTTATTTTATGTTTTTTTGGATATTTTCAATGAAACGTCTAACGAATTTTCCGATTTCCTTTTTGTTCCTAAGTCCAGAAAATAGAGGGAGGAATACAGAAAAGCCGATGCGCGATGAAATCTATGAATGCATGCACGAGATAGAAGGCGTACCTTGCTCCAGCAGTCTACATGCAATATGATCCGCGCATAAATTTAAACTAATCTATATGAATGCAATGCGAGAACCGTCCTAAACAGGAACTTCTATTATCGTGAAGCACAGATTTATTTGTCTAAGTCCAAGCGAGTTCTATAGGAACAGATATTCTATTAGGGGCTTTGGACCTAATGCTACCTGGCTCAATCAAATAGAAACCTAAATCTAGGGTCTCAAGTACATAAATCCACGTGAAACAAAATAAAATAAAGCGATAAAAACAAAACACGGTGAGGTCCCCCAAGTGCACCGGCACTTGGCGAAACAGACCCCGAAATCTGTCAAGTGTCCAAAGTCCTAGAGATTATTACAACTTATTATAAGAATGATAATGGAATGAAATGCTAAAAGTCCTCGAAGGATCTTCCAAATCTTTTGCTCCTCTTCTCCTACGCTCTCCTGCTGCTCGATGAAGAAACGAGCCGCCTCCGCTTCGCTCGGGTGCGCCGGCGCTCCTAGGAATGCCGCCCTCGCTCGTCGGGCCCTCGCAAGAAAGAGAGAAACAAAAGATATGTCAGATCACAGTTATGCAAAATATATCAGATAAAACGAAGTAGAAAAATCAACCAAGTAAGGAAAAACAAATATATACACAAACCAAGAGCAGAAGGCAAAGAGGACCTAACTACCCTCGCCGTGCCTCCCCGGCAACGGCGCCATTTTGATCGGCCGATAACTTCACTCGGGTTGTAGTTGATTAATGGAGAATGTCGTTGTACCCAAAGAAAACCCGACTGAATCAAACAATTATTAAATCCAAGTCAAAGCAATAAGAGAAAATGACGGATTTTTGCTATTTAGTTATTAACCTGGTATAGCTCCCAGGGTCGAACTCAAGGAGGCAACAGTTATTTAAGCAAGGGTTATTCAATTCGAAGACAAGCACTGAAATGAAAGGGGGGATCTAAGCAAACTACTCTTGGATTTTTGTGAATTTTTATCTTTATGATTTTTTAATGTAAACAAACACTTTTTAGTAGTTTTAGAATTAGTAAAAATAGCAAATCAAAGAAATTTGCAATGAAAACAAATGATGAAGAACAACACAAACTTGATCTAATTTGTATAGAAATTTTGGAGACAATAATTGATTTTTATTCCATGCAATATAGACAAGAAGATAAGTGTTGCAGAAGGACTGAATTGTAATTATTGCAAAAAGTTTGATCAGATTTTAACAGATAAAGAATGTAGTGTACTTAGGCAATTTTCACACAAGATGGAGATGCATATCACGTGTAAACAAAGCTACTTGGACTTTTATTTTAAAAAGCAATAAAATCGAATCCCAATGTGCAAGTATCACAGAAATTTACGTGTAGCTCAAATGATAACAAATGTAAACGGATATGTTTGCAAATAAAACAAGTGATGCAGGCTAACAAGAAATTTACCCAAAATATCATCCACGACGTGCAGGTCGCGTGTTTCACTTAAGCGGTGAACGAGATTGGATTTGGGACTGATATGAGGCTGGATGTCCACCGTTAGATCTACTCGATCGAGTGGTTTCTGTGCAATCTGGAGAAGTAATCTGTTCTTCCCTAATCCAATAGAGAAGCAGGTGGCTGTTCGGTTTGAATTCTGATCGCGACGCTTCTTTACTCACGGCTGAGAGTTTGCGGGTGGCATCAGCACTTCAAGCGACGATGGCTTCGAGCAGGGCAAATGGCGGTGACGATCTGGATCAGCGTGGATGCCTCGCTGCTACGACTCAAGGAAGATGATCAAATGCATATCCTTCAGTTGCTATTCCTCCCGATGAGACTGCTCTCCTCGACTCCCGTATGCAAATTAACTCTGCGATGACTGCGAGATTGCTCCCAGCAATGCGTCAAATCCTGCAATATCTCAACGACTCGAGCACATGGCTCGGTCCAGAACAGATTAGAAAGGGTGAGCGGGGCTCCGTCGGCGGTGGGGGATTGGAGCCAGGAATATCCGTGATCGGATCTGGAAGGTATGGAAGATAGAAGAAGAATATGCAAGGAATCGGAGATGAAGGCGGATCGTGCGGCAGTTTGTGTATCAAACAGGGATGATGGTCCTCCGATCACAGTGATCGAATATCGTATGGATCTACAGCTACTGAAATCAAATGATAATCGAGCAAAATCAGAACGAAAACAAATCTAAGATTACCTAAATGGAGTGGATTGCCTGGGCTGAAGCTCCGAGAAGCTTCGGGTCGTTGCCTCGACGGCTCGGCGGTGCCGGAGGCTCAAGCTCGCACGAGGCGGAGCACGGCGACGGAACGCCGGATCAGAGGCCCTCACGTCCTCTCCTCACTGCAACGAAGGTCGGCTGTCACTCACGAGGATCGGAGCTCCTTGGAGGAGGATGAAATGGCCAAAGATGGGAGGAGGAAGAAGATGGAGCCTTATTTATAAGATGAGAAATGCCAAATTTCAAATGAAAATTCGGCGCGCAAATCGAGGCGGGAAATTTGAAACTTTTATTGGGCGAAAATTAGTGTTGTGAGCTTGTTATTTTGGTGAAGAAATCAAGTATATCCGATCAACGACGCGCTCTACAAAATTTGGAGAAATCGACTCGGTTGAACAGATTATTTGGCTGAAGGAGGAAAAGGACGAAACAGGGAAAAGGACGAAACAGCAGATTAAAGGATAAATACAATAAATAAATAAATGAATGGTTTTAAATTACAAAATATTGAAAATAAATAATGTTAATAATTTATTAAATAATTTTATGGTGATTTTTAATAAATAAAATAAATTAATTAAATATGCTAAAATAAATAAGAACCTTTATTAATAGGTATAAAATACCTATGTGAAACATACTTTATTTTATTTTTTGATTATTTTCAGATTTTATAATTTTTATTTTTATTTTATATAATTAAAATAAATATATACAAAACATTTAAAAATACAATATGTGCACAAATAAATAAGAAAATAAATAAATAAAAATATATACAATATATAAAATTATACCCATAAGGTCCCAAAACCTACTTTTTGCATATTAACTCTGATTTCAGTGAAACCACTTTTGTTTGATAGATATATTTTATAAAATGAACTTTAAAAGTGAGTACACTCAAATCAGAGTTCATATGGGTTAGTTATGAGGTTCGGAAGTTAGGCTTTACGGCTTTTAGATTTTGAGATTTATTGGTATTTATTCATAATTATTTTTAAATTATATTTTTGTATTTTTTATGTATTTTTATGAACATTTCAGAAAAAGAATTAAGTTATTTGGAGTTATAAATAAATAGATAGAAAATAAAGAAGTTTTATACACATAATGTACATATATGCAAAGGGGTCCAAATGCCAAAACTCACGCCTTTTATTCCCTGATTTTTTTGGTATTTTTAATAACTAGTATTAATTATAAAATGAAGTCTAAAAGTGAGTTTGGTCAATTTGGAGTTTTCTGTAAATAGTTATGAACCTGGGAAGTTGGATTTTTAAGCTTTTTAGGTTCATTGTATTTATTTATTTATTGGTTAAATAATTTTTCTGATATTTTTGTAAATTATTATACATTATTACACACAACTTTTAAGAAGGAAATATTTTTATTTGAAGTTGTTTTATTAATAAATAAAATAGGTGGAAATATGTACAAGGTGGAAAATAATGAATATATACAAGTGAGAATTGGTTTTCTTGATTTTTATAAGTTATGGACCCTATCTCCCCCTACTTTATTCCTGGTCGATCAAGTCAATTCTTGACCTTCTCTCGGGGTTCGGGTCAGTCTGCATTTATTCCATAAATACATCCTTCTTTATTTCTTTTCTTTTTCTTTTCTTCTTTATTCTTTTATTTTGGTTAAAAAGAATGATAAATATACATTATTAACAAATAGATGGTGAATGCTAAATAATGATAATTAATGAATATGTACATGTGTTTTACTAAGGATTTTAAGCTAAAATAAAAGAATAAAGATGATGAATCATGGATTCATCACGACGCAACCGCGAGAGTCGGAGGCGGCTCTCTTCTCTACAGAGTCGCAGGAGAGCGCAAGGAGCGAGCAGAAGTGTGGGAGCCGCGGAATAGCCACGGAGTAGCATAGTTTAGATTAGGATTTATTTCAGTAATATTTGAAGTGTTGTAATAATACAGGGACAGGACACTCAGACAGACACTTAGAATCTCGGGGTCTGTTTCGCCGAGCGCTGGTGTGCTCGAGGGACCCCTCAGCTTTTACGTGGCTTTTTACGCGGTTTTGTTTTCTTTACTGCCTTTTACATTTTCTCGCGGATTTTCGAGCCCCTAGCCGTAGGATTTTCTACTTGATTGTGGCGTAATTCATAGGATCCAAACACCCTAATATAATTGCTTGTTCCTATAGTGCGGTAATTGGACCTATAATAAAAAAATTAATAAAATATCCGTTCCATCACCTCCGAGCCTACGCGTCGTGAGCCTGCCCCGTTAAGTGCTACTCCTGAACTCGACATGTCGAGAAGAGGAGGGGTTGGTCTAGACCGGACTCTCTGGATTGGAGGCCGGTGGTCGGCTAGCCGCTCTTTCGAGTAGCACTGCTGATTAGGGACTCGGTTTTCCGCCTGCACCATTTAGGTAGTTTTATTCATGTCTTTCAATTCTGCGCGAATCATCCTGCATGTAGACTGCTGGAGTCAGGCACGCATCTCTTACTCTGGATGCATCATTGATTTTCGTGCATCGGCTTTTTCGTCTTCTCCCCCTGTTTTGGACTTAATAACCAAGAGAACCGAAAAATTCGTTAGGCGTTTTTGCTTTTATTGAAAAATATCTAAAAAGAAAAATCATAAAATTGGGACTGCTAAGACTATAGATCCGCCGCATCCAGCGGAGCGAAGCTGCCTTCCATGATTTTCGGCTAAATCCCTCCGCATTGGCGGCGAGTGGAGTGCCACAATCCCATTCATCATTTTTGATCCACATAAGCCAAAGCCCATAGAACTGGCTACCTCTCCGGCATAAATGCAAGGAGGATGTATGGATAATATGGGATCTTGTAGAACAGGATTTGATTCTGCAAGCGGTTCGGTACGAACGAAGAAATTTCTAACAAAAGGATCAGAACTCGCTGATAGGAAAAGAGAGAAAAACAAAGCAATGCTAAGAGCTCCGATTGACCCTAAAAGACACCTGACTTGAAATTTTGTCTTGGGGAGAGCAACCCCCTCATTGATTGGTTTGATTGTGCGAGAGAGTGACTCCGAACACTAGGTAGAGCCCTCCGATACTCTTCTCGACTGATTACCGACTCTTCTGTGTGGGACAGTCGGTTGGGAAAGTATCGAGTATCCCAACAGGTCACGTAATCGCTCTGATATCTTGATTGTTCACCAAAAAAATTGACAAGATAATTGACCGATCCTTTACGGTCTTCAGCTCGTGTTGCGTTGGTGAACTGGGGGTTTGCTTGTGATCATAGTTTCTCCAGATCCCCTCCGCCTTACTTGCCATACCATGATGATGGGCAGGAGGTCTCTTAGGCAGCCTTTGGCTGCACCGCTTTTTAGCACTCTAGCCCACTCATCTAGGTCGGTTCGTGGGATCTCAGACCTGCTCTCCGAACCCGAGTATGACTCCGCCCTGTTCCCCCTCGACTACCCTTCTTCTTCTGAGACCGAGATACCAGTGCCAGAGGAGAGACAGACAGATGATTTATTGGCACCTGAGTTTGGTTGTTTTGATTTTTCAGAGACTATGGCCGGCAGCAGTGATGATCGCCCCAGAGGTCCGTAGGAGGAGCATTTCGTTCTGGATCAGGGTTCGATCAACTCCACCCTGATCGCCTCCCTTGAGTCAGTGCAGCAGCAGTTGAGGGATCAGGGGGCATTCATGATAGAGATGAGGCGAGAACTTGAGCAGTTGAGAGCCGACCGCAAGAGCCGCGGAGGAGGACCTGACGATGTGGCAGCTGCCGCAGCAGCAGCCGCAGCAGCAGGAGCAGGACCACCGAGACCGATGCGGGAGAACCACAATCCCGGATCGACTTTGACGCACCGTTGGGTGGTGCTACCAGCCATCGTGGGGGACTTCAAGTTCCCCCCGAACACCCTTCAGCTCCTACCCCGGTTCCACGGGCTGGCCACTGAGGAGCCCCATCTCCACCGGCAGGAGTTTGAGATGATCTGCAGTACTGTCCACGATCGGCAGGTGGACCAGGATACCATACGGATGATTGCCTTCCCCTTCTCCTTAGCAGACAGAGTAGCCACCTGGCTGAAGCACTTGGGGAAGTTCGTCTACACCTGGGAGCAGCTTCGCACCGAGTACTTGCATAAGTACTATCCACTCGGGCGGACGAACGCCGCTAGAGCCCTGATCAGCAACTTCTCCATGCTCCCCAACGAGCAGTTCCATGAGGCATGGGAGAGGTTCAGAGAGCTGACTGGCAGATGCCCGCACCACGACATTTCCAAGTCGAACCTTGTTCAGAGATTTTTGAGCGGGCTAACACCAGAGCTTCAGGGCTTGGTGAACGCTTCTTGTGGCGGGTCTTACTTCGCCAAGGATCACGACCAGGTATGGGCCATCTACGAGGAGATGGCCGAGAACTACATGGTGATGTCCCAGACCCGGTTGTACACTCAGGGCAGGCCCCAACAGCCACAGACCGTGTAGTACCAGAGGATAGCACGGGTCGACGTCGGTCCATCCAGTTCGTCCACGGTAGCCGTAGCACCGGCCGAGTCTACTGCCGCAGACATGGGGATCATCAGCGAGAAGCTGGACCGGATGGAGATTATTGAGAAGAAGTAGTGCCAGGGCATCACGCAAATGGAGCAGATGGCACAGACTTTGAGTGAGATGAAGACCCAGCTCATGTGTCTCCAGGAGGCACAGACGGCTTCCCAGCCCCATCTTCAGTCACGAGGCGATCACGGCAGCAGCAGCAGCTCGTCCCAGTGCTCCAGCTCCCACCAATAGCCTAGACAGGTTCACCTTGTACAGGCGAAGCCGTACCAGCAGCCGCAGCCCACCTACCAGTCACCACCATCCACTGACACACAGATGGTGGTATACCAGCCGGATCAGCCTCTGGCAGTACTTCCGCCAGACCCTTACGATTCAGAGCCGTTGATGGATGTCAACGGGATTTGGTACGACCGCCCCCCGCCCGGTATCTGACGAGACCATCCTGGATTCCGTTGGACGGCAGGAGGTGCCCAGCCCCAGCAGCAGCCGTCAGCACAGGGTGGCTAGTACAGCCATCAGAGGGATCACCAGCAGCAGCAGCCCCCAGTGTATCCACCACAGCAGCAGTCACAGTATGGTCCTCGTCCCCATCAGCAGGGACAGTCTTAGAAGCGTGATCAGCCTCACCAGCTGCAACATCAGCCATACTCTTACCCCTCTCAGCCACAGCAGCAGTTCCAGCAGCCTCACTACCAGAGAGGCTACCCGTCAGGTTCCCATGAGAACCCTGTCTTGGATGATATAGCCCGCATTCTCACAAATCAGCAGGCTACTTATCGACGGGAGATGGATGAGTTCCGCCAGGAGATGCGGGACATCGTGAGAGGGAAGACCGCCATCCCTGTCCAGATTGAGCCGAACCCCAACAGCCTGAAGAGGAAATCTGAGCAGGTAGTTTGTACTGAGTATGCCACTCCTAGTGATACTTTTGGTGATATGTCTGCATATCTTTTTGATACTGACTTTGTCACACTTAGGAGCGGTAGGATGCCAGCAGGCGGCGCCTCGTTTGAGCTACATCATGAGGATACACCCAGAGCGCCTGACGAGGAGGAGGAGAGCGGTACTGAGGCCGCTAGAGACGATGACGGTGGTACTGATGCCACCAAGGATGCTGATTCCACAGGCAGTGCTGAGGCCGCCGTTTCACCAGTTCGAGGAGGTGGTACTGAGACCACCCAGGATGCTGAGCCAGAGCACGGTACTGAGGCCGCGAGTCTTCCAACCGATGGTGGTGCTGATGCCACCAAGTCTTCTGAGATTCCTGTTGTTTTTCCTACTTCTGATGTATCTCGGAACATTTCTGTGAATAAAGGAAAGGGTTTATTTTCTTCTGGTCCCACTGTGGTGCATGATGTATGTGTGGATCCGGTCGTCGAACCGTCTAGACCCTTTCCTAGTCCTTCATCTGAGAAGGACCCTGTGATCCCCTTCCCTAGAGCCCTTCAGATGGGGAAGGGGAAGAAAAAAGAAAATCCCAAAAAGAGGCAGTAGGAAGAGTTCAGCCAGCAGATGATAGATTGGTTTCACATACAGCTGACTTTTCAGGAGGCTTTGCAGCACATCCCCCTTCTTCAGCGTTCCCTTAGAGACAGGACCACAGTCAGAAGGAAGAGGAGGAACCACCATTCAGAGATCCATGTGCTGACGAAAGCCACTTATTTCGCGATCTAGAACCGTCTGTCGGCCAAGAGGCCAGATTCAGGAGCCCCTTATGTCAGATGCCATATCAGCGAGCAGAGGTTCGACCGTACCCTATTAGATAGCGGATCGTCAATCAACCTACTTCCGGCAGCCCTTCTCGGCTGCTTTGAGTTGGGCACTCTACGACAGAGCAGGATAGTCCTTCAGTTTGTGGATAGATCTGTCAAGAGGTCGAAGGGGTTGTTGCGAGACGTTGTCGTCACAATTCAGGGCCTGCAATTCCCCGTGGACTTCGTAGTGTTGGACATGGAGATCCCTGAGTCTGTGACCGATACCCCCATCATTCTAGGTCGACCGTTCTTGGCCACAGCCAAGGCAGTGACCGACCATGATAGCGGGAAGGTATACTTTCGCATCGAGGGCGAAAGTGTACAAATAGAGACGGTCGAGGACAGCAGAGCCAGAGATAGATCATGCTCTGAGACTACTTCAAATACAGAGCAGATGACAGATGTCGGGCTAGACATCCACCAGGACTGCGACTTTGTGATTACAGACGATGAGGCAGTTTGGCAGATCCCGACGCACAGGCCATCCTCTCACTTTCAGATTTCGTTGATGCAGAGATGACAGCAGAGGATAGCTTGGAGAGCACATTCCTAGTCCAGGATACTTCAGAGGCAGCAGAGCCGGTTCTCGACTGTGAGACAGATTTGTGTGATGATGGTGGTACTGATGCCACCTTGGATGATGTAGATCCCTCAGAGTAAGAGTCGGATTGGACAGATTGTGATGATTATATGCCAGACCTGACTTCCACTGAGCCTGCAGATAGGGAGGAGGTAGATGCCGAGCAGAGCAGAGACAGTTCAGTTGAGCAGCCTTCTCCAGATCCAGTTTGTGAGAGTATGTTCTCATTCTCCCGGGCAGATTTGACAGCATACACGCGGCTTCTTTCGAAGCCAGATTTGCCAGCACTAGTTTGTCCAGAGCTGAAGCCACTTCCTGCATCGCTGAAGTATAGGTTCCTTGCGGGTGAGCATGAGATGTACCCAGTCATTATCTCACCCGATTTGACTGGAGAGCAGGAATCCCGTTTGATGGGGGTTCTTGAAAAGAACCGCAAGGCGTTAGGATGGAGTGTAGCAGATCTCCAGGGGATTAGTCCGGCTCTGTGCTCCCACCATATCTATCTCGAGGATGAGACGAAGCCGTCGCGTGAGTTCCAGCGGCGGCTGAACCCGAATCTGAGAGAGCTTGTCATGAAGGAGATTTCGAAATGGTGGAGCGCCGATTTTATCAACCCCATCTCCGACTCCAAGTGGGTCAGCCCTTTGCATGTGGTGCCCAAGAAGACGGGCATCACTACAGTGGTCAGTGAGTCTGGAGAGGAGACCGCTACACGGACCCACTTCTTGGCGAGTCTGCGTTGACTACAGGAGGCTCAACCAGGCCACCAAGAAAGATCATTTCCCCCTGCTCTTTATAGATCAGATCATTGAGTGACTGGCAGGGAAGAGCCACTATTGTTATCTAGATGGGTACTCGGGCTACAACCAGGTGGACATCGCTCCCGAGGACCAGGACAAGACTACCTTTACATGTCCCTTCGGCACATACGCCTTCCGACGCATGCCATTTGGGCTATGCAATGCCCCTGCGACTTTTCAGAGATGCATGCTGTCGATCTTTTCGGACATGGTAGGGGAGTGCTTGGAGGTCTTCATGGATGATTTCTCGGTTTACGGCGATGGATTCGACTCCTGTCTTGACTGCCTAGACCGAGTACTTCAGCGATGTATAGAGGTTCGCTTGGTGTTATCTTGGGAGAAGAGTCACTTTATGGTGACTCAAGGGACGGTGCTTGGCCATATCATCTCCAACAGGGGCATGGAGGTTGATCCGTCCAAGGTTGATGTCATTAGAAAACTCACGCCGACGTCCAATCTGCGGCAGTTACGGTCATTCCTAGGGCACGTCGGTTTCTACCAACGATTCATTCTTGATTTCAGTAAGATTGCCCGGCTGTTGACTGACCTGCTGACGAAAGACACCAAGTTCCTTGTCGACGACAAGTGTCTTTCGTCCTTCGAGACTCTCAAGAAATGTGTTGTTGAGGCTCCTGTTCTCCAGCCGCCTGATTGGTCTCTCCCATTCGAGATCATGACGGATGCCTCTGATTTTGCCGTAGGGGCTTTGCTGGGACAGAGGAGGGATGGAGTCCCATTTGCTATCCACTACGCTAGCCGCACATTGGATTCCGCACAGCGGAATTACACAGTCACAGAGAAGGAGATGCTAGCCGTAGTCTTCACCCTAGATAAGTTCAGATCGTACATTATTGGATCTAGAGTAACCTTGTATACTGATCATACCGCCATCAGGTACCTCATGACAAAGAAGGATGCCAAGGCCAGACTGACTAGATGGATGTTAGCAATGTGAGCCCCGGGCGAACCATTTCTACAATAAATGTTATTGTAATTATCAATGAAAATTATTGATTATTTTTCACTCCCCTTTCTGAGATTAATGAATGAATGCACTATAGGGTCCCTCTGTACAATAAGGGTTATGTACCATGGCCAACTTGATGATCATACAACTGTTGATTCATTGGATGGATCATAGAGGCTGATGCTTGGATGAATATCTAAGGAGTTAGATAGAGGACTCATCAAGCATCATCAAATGATCATTAAGTGATGATCTCCAGTCTGAGTGGGAGATGGCAATCCTATCTCATATGACTGATATCTGACTGACCTCTTGATGCAGGTCCTCTGCATGGGAATAGTGATTCAGAGGTGTCAGGTTAGTCAAGTCAATGGGTTGACATGACGAGATCGAGATAACCAAAGACCTACGTTGAATACTGTCACAACATAGGCATGCATCCTCTGACTAGAGACAGATGTATTGCTATATGTTTGAGTATGTACATTTGGCAGACCAATAGGTTGATGACCTAATCAAGGTCTATATACCGGCGAGCTGGTGTGCATGTATGGACATATGAGTAATGCGATCTCTCAAAGGGATCATACAGGTTCACTTGTGAACCGGGAGACATGAGCTCACTCATGAGGTATTGGGACTGAACAAATTCCATGCATGGTCGTCGTGCTTTGGAAGCATGACATGAATTTGAAGGTAAGATATATGCTTTGTGAAAGCATATGATCTATACCAAATCCCGATGACCAAGATTGAGAAACTTAATGATCTGACCCTGAAGATGACAGTGCAAAAGTGATCTTTATCTTCAGGATGATCATGAGTCTTCCAGTATGTAGGATGTGCAGGTATTAGGAATACCTGAAGGGTGATTTGATCATATACGATTGTATAACCATGACGCTTCCATTCCGAGGGAGTGATGAAACAGGTTTGGATTTTAGTGACTCCTCTCATTAGAGAAGTGACCTAATCTTAGTCCATAAACTGGACATTGATCTGAATGAGATTCAGATGCAATGAGAAGATTAAGTCTACGGTCTTGATTTGATCAAGCATCAGTGGGAGGTCCATAGGATCTGGATTTGAGATACGATCTCAACATCCAAGTCACTATACGTGGAACAATACAATCGCCCTGTCCTTATCTCCAAGTATCTGAGGAGAAATAGCATTGTTCTTAAATGATTTAAGAACAATTCCATAAGATCTAAGCAAAGAGAATTTGATAATTAAAAGTGTTTTAATTATCATGATGTATGAGAAATTATCCAATATGATTAAATGTGATTTAATTAGTTTGGATAAGAATAATGTGGATAGAGATATCCAATTATTCATGATATATTATAAATGTGATTTATAATGTATTAGAGAGAGTTAATTATAATTTATATGTGTTGATTAATTATGATGTGTATTGGATACACATTGTGTAATTAATTAACAATATGAATTACATGTTGTTTTGGGTTGTGAATATGATTCACAATTTTTCCATGGCAAGATTGCAATATTCTCAAAGATAATTGTGAATTATTTTTGAGAAATAAATCCCAAATAAATTTGTTGCAAATAAATAAGAGAGATTACATGGAGATATGCAATCTCATGGATTTCCATGAGATTGCAATCTCCATGCAATCCATGGACGGCACACCACTCCTAATTGGAGTGGGTGTGCGCCTACATGGAAGGCACATGGAGATGAAATCTCCATGTGTCTTCTCTCCTTATTTGTTGGGATGATTTAGGAGTGAATTATATTTGATTTTGTCAAATATATTTTAACCTAAATTTGTTGCTTTTGACAACAACAATCTCAGCCATTGGATGAACATAAATCAATCTCATCCATTGATTTTATGTGTCCCATGGATTGAGATCCATGGATCCCAAAACCCTATAAATAGAGAGGCATGCTTGGCTCTCTCTTGACACATGCTATTGTAGCACAAACTCTCTCTCTCTTTCTCATATACACGACAGCCCTTCTCTCTCCCTCTCTTCTTGGTGGCCGTCCACCTTGGTGGAGAGAAACGTCGTCGCCCGCGCCATCGTGCTGCCGCTTCGACTTTCTGCGGTTCTTTGTCTTCTTGGAGTGCTTCACTCACGAAGGAGACGTTTGATCTCGTGTGACGAGATCAGGAGCAACCGCGCTTGGATCAACTTGGATTGCGAGGACACCGCGACTCATCTCCGCGCTCGCAAGCCGTTACTCCGACGATCGGACTTGAGACAGGAGGTCTCTTTTCGTAGAGACTCGATCAACCACGCTTCAAGAGGTATTGAATTATACTTGCTGTGGTTATAGATGAAACGATCTGAGAATGGTTCTCGGATCATGTGGTTTCATCGGTTTAAAAAATTTTAAATTCCGCTGCTCCGAACAACTAGTACGACTAGTCGTTCTTCGTCGTATTCGATACGACGATCACGCTTCCGTGATGCGCTTGAGGATTTCCCCATATCCTTCAAGTGGTATCAGAGCCTTAGGTCGACGGTTTCGAATATGATTCGAAAAACCGAGGACGACTTGGGTTCGTTTAGGTCGCGAAAGTTTTCATCGCATTTGATTTCGCAGATCTGTTTAGTAAATAAATTCGGTACTGTTTAAATTGTTTAAACACGAATTTAATACTTGGTTTTTGTTCCCCATTAAATAAGGAAACCATAGGAACTGAGTTTGCGTAAATCGGATTTCGTATGCTCTAGTTATGGTTGTTTTAATGGACATGTATGCACTGTTGCGGGAACAATAGATTTTAACATGATTAAAGAGTTAATTACTGTTATCATCTGCCTCGAAATGCGTGCAAATCTACTTAGATTCTGTTTTAAATCAAGTTAGCAATCTATGAAAATTGATTTTGCTTAATTTGGATTTAAATTGATTGAGATATGCCAATTTTAGTGAATAGGGGTCTATACTGAAATTGCATTCCTAATCTAGAACCAAGTGATTGTCAATTAGAGAAATTAAATTGTTAATTTCGTGAAATAATCTTGAATAATATTTGTGAAATATTGAGACATGATTATTTGCCTAATTGACATGGCCCCAACCAATTAATTGATTAAGATGTGATCTAAATCATAAATTGGAAACAACAATCTTCAAACTTGATGCTTGAATAGGATTTCGGAATTTGTCTAGCAAATTTCCTTATAATCAAAAATGTTTTGATTATTACTATATGGTACAATTTCGGTTGAAAAACCGATGATAATCTCAAGTACAAATTAATCAATTTGGCATTATCCTTTCCCGAGGCGGATATGGTGCCTAGTCGGAGAGCATTGGGGTTGCGGGTTGCAACGTATGTGGTCCGTCCCACTCTCGTCGGTACTGGCCATGACAGCGGGTAGGGCCGGGATAATGTCCGAGGGATTAAGATGTATTTTTTCCTAATTATTAAAATTCGAACTAATGCGTATTTTGAGATATTACCATATATGTATTCAAGTAAAATAATCAAGTTTGATTGATTGAATTGGATTGATAATTAATTTAATATGATTAAATTGATTATGTCCAATTGAAATACTCTAATATGATTAGAGTTATTAATTCCCTTGGAAGAATTAATTATGTGAATGTGATTCACGATAATTAATTAAAATTTGAATATGATATGGAGGATCACATAAGTGACATCCATGGTCTCCCGTCAAGGAGAAGAGTTTCGTCGCCAGGGATTGCATATGGGAGACGCCTGTCCGAAGTGACAGCTCCCGTGTGCAAGCGCATCTGGATCGGGCTCTTTGCTTCTCGAAAGAGTAAGGCCATATGCGTAGTGACCCCAATATCGGATCCTCATATTATTGGGGCGATATTGGATTGTGCATAGCGAGTACTATTCATGTTGACGGTTGGTTCAATTAACAACGGGTCAACATCGCCTTAGGGGTGGTGGGCTCGGGTGTTAAAGACCAAATTGGGAAATTACAAGTTGGACTTGCAAAATGGAATGAGTTCATGCTTTTCTTTATTGGAGTCACAGATTCTCATATTATTGGGATGTGACAATGATAAAGAGGAGATCCCAATTCTTGCTAGAGATATAGCGGTAAGTATATCTCTTACTTTGAAAGTGATTAAGGGAATGAACTTTCAAAGTTGACAATGCAAGAATAATTTGATTTAAAATACCTTAATCAAATATCATAAATTTGAATATATATTTCTATATTCTAATATAGTGCATTCTTAATTTCAGAAAATGAAGTCTTTGAACCCACTTAGTAGGCTTCTTGAGGTCAACCAATTGACCGGCCCAAATTATTCGGATTGGATCCGAAATTTGGAGCTTGTTCTCTCTGCTGAGCGCATAAGTTATGTGCTATCTGAGGGCAAGCATGAGAACCCTAAGTCCAAGGAAGAAAAAGCATTTAATGACAAATATGATGAAGATCATGTCTTGGCTAGGTGCTATATCCTAGGTTCTCTCTCCAATGTTCTGCAGAAGCAACATGTGGAGATGAATACCTGTCAGGATATAATGCAGAATCTTAAGGATATGTTCGGTGACATTAACCGCACTCAGCGGTACAATGTTATGAAAGACCTCATTCGCTGTAGAATGCAGGAAGGGACTTCGGTCCGTGAACATGTACTCAAAAATGTTTGGGTACTTGTCGGAGCTGGAGACTCTTGGGGCAACGATGGATGCAGACATGCAAGCTGACTTCATTCTGCTGTCATTGCCCAAGTCTTTTAATAACTTTGTAGTGTCATTCCACATGAACAAGTTGGAATTGACAAGTGCTGCTCTCCTTGCTGCATTAAAGTCCGCAGAGGACGTAATGAAGAAGGATGGTCCCAGTGGAAGTGCAATGGTTGCACAGGTCAAAGGGAAGCGCGGTCGGAAGCATGGTTCTCGGAAGGGCCCGGCCCAGAAGAGAAAGAAGAAGGGACAAAGTGTTGGCTCTTCTTCCAGTGCATCCACTCTCATGGCGTCGAAGAAAACCGACGTCTGTCATCACTGCAAGAAGCCGGGGCACTGGAAGCGTAACTGCCCAGATTACCTGAAGTCCTCAGACAAAGGTAAAGCCCCAGCAGGTATGAAATCTACTTTCATCATTGAAACTAGCTTTCTCGTCGGACGAGAAGGAAGTTGGGTTGTAGATTCTGGTGCTTCTGTTCATGTATGCAATTTGTTGCATTTGTTTCAGGAAACTAGGAATCTTGAGGAAGGGGAGATAGTCATCCAGATGGGATCTGATGCAAGTGTTGCAGCAGTAGCCGTCGGGACTTGTAGACTATCATTATCTAGTGGAAGAGTCCTTATACTTAAAGAATGTCTTTATGTACCCGAAGTCAGAAGGAACTTGATATCTGTATCTAAGCTTGTTAGAAGCGGATATACTTTCCTTTTCTGTAATAAATTAGTCATAAGTCGTTATGATAAATATATTGCGGATGGTGTTTTGACTTCTGGTGGACTCTATGAATTGTGCATTGATAAATGTATTATGAATGTGACAACCACTAATAAAAACCCTAAAAGATCCAGAGAGGATAAAAACATCTCAAATGAGATATGGCATCAAAGGCTTGGTCATTTGTCTGTTGATAGGATCAATAGATTAATAAAGGATGGACCTCTAGATTTTCTACAGGTTCAACCTTTGCCCACTTGCAAACATTGCATACAGGGTAAAATGACTAGGACGCCTTTCCGTAACAAGGTTACAAGATGCGAAGGTATTATTGACCTAATACATACCGATGTATGTGGTCCCTTCAGTACCGCGACTCGAAATAGATACCGATATTATTTGACGTTTATCGATGACCATTCGCGATACGGGTTTATCTTCCTACTACGTCATAAGTCTGAAACCTTTGAAAAGTTCAAAGAATTCAAGGCTTTGGTTGAGAACCAAACCGATAGGAAGATTAAACGGATTCGATCTGATCGAGGTGGCGAGTACCTATCAGATGAATTAAAGGAATACCTTAAGGAAAATGGAATTGTTTCCAATCTCACTCATCCTGGAACTCCCCAACTAAATGGTGTTGCTGAAAGACGCAACAGGACCATCATGGACATGGTCCGATCAATGATGAATAAAGCAAATTTACCTCTTAGTTTCTGGGGATATGCAGTAGAGACTGCAATATATATCCTGAATAAGATTCCTAGCAAATCCGTGCCTAAGACTCCTCATGAGCTATGGTATGGAACCAAACCTAGTGTTAATCACTTGAGGGTTTGGGGTTGCTTGGTCTATGCGAAGAACGTGGACGCAAGTAAGCTAAAATCTCACTCTCGTGAGTTCTACTTCATTGGGTATGTTAAAGATGGTATTGGATACCAACTTTATGACCCTGAGACCCAAAAGGTTTTTGTTTCTAGAGATGTGAAGTTTCTGGAGAATGATTTCCATAAAGGTCAAGACAACAATGAAGTAGAGGAATTCTTTGAATCCCCTGAGGATTCTGAGCTTCCTAGACCAGAAACGGAAGAGATAAATAAAGATGAAACACCCATACCTCTTCGAAGGAGTTCGAGGGTGGTTGCACCACCTGAAAGGTATGGATTCCATGTGTCAGGTGAAACTGACATTGATCCTACTTCATTTGATGAAGCACTCGCGGATCAAGACATGGATAGATGGATGCTAGCAATGAAGTCAGAAATTGACTCCATGCATAAGAATGGTGTATGGACCCTAGAGGATCCACCTAAAGGGGTAAAACCCATTGGGTGTAAATGGATCTTCAAGAGAAAGAGGGGACCTGATGGGAAAGTAGAGACTTTCAAAGCACGGCTCGTGGCCAAGGGCTACACACAGAGAGAAGGCATCGACTACGATGAGACATTCTCTCCTGTGGCTATGCTTAAATACATCCGGACATTGCTAGCTATAGCTGCATATCTTGACTACGACATCTGGCAGATGGACGTCAAGACGGCTTTCCTCAATGGATACCTCGAGGAGGATATCTACATGGAGCAGCCCCAGGGCTTCATGACTGAGGATGGTAAAGTATGCAAGCTGAAGAAATCCATCTATGGGCTCAAGCAAGCTTCTCGTAGTTGGAACATCAGATTTGACGAAACCATAAAGAGTTATGATTTTGTGCAGAATCCTGATGAACCTTGTGTATACAAGAAGCTTAGTGGGAGCGCCGTTGTGTTCATCGTGCTTTATGTAGATGACATCCTTATCATCGGGAATGATACAGGGATGATGACCAGTATAAAGATTTGGCTGTCCCATACCTTTGAGATGAAAGATCTTGGAGAAGCCTCTTACATCTTAGGCCTGAAGCTGTTCAGAAACCGAGAAAAGAGGATTTTGGGATTGTCACAACATGGATACATTAAGAAGATTCTTGAACGATTCCGTATGGATAGTTCTAAGAAAGGATTCCTACCCTTAAGACATGGTATCCACCTGTCTAAAGGAATGGCTCCTCAAACTGTTGAGGAAAAGAAGGCCATGGCTGGATGTCCTTATGCATCAGCCGTAGGAAGCTTAATGTATGCCATGATGTGTACTAGGCCAGATATCTGCCATGCAGTGGGAGTGGTAAGTCGTTACCAATCCTGCTATGGAGAACAACACTGGAATGCAGTAAAGAACATATTCAAATATCTAAGACGGACGCAAGATTACATCTTGGTCTATGGAGATGGTGATCTCCAAGTCTTGGGATATACAGATTCTGACTTCCAATCGGATGTAGATGATCGAAAGTCGACATCAGGGTTCGTGTTCTTGTTGAATGGTGGTGCTGTGAGCTGGAGAAGCAAGAAGCAGGACACTACTGCAGATTCAACAACAGAAGCCGAATACATTGCCGCATCAGATGCTGCAAAGGAGGCGGTGTGGTTGCGCAAGTTCGTGCTGGAGCTTGGCGTAGTTTCCTCTGATACTCCCATCCCGTTACTCTGTGATAACACGGGAGCCATTGCCCAGGCAAAGGAACCCAGATGGCATCAAAAGAGCAAGCACGTGGAAAGGAAATACCACATCATTCGGGAGATACAAAAGCGTGGTGACATCATCATCACCAAGGTGGCCTCTGCCGACAACGTTGCTGATCCTCTTACCAAACCTCTGACACAGAAGGTTTTCGACCAGCATGTAATGAGTATGGGTTTAAAGATTGTACCTGAAAGGTTCTGAGGGCTAGTGAGAGATTGTTAGCAATGTGAGCCCCGGGCGAACCATTTCTACAATAAATGTTATTGTAATTATCAATGAAAATTATTGATTATTTTTCACTCCCCTTTCTGAGATTAATGAATGATTGCACTATAGGGTCCCTCTGTACAATAAGGGTTATGTACCATGGCCAACTTGATGATCATACAGTTGTTGATTCATTGGATGGATCATAGAGGCTGATGCTTGGATGAATATCTAAGGACTTAGATAGAGGACTCATCAAGAATCATCAAATGATCATTAAGTGATGATCTCCAGTCTGAGTGGGAGATGGCAATCCTATCTCATATGACTGATATCTGACTGACCTCTTGATGCAGGTCCTCTGCATGGGAATAGTGATTCAGAGGTGTCAGGTTAGTCAAGTCAATGGGTTGACATGACGAGATCGAGATAACCAAAGACCTACGTTGAATACTGTCACAACATAGGCATGCATCCTCTGACTAGAGACAGATGTATTGCTATATGTTTGAGTATGTACATTTGGCAGACCAATAGGTTGATGACCTAATCAAGGTCTATATACCGGCGAGCTGGTGTGCATGTAAGGACATATGAGTAATGCGATCTCTCAAAGGGATCATACAGGTTCACTTGTGAACCGGGAGACATGAGCTCACTCATGAGGTATTGGGACTGAACAAATTCCATGCATGGTCGTCGTGCTTTGGAAGCATGACATGAATTTGAAGGTAAGATATATGCTTTGTGAAAGCATATGATCTATACCAAATCCCGATGACCAAGATTGAGAAACTTAATGATCTGACCCTGAAGATGACAGTGCAAAAGTGATCTTTATCTTCAGGATGATCATGAGTCTTCTAGTATGTAGGATGTGCAGGTATTAGGAATACCAGAAGGGTGATTTGATCATATACGATTGTATAACCATGACGCTTCCATTCCGAGGGAGTGATGAAACAGGTTTGGATTTTAGTGACTCCTCTCATTAGAGAAGTGACCTAATCTTAGTCCATAAACTGGACATTGATCTGGATGAGATTCAGATGCAATGAGAAGATTAAGTCTACGGTCTTGATTTGATCAAGCATCAGTGGGAGGTCCATAGGATCTGGATTTGAGATACGATCTCAACATCCAAGTCACTATACGTGGAACAATACAATCGCCCTGTCCTTATCTCCAAGTATCTGAGGAGAAATAGCATTGTTCTTAAATAATTTAAGAACAATTCCATAAGATCTAAGCAAAGAGAATTTGATAATTAAAAGTGTTTTAATTATCATGATGTATGAGAAATTATCCAATATGATTAAATGTGATTTAATTAGTTTGGATAAGAATAATGTGGATAGAGATATCCAATTATTCATGATATATTATAAATGTGATTTATAATGTATTAGAAAGAGTTAATTATAATTTATATGTGTTGATTAATTATGATGTGTATTGGATACACATTGTGTAATTAATTAACAATATGAATTACATGTTGTTTTGGGTTGTGAATATGATTCACAATTTTTCCATGGCAAGATTGCAATATTCTCAAAGATAATTGTGAATTATTTTTGAGAAATAAATCCCAAATAAATTTGTTG
Organism: Ottelia alismoides; assembly: GCA_037367405.1. Lineage (NCBI taxonomy): Eukaryota > Viridiplantae > Streptophyta > Magnoliopsida > Alismatales > Hydrocharitaceae > Ottelia > Ottelia alismoides. The sequence goes on along the minus strand of JAZKJV010001011.1, from coordinate 1,382,547 downwards.
CAAATAAATAAGAGAGATTACATGGAGATATGCAATCTCATGGATTTCCATGAGATTGCAATCTCCATGCAATCCATGGACGGCACACCACTCCTAATTGGAGTGGGTGTGCGCCTACATGGAAGGCACATGGAGATGAAATCTCCATGTGTCTTCTCTCCTTATTTGTTGGGATGATTTAGGAGTGAATTATATTTGATTTTGTCAAATATATTTTAACCTAAATTTGTTGCTTTTGACAACAACAATCTCAGCCATTGGATGAACATAAATCAATCTCATCCATTGATTTTATGTGTCCCATGGATTGAGATCCATGGATCCCAAAACCCTATAAATAGAGAGGCATGCTTGGCTCTCTCTTGACACATGCTATTGTAGCACAAACTCTCTCTCTCTTTCTCATATACACGACAGCCCTTCTCTCTCCCTCTCTTCTTGGCGGCTGTTCACCTTGGTGGAGAGAAACGTCGTCGCCCGCGCCATCGTGCTGCCGCTTCGACTTTCTGCGGTTCTTTGTCTTCTTGGAGTGCTTCACTCACGAAGGAGACGTTTGATCTCGTGTGACGAGAACAGGAGCAACCGCGCTTGGATCAACTTGGATTGCGAGGACACCGCGACTCATCTCCGCGCTCGCAAGCCGTTACTCCGACGATCGGACTTGAGACAGGAGGTCTCTTTTCGTAGAGACTCGATCAACCATGCTTCAAGAGGTATTGCATTATACTTGCTGTGGTTATAGATGAAACGATCTGAGAATGGTTCTCGGATCATGTGGTTTCATCGGTTTAAAAAATTTTAAATTCCGCTGCTCCGAACAACTAGTACGACTAGTCGTTCTTCGTCGTATTCGATACGACGATCACGCTTCCGTGATGCGCTTGAGGATTTCTCCATATCCTTCAATGGATCCTTCTACTCTTGGAGTTTGACATAGAGATTAAGGATAAGCCTGGAGTCAAGAATGTGGTGGCGGATCATCTCTCCGATTGGAGTATCTTGAGGATTCTGAGCAGATTGACCCTATTTGTGAGACCTTTCCAGATGAGGCGATCCTTGCTATTGCTTCGCTCCCATGGTACGCCGATATTGTGAACTATCTTGTCGCCAAGAAAGTTCCACAAGATTGGCCCCGGCAGAGACTTGAGACCTTCCTTGCGAAGGCCAAGTTTTACCATTGGGAGGATCCCATCCTTTACCATGAGGGAGGGGATAGTATATGGCGTAGGTGCATTCCTCAGGAGGAGCACTATAGCGTCCTCACTTACTGCCACAAGCTTGAGGCAAGAGGACATCACTCTGGGAGGAGAACGGCACAGAAAGTGCTCCAATCCGGCTTATGGTGGCCTACTCTCTTCAAGGACTCTGATTAGTTCGTGAAGAGGTGTACTGACTGTCAGAGGATGGGCACTTGTGGACAGCGTGATATGATGCCGATGCAGCCCATTCATTTCTGTGAGGTTTTTGACGCATGGGGCATCGATTTCATGGGTCCATTCCCTAAGAGTCAGGGATTTGAGTACATTTTGTTGGCCGTTGATTATGTGAGCCGTTGGGTTGAGGCCATCCCCGCCCGAACCGCTGATGTCAGGACAGTTTGCAGATTTTTGAGGAAGCACATCATCACGTGGTTCGGGGTACCTCGAGTATTGATATCTGATGGGGGGTCTCATTTCGTCAACGACCAGGTAAAGGCCCTTGCTAGCGAGTTCGGCATAGACCATCGAGTTGCCACTCCATACCATCCACAGACAAATGGTCTAGCCGAGGTGTCGAACAAGGAGATCAAGACTATATTGCAGAAAGTCATCCGCCCTGACCGAAAGGATTGGTCACAGCTTTTGGACTCGGTCTTGTGGGCATATAGGACGTCTTTCAAGACACCTTTGGGCACATCTCCCTTTCACCTCGTATATGGCAAGCCGTGCCATTTACCAGTTGAGTTGAGGCACAGGTCACTTTGGGCAGTCACAGATATTCTTTTGGATCCAGATAGTGTAGGAGACCAGAGGAGGGCAGAGTTAGCAGCCCTGGAGGAGCCTCGTGATACCGCCTTCTCAAACAGCCTACAGTATAAGGAGAGAGTAAAAGAGTGGCATGATTCTCATATCAGCCACAAGCATTTTGAGCCTGGACAGAGAGTATGGCTGTTTGATGCTAGGCTTCGTCTATTTCCAGGGAAGCTACAGAGCAAATGGAAGGGACCTTATATTGTGAGAAAGGTACACGACAACGGAGCATTGATATATCTGAGTTGTCTTCTGAGAGTACCTTTCGAGTGAACGGCCAGCGGCTCAAGCCATTTCTAGATCATGAGCCGCGGATCGTAGATGTTGCCCCTATTCATTTTGCGTGAGATGTGGTCTCTTGACTCACATCTATTGCATCTCACGCCTGATTATCACTGTTCTTACGACCTGTATAGATCCAGTTGTCCATATCATTCTATTCTTTAGTCCCACATCCCTTTTCTCATCTTATGATTATGTTATACTTAGGGTGTACTTTACCCTAAGTATAGGGGGGATGTAGGACCTTCGGGTATTCTTTTCATTCTTTCTACCCCTGTTTTGCTGCCTATACTTAAGGATATTTCACCCTAAGTATAGGGGGGCAGACTCTGTACATCCTTCACTCAGAGTTCCCTTTATGTACAGCTTGCTATACTTAGGATTACTTGATACTAAGTATAGAGGGAAACCACCGAGTTCTCCTCATTCTATTCTTGCATTCATCTCTGTATCTAGCCATTCCTTTTCACTTCCCTATACTAAGCACGAGTTATGCCTTCTTCATCGTTCTTGATCACTCTGAGGACATCGTTCGAGCTAAGTATAGGGGTGTGTATATATTTCATATATACTTTAGCCATAACTTGTACTTTGTGTAAGTGTGTGAATAAATAAAGATGGCTAAAAACCCATAAAATTTAAAATTTTTCTCCCTTGTATATAAAATTCATTTTGCACATACCTATTTATTTATACAAATTATTTTTGTAAAAATGATTGTAAAATGATTTGTGTAAAGGATTTGTAAATATTTTCATAGCGAAAATTATGTATATAGTACAAAATTTTTCCAAAATGTTTTGAAAACAAAAAGTTTGCAAAAACCTTGTGTAAATGTTTGTAAATATTTTGCAAAACTTGCATTCATTCATACATTCATGGTTTCAAAACATTTTTCAAAAATTTTGCACGATTGTAAATATTTGTAAATAGCATTTTTGTAAATACTTGTATAGTTTTTCCCGGATCATAGTTGACATTTAAACTAGCCTGGAATTAAATTGGGAAATGGAGCTTGATAAAGATCTTAATCCACCTAATTCTAAGAGGAACCTTATAGGGCTTAGGGTTAAGGCTTTTTCAGGTCCATTGGGACATAATTCTTTGAGTCCACTAGGCTATGAGCATATGTCATCTTGATGAGCCTAAGTAGAGCACTTAACAACACACGCATGACTCTTAGAGACAATGGCTTGACTTGCACCAGCACTCTACACATATCTCTCCACGGATGAGGTGGTGAGGAGGCAGTTTCCTTTGGCTTGGGGTAGCATAAGAGGGTAGTACTTCTAGGCGGAACCTCTCTTCTTCTTTTAGTGAAGGAAGTGCACCTCAACTTGGTCTAGTGGTGATGAAGGCTAAAGACAGAAGCCGTGGGTTGCAATAAAGCTTCAAAAGAGGGATAGTCTACTAGCTCAAGAGGAAAAATTCCTTGTATATATGCTGCACCATGTAGATATGTTGTACAGTTGCACAAAAAATGCAAAAAGAAAAGAACTCCAAAAAAGTGGTGGGTCGGATTGAAAATTTAATAATCCCACCGGAGTGTATATAGTCAAATAAAGCAAAAGCTTATGATATACATGTTACATCTCATGAAGCTTGCAGCGGGAGACTCAGCTACATTGGTTAGAGCTCCCAAGGATACATGGCTACACTGGCCATGGTCCATTCTTCATCTTCTTCCCCCTCTTCTTGAGTCGGTTGCACTTGAACTTAGAAGGGAATACCCCGCTTCTCGAGGAAAGAGTTGCTAGACCGAGGCATTAGAGTTACCAGGTTGGGGGAGGTTGTTTCTTTGTTACTTCTGAGGTGGAGAGCTACATATCACTTACACTGCATGGAAAGATTCATGGTCAATAGAGTTTGTGTATGTAGACTTGTTCTGATCTGGTTTATTGAGGAGTCTTATCCATAGATTGGTGGAACTTAGAGGCTGTTGAGTTTTAAGCTTAAGTCCAAATAAGGTTCCGAAACATTAATAATCCAAAGATCTGATCGAGCTCCATATTTCAATTTAATGAAGGCGACTTTAATACTCAGCCTTAATCCATGTATATTCTCCTCTTTTTCTTTTTCTTTCTCTTTTTCACTTCTTTTTCAAATAAGTGTTTGATAAGGGACTAGCAAAGTTAAGTATCAGGGGGTGATGAATACCCATTCATCACTCTTTATTCTAATATTTTAGCTACAAAAACCTTTGCAAATACATGTATATTCATGTAAATACAAATAATTACCAAAAGCATGCATTGTGTAAAAACTAATAATTAGCATGTTTTTGTGCAAAAATAAAAGAATAAAGAGATAAAAGAAAAAGAGGGGGATATTTAGAATAAATATTGAGCAACCTAATCCCAAGGGAGGGCTCAGCATGGGCCTGACCGCATAAATGCCCAAGTAGAGAGAGATAAGGAAGCTCATGTGTAAATATACCTGTAAATATAATAAGAATATTTTCCTCCAAAAATCGAATAAAATGGGATTGTATATATTTGTATATATTTGTAAATATAAAATCCAAATAAAAATAGAAAAATTAAAAAGTAAATAAAAATATCCACTTGTACATATTCACCATGTACATACACATACACCTATATTTATTTTACCTTGTAAATAAATAAAATAAAATCCCTAAAAATTTGTATATATTCTATCGTTTATGTTGTAAATAAATAAAATAAAAACCATAAAAACAAAAATTAAATAAAAAGAATAAAATTAAAAAATCAAAAAGAACATTGTACATATACCATGTGTATAGATGTATATATCTTTTTATTTAACCCTTGTATATAAATAATAAAAATAAAATAAAAATACCCTTTTATTCTTAATTTTATGCTATAAATAAAAAAATATAAAATGGGAATAAAAATGTACAAAAATAATTAATTAAAAATCAAAAATTAAAAATCCTTATTGTATATATACCTATATATAGCACTAGAATGTAAATACCTTATTTTTATTTCGAAAAATTAATTAAAAATCACAAAAAAATAGAAAAAATAAAATAAACATTTTTCATGTTTTGATTTTTTTAATAATTCGGCCATTTTCTATTTTATTTCTAATTTCCAAATCATTCTGACGTGGCCTGCCCCCATTGGTCCACGGGGGACGTTGACCCCCCGGTCAACTCCCCCCCTGGACCACTTCCCACGGGTCCATGACACCCGACCCGATTTCTCAGAATTTTCGCGTCATGACCCAACCACTAAATCTGCAAACCCAGGGTTCTTCTTCCTTGTGCATCCGAGACCCTCGCCCGATCATTCACGTGGGGATCCGCGCTTCGTGGAACCCTGCCCGACCTCATCTTCTCGGACCTGCACCCATATTTAATCCGAGCTCCGCCTCCTTCCTCACGCATCTTTGGCTCATCCATTCTCCACCCAAGGACCTCCATCGCCTCCGCGAGAGTGACAGCTCGCCGTCGGTGGTGTCGCAGCGAGGAGGGAGCGTGTAGGTCATCGATCTGGCAGCTACACGTCGTCGTGCGCCCCCTGGAGGTGGTGCTCGAGCCTCGGACACCGACGGTCCTCGAGGCAAGGACCCAGAGCTACCCCAGCTCGCCCACAGTCGACCTCGCCCAGTAGGTAGTCCCCGTTCCTCCTCTATTTCTTTAATTTTTCTTTTCGCCCAAATCACCCCGTCGCCGTTCGTCGCCGATTCCGACCACCCTAGCCACCCATTCGATCATCGGAGTCATCCATCACGATCGCCTTTCCTCCGCGCACCTTCTCCGCCCACTCGTTCAACCCAGCTCGCACAGGAGCTGGGATTGGGGCTCCTCCGCCGTCGCTTCGCCGGAGCCCCTCCATCCCGACGCGCCGACCACCTTCACCACCCCTAACCGGGTCGAGGCAGTTTGCCCACGACCCGCGAGCTTGTTGAACATCTTTGCAGTTCCAGAGAAGCCCATCTGAGGGCTTCAACACTCTGGTTCAGCAACTTCCCCTATGCCAGTGCCGCCGGAGCGCTCCAGAGCTCCGTACCACCATCGGAGGATACCATTCGACGCGGGAGGCCAAGGCGCAGCATCTCCGACCTTCAGCAGCCTCCGGGGAGGTCTCCAGCGCACACACGAGCCCGACGAAGTTCGTCGGCGTCCAGTTCGTCGAGCACCCCCCTCTACCGTCCGATCGACCTCCAGCTCCAGATTAGATCTCGGACGTCCACGCCAGGAGCAGCCATCACCGTTCGATCCTTGGAGGAGTTGATCGTGACCGTCGATTCAGCGAGGGTTAGCCACAGCACGCCTCAGTCGTCCGATTCTCCACGTGGCTAAGCCCCCACCGTCAGATCATTGCAGAAGTCCTTCGTTGAGGAGCCACCATTTGCAGCCGTTAGATCAGATACGTGGCACCCCCTCAGCCGTCTGATTCGAGCGGAGCTTCTTCGAGGAAGGGCCATCACTCCAGAGCCACACGATCTACCACGTGGCACCTTCCCCACCGTCCGCTTAAATAAAGGGTAAATTTCTTCTTAGGCCCTTAGCTTTTTAGTTGTTCTGCTTTAGTCCTGTAAATATTTTAAAACGTTTATTTCAGTAGGGTAAATTGCATTGTGGACCTTGTCTTTTCCTGTATTTGCGTTTATGCCCCTGTCTACGTGGACCATGTGAATCGTCGCGTGAATTTTCTTGGTTATTTGCATGTATAGACCTTATGTTCTAGGGTGTTAATGAATGGATTTATAGTTTTGATATTTGCAGAAATACCCCTGTGATTGTTGAATTTGTGCATGTGCGTTATTTTAGTGGGTAATTTACATTGAGGCCCCTGGACTTTTAGTACGTGTTACTAATTAGTCCAGGAACTTAAGTTTTCTTGCAAATAGGTCCCTGAGTGCCCCAGGTCACGCGCTTTGCACGTGGATCCTTGGGAATTTTGCACTGGATCCCTTGGAACTTATTTTAATTGCATTTAGGTCCCTGTGTATTGTGCCCTTGTGTTTGAATTTAATAAAATAGCAAATCGACTCCAAATTTGATGAAAATTGGAAACATGGCTTGCCATGGTGTAAAAGTTTCTCTAATTTTTGGAGACATTTTGGACACTTTTTGATATTTTTTAAAATTCAAAAACACGCAATTTTCTTACTGTCTCACTTTAAAAATCACAAAAAAATATTAAAACACCTCTAAAAATTACAAAAAAATTAGGTAGTGTTTGTTTTGCCTTGTTTGATTTTATGGCCAATTTTGGTCATTTTTGGATTTATAAAACCTATAAAAATTACAAAACCCCTAAAAATTCTAATAATTAATAGAAACATCAAAAATTAATAATGTTGGTGCCTAAATTTTCCTTGTATTTTCTTCTATATAGTAAAATTACCTTCAGGTTTTAAAAGGGCCAATTTACATTTTAATTTGGCCTTTGTAACCTGACTGGACAGTACCTTTTATTTTCCGCCTTGCTTGATTTTTATAAAATCCAATAAAAATCAGAAAAATACCAAAAATTAACTAAAAATAGTAAAAATTATAAAAAATATAAAAAATATTTTTGTTTGAATTTTTAGGTGATTTTTGAATAGTTAAATAATTCATCCAAGTTGCTTGTATATTCATTTTCTTATTTTCTTTATTAATTAAAAAAATCCAAAAAAATTTAAAAACGATAAAAATCCACCAAAAAAAGTTGTATTTTATTTTTCGATATTTTCGACTACTTCGTAGGCCGGAAGGCCATCACGTGCTCCTTGTGTTCGGCCCTGGTGGCTATACCAAGTTAATATAATAGCGAGACTGCTACTTGAGTTTCACTTGATTTTTATCTGATTTTGGTGGTCTGATTTCTTCTCAATTGACACCGCTTGGTGACTTGGGTCGCAACGACCCTTGATTACCTTTACCCGAGTCGTCGGGCGTGTCATCAGCGCTCAAGACGTGACACGTGTCCAAGCTATATCTTTCAGCGTCATTGGATCGCGCCCGTGAGTGGGTATTTTGCATCTTAGACCCGCTCGTTTTTGTATTTACTAAATAGAACATAAACATTCATTTGCCTTTTATTTATTTTTGTAACATTTGCAGTAAAGCCCCCAGTAGTTTGTAATATTCCCATTTTGCCCCCTGCTAGTCACGTGCTCTCACGTACGTGACTTGGCGATTTTGCAGGGTAAAACCCAAGGCTTTGTCTTATTGATGTTTAGTACCTAAACTTTTATTGGTAGTTATAACTTTCAGGCATTTTTGCAGTACTGCCCTTAGACTTTGTGCATATTACATCTATACCCCTGCCAGGCGCGTGCGTACGCGCGTGACCTTGGTGTTTTTGCGGGGAAGGGCTTTCGGTTTCTAACATTAATATTTAGTCCAGCAAATACTTTATTCAATTATAATTTTTGTGGAACAATTGCATCGAGGCCCTTGTAGTTCTTGTTTATTACATATATGCCCCTACCATGCTTGTAGTTTCTTTTTGCTATCTCTATTTATTGCATGCATTTCTAAAATCCACAAAATTCCACAAAAATCATTATAAGCTCCTTTTGCATCATAATATCACGCCATATTTTTGCATTGCATTTTTATTGCATTTTCATATTTATTAAAAATCAAAAATATGCATTTTTGCCACTATTTGCATTAGCAAATACCAAAAAAAGATCAAAACCCCTTGAAAAATTCCAAAAATATTACCTAAGGTCTATTTTAGTGTATTTTAGTGTCAATCCAAAAATCAGTAAAAAATTGAAAGTAAAACTCTTAAAAATTAGAAAAATCCTAAAAACTTCATAAAAATCTAAAAAAATCCTAAAAATACAAACTTTGTTTCTGAATTTTCTTTATTTTATTACCTTTATTTTAAAACTAATTTGAGGATTTTTGGATATTGATTAATATTTTTAATCCTCATTTTAAATCCAGCCAGCAAGTTTGTTCACTGTTTTCTTGCATTTTTGACTTTAAAAATATCAAAAAATCAAGAAAAAATTCCAAAAATCACAAAAACGGTAAAAAATTAGAAAAAGACCAAAAACATTTTATTCCCTGATTTTTGAGCATTTTTCTCTATTTTCATAAATCCCCCATCTCATCTTCTCTTATATTGTATATATATATTCTATTATAGAAAAAGAAAATACAAAAATATAAAATATAAAAAAAAGAAAATATAAAATCTGAAAATCAAAAACCAAAATACAAAATTAAAAATTAAAAAATATAAAATAAAAAATATAAAAATTAAAAACCTACAAAAATTTGCATCTTTGTAGACATTTAATCACATCATATTTTTTGTGCATTATTGCCCGATCTATCTTGTTTGCTCCCTGAGTTCGACACTCTACACATACTTACACTATACACCTATTTGTAGAGTTAAAATAAATTTGACTTCACATTTGTTTTTCATTTCTTGATTAATATTGTTGTGGGTTCATTGTTGATTAAATCTGGATTTCTTAATGGTCACCGCATCGACTTCTGTGCTCCCGCCTTGTGTGGAATACACGACCGTAGATTTTTGGGTTTATCTGTCGTCAATGGACGGGGTCCATGCCCTGCCTCCGATCTCTAGCTCATCTCCGATAGACCTACGTCACCCTGCCATCTCAGCCATCATTATCCCTTCATCGTGCTCTCTGGTCATTTGCCCGCATCTCAGCAACGTCCCACGAGCCTCGATGGAGCCCTTGGAGCACGATGGAGCTACACAAAGCCCGTCGAATCCCCGCCTTCTCCGGTGGCCCGCGACGTAGGAATATGGTACAGGTACCGTCCGATAATCTGGATCGGACGGACCAGATGATGACATCTGGCAAATCCAAATCTCATGATGAACCAACAGGCTTGGATCCTCTGAGCCTCACACCAAGCGATTGCTTCACGCCACGTGGCTCGAGCTTGAGATGACTCCCGATCTTGGCCCCCTCACGTGTGCCACGCATGAGGGCTAGTAATTTACAAGGAAGACCCTGGATGTTTTGGTAATTGTATGTTCGTCCCCAAACGTGTGCCTCATGTGCGTGCCTGGGTATTTTACAAGGATGTCCTTTCATGTTTCTATTATTTACAAAAAACACCTCTACGCATAGTAGAGAAATTTTAATGGGGTTCTGCTGATTTTTGTTTATTGCGAATAGGTCCTTCTAGAGATCTATTTGTGATTATTTATCCTTTTATTCTCGTATTTTTATTGTATCTTTGCCCTTGCACTGTTTCTTTCATAACTTGGGCATCGTAGGTCCGATTTGCATGATTTTAGTGTCATTTCGTTTCTTATTTCCCCATATATCTAATGGCATGCTTAATTTTCTCATTTGACACCATTTTAAATGAAATAAATTTTAATGTTAGATGATGTCCTTGCTCTGTATGTCTTTTCTCTTAATAGACGACTACTCATAAATTAATATCTCAAATTGTCCCTGAAGTTAAATCATATATTATGCTCATTTGTCTCTATGGCATATTTGTAATTTACTATTTGCATGTGTATTCCTAGCATTCAACTTTGCATTATCATTATGCATCACTTTAAAATTACATCGAAAAATCAACTGAAAATACATGCATCATCTAATTACATTGTATTCGGCATATGCACGAAGACTTTAAAATTGAGAAATTATTAACACATATTCTTAATTGAAACAAACTTTGATAAATATATGAAAGTAGCTTGTGTCCATGTGTTTGACCTTGGTAGACTTGCCAAGTATAAATACTCCACAACATTCAAAGGATTTTGGTTTTTGATGATCAAAATATGTCTCCTATACTACGGCAATTATCTATAATTAAGAGGCAGATTTTGAGTTCACCAAGAGGTAGAAGTGAGGCGATGTGGAGGAGAGGGGACAAGGAGGGTCTTGGCAATGAGGTCATAGGAGATATAGAGAGAGAGATGAGGTGGTCAGTGAAGCGAGGGAGGTAGAGGGTTGGGTTCTATCGTGGGTGGAGAAGGCGAAGGAGAGGGGAAAGGGTCTCGACTGTTCGATTGGCTGAGATTGAATCGAGGATGGGCCATGTGGTGAAAGAAAAAAATAAAATAAATAAATTAAATAAAATAAAAATGAAATAAAATAAAATAAATAAACATAAATAGGAAAATATTTGATTCGTTGGATGAAGCATCCTTCATCCAACGGTCCAGAAAAGAGTAAGAGGGTTAAGTGGGAGGACACGTGGCGGCTCCTTGAGGGGCCACATGTCGCCTTTGACAAAATTTGAGAAATAAATAAAAAATTAAATTTAAATAAAAATGATATAAAAAAGTGGTTTTCATGAAATTATTCATCTCGATGAGATCTTCAACTTTCATGAAAAAATCAAAGCCGAAAGAAGTCATCTGTATAAAATGCATTTTTGGTGGTCTTCTATGTACACAGATTACCTATTATTTTACATTTAGAAATTTTGTGTGAATTTCTAATAAGGGAATATTAAAAATAAAATCAGATAAAATATAATAAAAATATTACACATTACTCTATTTTTTGGTATTTTTAATAAATAAAAAATAAGGAAATAAAAGAAGAGGGAATCATATACAGACCAAATATACATACTCACATTGAATCATTTTCTTTAATTTCTATGTTTATTTAAGTTTGTATTTTTGTATATTTTATTAAATCATAACCTAAAGAAAATAAATAAATAAGAGTTATTTTTATACAAAAAATAAGTCATGATCAATCACGATATATAATGTACAATGTGGGTCGAAACCCCAAAGTTCACATATGAAATCTAATTCCTTTGAATTTATTGTTGTTTTTAGGTATTTGAATGTGTATTAATTTAGAAGTGAGTGCGAGTTCACAAGAGATTGTAGGTGAGAGATATTTTTTGACTTTACAATTTTTTGTCTCCAAATTAGGTTTGGGTTTATTTGTTATATATATACAAGTTAGCATTTTCTGGTAGTTTTTCATTTATCAATGTTAGTATTATGTACACAATAGAGTTGATTTTATTTAATTTGGATTTAGCATAAAATAATTAAAAATATAGAAATTTAGTTAATATGTAGGTGATAATATACACACATATTTTGGCCTCTTATTCATGCAATTATGAGTGATAAAGTATGGATATTATTTACACATTCATGAATGATAAATATGCAATATAAATGATTAAATGCAATTAGTTATTTAAGAACAAAGCTTTATTTTCAGCTTTTAAAATAATGAATCACAGATTTATTAATCCTCTAAACGTAAATATTGTTCATCCTCGAGTAATTAAAATAAATGCATAAGTGAAATGAGATTGGATTCCATAAGGTCATGAACAAAAGGTGAAAATAGAGCCCGACCCGACCCTTATACTAATGCGTGGCAGAACTCCTTATGAGAACTAGGGTTCTAAATAAATAGTCTCTAAGTTGTACAGGTCATCATTTAGGTCCAACTCAAAAGTCATCGTAAATCAACCCCCTACCAAAGCATCCTACATGAACATTGAATAGTTATCTCTTGTATGTAAGGGATGTTAACTCTTCCCATCTAATATGTCGAACTACCATGCAATCTCCTCCAGTAACTCATCCTCATGGAGTCAGGTATTTCCTTCTATGTTCAGGTACATGCTAGTTCACAACGAATATGGGGAAGAAGCCTAGAAGAAGGAGAAAAGAACATGAGGGTGACTAGTGTAGTCACATCTCATGTGAAGCTTGGCCAATATAGCCAAGTGTCCAGCAAGATTTTCAGGCTATCTAAAGCTTGAACCATTGTGGTCAATGATGTACTTTAGGAATTGGCTTCTTTTTTGTATGAATTGTGGTTGCTCTGCATTGATCTTTTGTGCCCCGACAGATATAGAAACTTGTGTTATGCCCATGTTTTGTGTTCTCGGAAAAAATTATGCTTGTAGTCCATTCCTCATCCGAAGCTTTATTTCAACTCGTTACTCTGATATTTAGATGTCCATGCTACCAAAGAAAAAACACACGGTTTTCTAACACCTCGTACGAGTTGAGCTTAGTGTGTGGTGCTAGAGTACATATTAGTTGCCTATCCAAGAGTCTACTCAGAATGAGGCAACCATGTTAGACACTAAGATACAAAGTCTAGACATTGTCTTGTAGTAGCTTGGAGAATTAAGTCCATGACCCGGAGTTTTTAAAATCCTACTTCTCAGTAAAGTTCCTTTGAAAAATTAAGTGAATTAAGGTCAAGTCAACTTCACCCTCGATTTTTTCTCATAACGCGGTTCAGAACCCACTAAACTTCTACTTTACATAGTGCATGGTATGTTAATGAAACACAAATGAATGAAATGCACATATTTTTTAATATCAATGAATGAATGAAAGGATGAATGAGAAGCCATTTTATTTGACAAATTTTTGTTATACATCGAATTTTACAAAACTTTGCAACACAAGTTTTATTTACAAAAACGTTAAACAATTTTTCAAAGAGAGTATTGTTTACACAAACCTATACAAGATTATATATATTACAAATTATATAGCATGTACACCTTATAAAAATTTGCATGTATTATAATATTTTATGTTACCATTTTTACAAGTTGTTATCCATCCCATGTTCATTAAGTATTATGTACACAAAATACGTGAAAGTGCAAGCTATGGGTAATGTAATATATACATACCCCCATACTTAAAATGTGCTACATACTTAGAGTAGCATAAAAAGCAAGGAAGTGACATAGCTTGTGCTAAGCATATAAGAGTAAAAAGAATAGAAGTACAAAAGATGACCTTCCCCCTATACTTAGGCTCTAGTCAGCCTTAGTGTAGAAGTAGAGCAAAAATAGAGCACTCGAGGTCAAGAGGAGAATGGATGAATGAATATACATGGAGGGCAACGACACCCCCCTATATTAGGCTCTGGTCTTCCTAATTATAGGAGTGTGAGAATCGATGAGGTTGAGGGATATAGAAAGAAATGGGGATAAGGAATGCGATGCTTGGAGATGTTGGAAGTAGTGAGGATTCATGTGTTTCATGTGGGTAGATCATGAGATTCTAGGATGTGCATGAAGTATATCTCTTCTACATGGGCCATTTGCTCCTATGATCCTATGAAATGCTGAAGCAATTTGTCATTCATGAGGAACAATCATGTGCCATTGACGAGTCCAAAATCCGCTAAGTTAAGAAGATGTTTTATATTGTTCATTCGTGCTAAAAATAATTTGTCGTTTGTTGTAGGAGGCAATCGGAATCGGTCAAGAAATAACCACAAATATTTAATCAATTTTTAATCGAGTAGTTTTATGTTTATTTTACTTGGGCAAGTCCCAAGGTCGAACACAAGGAGGCAAAGGAACAACCAAGAGTTGTGTCTATCAAATATCGTGTGCGTTTTTCAAGGCATTTTTTTGGAATTTTTTAATGAAAATAAGGGATGTAAGATGTAATTTTGGCCTATTTTAGGGACTAAAATGCAAATTACATTAAAATGATGTCCGAAAAAAACGAAACTTGGCCACAATGTAAAATATGATGAAATGAATGCACTGTAATTTTTTTGAAATTTTTGGATGCATTATGAATTTTTTATGAATTTTAAAATGCAAACAAAGTGAATTTCAATATTTAATTATTTATAAATCTTAAACCTACTTGTTTTCAATGAATAAAATTATCTAAGAGATCTATCACTAGGTAATGGATCCTAGAAAAATCCTAAACCTCAAAAATGTGGGATTTAATACGTATTAAAAATCAAATACTGAAATATGAAAAATGATTTTTACATGAAAAAGTATGCATGCGAATGCAATTCTTTTTAGGCATGATGTCAAGCATAATTAATTCTACTTTCTCTGATTTTTCGGGAGTTTTTAGAGCAACGGTTAAATAGATATAAATTTCAGAGCACAAATTGGGAAAAATAAGCAATTTTCCACAAAATAATTAATTATTAATTAACCATCAATAACAAAAATGTCCACAATATGTCGAAATGTAAAGCATTGATTAACAAACATCATGCAATTTTTGGATTAATAAAATAATGGCAAATAGAAGTCTAAAATCACTGGGGAATACAGGGGTAGAATTGCAATAAATAAATAAATAAAATGCAAGGGGGGACCTAGATGAATTTACCAATAATAGAGGGGGTGATTGCAAAATTTCCAGCAGGTCACGTGCGGTGCACGTGACCCCTGGGTCGGCAGGTTCTCTGCGTAATAAGGTGGAGTTCCAGGGGGCTTGTCACAAATCTTCCAGGCAGGCACGTGCAGAGCACGTGCCTTCTTGCTGGAGGCTGCTTCCGTGAATATGGTGAACACCAAGGGCGTGGACACAATTTAGCACGAGTACGTGCAAAACACGTGACTCGGGGGTTCTGTTGTTGTTGACGTCGTTCCCCCCTAAGCACGTGCCATGCACGTGCGTGGGGGCCTTGGGTCCGGAGCCCGGCCGGCGAGTGGTGACGGAGGCTCCTAGCGAGGCGGAGGTGCCAGGAGGCTCACTGCGAGAGGTGAGTGGCAAGTGATCCGAAGGGTGGCCGGAGGAGATGGAGGCGATGGACATGGAGAGGCGGAGACGTTGTTGGTAGAAGGCGACGTTGGTTGCTGATGAACGTCGGGGTCGAAGTCGTCCTTGGCGGAGCAGGGGGCGAAGGGGGACTGGTATGACGCGGAGGTGATGGAGGAGTAGCTGAAGGTGTTGATCGTGGTGGTCGTTGGCGGAGTTGTCATAGGCGGAGTTGTCGGAGGAGAGTTGTGGAGATGCGTTGGCGGTGTCTCAACGGAGGAACTCCGGAGCGGAGCAGCTAGGCCGGAGCGGCGCTGTGACAGTCGTGGAGGAGGCGTCCGGATCTCGTCGAAGTCGAGGAAAGCTCGTGCTATCACCATCGGACTTCTCGAAGCTCTATTGGCAGATATCGAGTCAGGGTGCAGTGATGCCTTTTAAATAAGATGAGGGAGAGGCCGGAGATGGTTGGCGAGACTCGCGGAGACGGTTGGAAGGTCAACGGTGATGATTACGGAGGGGCGGTGGCGACGCGAGATAGGCGGCGAGAACGACAGGGGCGGTGGTGTTTGTTTGGGAAAGGGGGTGATGGGGGAAGACGCACAGGTGTCGTCCGATCGGCCGAGATCGGACGGTCCCTGTAGCGCCACGTGGCACAAAGAGAGGGAGAGGGGGGGCACGTGCGTTTATTTTTATTATTTTTATTATTTTATTTTTTTTATTGTTTTATTTTATTTTTTTTAATAAAATGAATAATAAAAAAACTCAAAAATAGCTGACACGTGGCGGCTCCAGGTGCTGCCACGTGTCAGCACCAAAAAATTTGAGAAATTAATACTTTATAAAATGTAAAATAAATAGCAAATGACCTCAAATCGAAAAAGTTCCTTCACGAAAATTGCTTGTCTCGATAAGACTACAACTTTCATGAACACATCAAAACCAAAATCGATAAATTGCACAAAGTGAATTTTTGGGGTATCCCATGTACAAAGAATACCTTGATTTTTTTGGGTTTTATAATTTTTAAGTTATTCTTGAACCAGATAAAAATTAAGAAAAAATATGGTAAAATCAAAGACAGGTAATTACACCTTAATTTATTTTTTTGGATTTTTATGAATTGATTAAATAGGTACATAAAATATAAGGCCAAAAACCACTAAAATACATAATGTACAAAAGAGGCCCAAAATCCAATTTTCACATATGAGCTCTGATTCATTTGAACTTGTCTTCTTTTGAAGGTAATTGAATGTTCATTAGTTTAAAAATGAGTAGGATCAAATCGGACACTGGATGGGGAAGATATGTGGCTTTTAGTCCAAAAATCCTGAAACTAGGGTTTGGATTTTTGGTCCACTTATTTAGGTTAGTGATTTTTTTTGTATTTTTCATTTATTCTTGTTAGTGATATGTACACAGTGGATGTGGTTTTGTGTCATTCGGAGTTAGCATGAATGAGTTAAAAATTAGGGAAGTTAGGCTATTTACAGGTCATTTTGGCTTGGATTTTTGGTTTCATATTTTGTGCAGAAATTATGGATAAAATGCAATTCTTATGAAAACATGCATGAATGCTAATTATGCAGAATAAATGCAGAAATGCTGATGATTTTGAGGATTTGAGCTTAATAAATGAGATTTAGAGTGATGAATCCGAGATTCATCATCCCCTATACTTAAACCATGCTCGTCCCTGAGCATCAAAAAGAAATGCCATGAGGTGAAATGGGATTGGGTTCAATACCAAGACCATGAGCTGAAGGTGAAAATTAAACTAGACTCGACCTTTGGATTATTAGTGTGGCAGAACTTCTGCGAGACTTAGAATTTTAAAATAAACAGCCCTCAAGTTCTACACATCATTATCACAGTTTCGTCTCAGAAGTCATCTTAGATCAATCCTCTTTCCAAAGTGTACCCTATGAACATTGAACAACCGACTCATGTGTGTGAAAGGTTTTAGCTCTTCCCATCCAGAATGCCGAACTAACATGCTCCTCTCCTCTCCAGTAACTCGTCCTCGGGGAGTCAGGTATTTCCTTCTAAGGTCTGTCGTGTTTTATTCACAATCGAATTGGGGGAGAAGATAGAAGAAGGGGAAAGAACTGGAGGGTGGCCAGTGTAGTCACCTCTCCTTGTGGAGCTGGCCAGTGTAGCCGAGTCTCCACCAAGATTTGCAGGTTTCTTGAAGTTTGGACCTTTTTGGTCAGATTTTATTTGGTAGAATGCTTCTTTGTATTTGGAATTTTTGGTGGTTCTGCTTGGATCTTGTTGTGCCCCTACGGATATAGAATATTTTTATTCCAAACATTTTTTTGGGGTCTTAGAAAAAATTGTGCCCAGACATCCATTCCTTTTCCGAAGCTTTATTTCAACCCATACTCCAGTCTTTAGATATCCACGCTACCAGAAAAGAAACTCACACAGTCTTCCAACATCCCATCTGAGTTGAGCTAAGTGCATAGTGCGAGAGTACAAATTAATTCCTTATTCCAGAGTTGTACCCAGAATGAAGAGACCAGGTTAGACACTAAGAGTCAAATGTTGTACATTGTCATGTGGGACTCAAAGAATTAAGTCAAAAGACCTGAAGCTCTTAAAATCCTATTTCTCGGTGAAGTTCCTTTGAAAATTAGGTGGATTAAGGTCAAGTCCAGACCATTCTCGGTTTCTGCTCGCAACTCGATTCAGAACTTAATGACTTTTCACAGATGCACATGAATGCGATGCTGGATGAAGTGCAGGTGTGTGAAATGCAGACACATTTTTTGTGATTTTTTGATTGATTTTTTTTTTTGCAAAAATGAAATAAGAAGCCATTTTTTTAAAAAAAATTGGGCACGGTTAGTAGCAAAATCCTCTTTATTTTCTTTTATTTTCTTTTTCTTTCTTCTTTCTTCTTTTTTTATTTTTTCTTCAAATTAATGACACACCCCATAAATACACATAGACTTACGCGAAAGTACGAGATATGGGTAAAATATACAAAGTATATATACAGACCCCCCTATACTTAGCGAGTGTTGTGTCCTCAGAGCACAAGAAGCGTGAAGAAGACATAGCTCGGGCTAAGCGTAAGAGAGTGGAAAATTAATATACAATGGTCCGCCCCCTATACTTAGACTGTGAACAGTCTAAGTATAGAAGAAGAGCACACAAGAGGTGGTTAGGATATGTAAATGAGGATAGTATATACATGTGGGTGTCGGTTCCCCCTATACTTATGCTCTGATCAGCCTAAGTATAAGAGAAGGGTGGAAATGGAGTGATCGGGAGAAGGAGTGTGATGAGAGAAATGGTATATACAAATGGCTCGATCCCCCCCCCCTATACTTAGGCTTTGGCCTAAGTAGAGGAAGAAGATGTATAAGGGGACTGACGTGGTCAGGAGAGAGGGTGGGTAGCCGATGATTAAGGAGGTTTTCGGTTGATCTTCTTGTAAGTCTGCGGTGGGAGATCGTAATGATGAGATGGAGATGAGGCATATGATTCCCAACTATTATCAGTGTCATCCTCAGAAAAATCATGATGGATAGTGGATGAATTGTTTGAGTCAGATGAAAGATATCCATCATCGGAATTATCCTCAGAGGAGTAGTATTCGAAAGTGGACATACTCCAAATGTTTTTTTGTTTCTTCAGTTGTTTCCTCAGAATTCGTTCCTTCTTGGAGTCAATCGGTTTGTCCTCAGATGAATACTCAGAAGCACCAGTCTTAGTCAGCTCATACGAAATAATTCCATTGTACTTGAAGAGGGCGGGAGCATCAGCTTTGGATGAATAGTAGTTAGGAACGGGAGTTGTCCAACGAGAACTGAATTTTGGATTCATGTAGAGTACCTTTTCCGGACCTGATGAGGGATCATCAATTGATTCCTCTTTCGAAAGGTCAAAGGTGACTCTCTCTTTATTTCTTCGTGAAGGTGCTTGTTCACTTGAGTATCCAGATGAATAGCCATTGGAATTCTCCTTGGTCGGTGTTCGGCCTGCGTGCTTGTTCTTAGTCTCCCGAATGTTGGTGCACTCTCGATTTGGGCTGATTTGGTCAAGGTATTCAGAGAAGATTGCCCCAGGGTGCGACCATGCATATGTCTCAGGATCGTAGTAGAAGGATTTGTCTATTTTGAGATCCGCAGGAATTGAAATACTAGGGAGAGTTTCTGCATGTTCAATGTCAATTGATTTGATGTTGGAGCATTCCTATGTCGTATTAATGTGGTCAAGGTAGTCAGAATAGGACGGTCCAGGGTGTGCCCATGCATACGTCTCTGGATCATATGATTCATGTACTTGATTCTCCATGGTAAGAGCGGTTGGTAGCGGAGCAGGGGGGAGATTCTCTAAACCAATAGTCTCATCAACAACCACTATCTCAGGTGTAACAGTGGGGTAGGGCTCTTCTACCTCTTCGTGATTGCGACTGTCGGGGCTTCGTGGGTTTCCTCAGAAGATCGTGGTTCCTCAAAGACATGGTCCGATCTAAGTGCTTCCAATACTTTAAAAATGATTTCCCGAGTCTCACAATCAATAATAGCCTTAGCCAATGCTAAGAACGGCTTTCCGAGAATGATTGGAGACTGGGTGAATTCTCCTTGATGCTCAATATCAATGATCGTGAATTCAACTCTGAGCAGAGCACCTTGGAATTTCATGATGACAGAAATGATTCCTCTCAGTCTCTTTATCGATCGGTCTGCCAATTGAACAATCTCTCGTATCTTCCGAATTGGTCCGAGTTTGAGTTCGTGAAATACAGAGGTCGGGAGGATATTTATTGGTGAATCGTCATCAATCCGAGCATGGGTGAAAATTATGTCTTTGATTTTACAATCGAATCTGGGCAACCGCTTCACTATGCGGCTCTTGGTTTTTCTCCTCAACACCAAGGAGGAGGCCATTGACAATATATGTCTTTCAGTCTTTGTTCATATCCTACCCGACTTTTTGATCATTAATGTATCCATTACAAATCTTTTAAGGTCAGGGAAGTGTTCAATGGCATGTATAAAGGAAAGTTCAAACATCAAGCATTTTTCCAGTGCTTCTGATGAGCTCGAAAATCCCCTCCTAAATCCGGGTGAGGTAAAAATCACTCTCGGGTCGTTGCGACCCGGATCTCAGAGAATCGGACTCAACAAGAAAAATAAGGAAACAACCAATCGGAAGATAAACAATGAAAGCAAACAGCGGTCCTCGCTATTTTATTAACCTGATATAGTGACCACGGTCGGACTCAAGGAGCACGGGTTGGCCTTACAGCCTACGAAGTAGTAAAAAATGATAAAATAAAGGAGAAAATATTTTTGGTGGATTTTAATTGTTTTTAATTTTTTATGTTTTTAATTATATAAGAAAATTAATAAACAAGCAAGTTCAACAATTATTTAAACATTCAAAATGATCCAAAAATTTAAATAAAAATGTTTTTGTGTTTTTATGTTTTTAAGTATTTTTGGTAATTTTCTGGGAATTTTACACTTTTTAGTTGATTTTCTAAAAATCAAGAAAGAGGAAAATAGTGGGTTACTGTGCAGCCAGACTTGAAAGAATAATTAAAAATATATAATTGGTCTCTACAAATCTGGAGATAATTTTTATGAAAAATATGTACAAAAACTAAGCTACATAAAAAGAGTTTATATTTTTTTTTGAATTTTGTAGAATTTTTAATGATTTTTATAAGATTTTAGGGTTTTCAATTTTTATGGGTTTTATAAATCCAAATAAGCCAAAACTGGGTAGAAGTAGAAACAACTAAACTAGCAATCCCTAATTTTTTTAGATATGGTGTAGTCAGCATACAGGGTTCCTGTGTTTCTGTATTCAGTCCAGTCCTCTATATGATTGTCATGTCTGAAAAGGGGGTTGTCATGGTCAATCTAGGATGATGGTTGTTCATTGGTGTTCACTTGGCGGGACGACGGGAGATATAAAGAAGTGTTGAGTTCGATCATGTAGTTATAATCTCCCTGGAATGAAGGATTGACATTTACAGAATACGATGGATGAATTGTATGATCGACGTAGAGAGGATTGATATATGAAGAAGTGGAGACCTCAGTCAGTTGTTGGTTTGTTTGGCCCGAAAATAAAGGGTTATTATTCATGAAGCAAATCGGATTTGTAGAGAGTGTTGGTGGTTGAGAGTCTCTTGTTGAAGTTGGAGGAGGTGTTTTAGGTCTAACCGATACGAATTCGTTTTCATAGTATAGCACTGATGGATCTTCGGATAAATGTTCGGTCATTTTTGAAAAAGTTGAAAGAAATGATAGGTTGGATCTGTAATTTGGAAAAAGTTTCATAATGAGATTTAAATCAAGAAAGAGAAAGATGATTGCATGGGATAGTCAAAAGAATTTTTATCAAATGTGCGGCTTTTGATCTTCGGTATCGGTTCACGCACACCAATGCAAACACAAATCAAACCCTGGGTTCACCAACTCGCACAATGAAGACGTAAGAGTTCGACTATTATCTTTTTAATTTTAATTGGTGATAAATCAATCTTGGCAAAAATTTAGCGAGCTGTTAGGTGCCGAAATTTTCTTAAAGACTGTCCCGAGTTTGTACGACTAGTTGCATCCACTTTCAGCCAGTATAGGTGTAAGTACGGATCGTAAAATGGCTACCCATGTTACTTAAGGACGGAGCCTTACGCAGTGTCCTTTAAACCACCCACTCTGCTAACGAAGTCCGGACCGGATACCAACTACTCGTATTCCTCACTGAGAAGTAGCTAATCATTTTTAAAATCAGTAGTCTGAATGAAAATGTCGGAGCTTGGTTCTAACCTTAAGTGTCATCTCTTGCTCACTCAGAAAAATAAAATGATCCAAAGTCGGGGTTGCTCTCCCGCAAAAATTCTTGATTTTATGGATTCTTAAGATCAACTATATTTTGATGTCCCAATTTTAATTAGGCGATCACTGAAGAATTTAAATGAGCACAAATACATGTCTACCGTCCAGTCCCAATTTCCTTTAAAATTATGTGATAAAACAAGAGGGAGGAGTTCGGGAAAAGCCGATGCACGCGAAAACAATGATGTATGCTCAGTTAGAGGACTTACAGTGCTTCCTCGCAATCTCCATGTGGGATGCAACACAGAATTGAAAGGTTATTCTAAATAAATGCAAGCCGATGAAAAACCGCACTAGCGGGAAAGAATTGAGTTAAATTTTTGGCTAAATTGAACAATCTAATGTACGTCTCAATTAAAGTACAGTGTGGCTTTTAGATCTTACGAGCACAATCAAAAATATAAATGCTTTGGGAGTCGTATGTGTAGGTTTATCCTAATAGCCACTCAAGCCGGGCCTCACCCTCATCGGAGAGTGAAACAGGCCATGACACACCACAGAAAAGTTCAAGGTCTTTTTACATGCGCGAAAGTCCAAACGGACACCGCTGTAAATGAGAAAAAAAATGCAGAAATTAAAAACCTAGACTCGACGCTCTCTCACAACTCGACTCGATCTTAAATTAATTGTGGCTTTTTCGGATGTCGGTGAAGATACTTCGGTTTCTAGAAAAACCGCTCCACGTACGTCGGGTACCTCGCAAGAAAAATAAGAGAGATTTGCGTAAGAGAGAGACTCAGAAAATAATCAAAATAAAATAAATGCTAAAAAATAAATGCAGGAAATAGAATGGTATTTACAATGAAAAATTCGAGGGTCAGACTACCCGAATGCGGAAAACCGAACAAGAAATTTCAAAACACAAAACTAAGATGTTTGCCTCCCCGGCAACGGCACCATCTGACGAGTCCAAAATCCACTAAGTTAAGAAGATGTTTTTATATTGTTCATTCATGCTAAAAATAATTAATCGTTTGTTGTAGGCAACAATCGGAATCGGTCAAGAAATAACCACAAATATTTAATCGATTTTTAATCAAGTGGTTTTATGTTTATTTTACTTGGGCAAGTCCCAAGGTCGAATACAAGGAGGCAAAGGAACAACCTAGAGTTGTGTCTATCAAATATCGTGCATGGTTTTCAAGGCAGTTTTTTTTTTTAATTCAAATAAGGGATGCAAGATGCAATTTCAGCCTATTTTAGGGACTAAAATGCAAATTATGTTAAAATGATATCCGAAAAATACGAAACTTGGCCACAATGCAAAATATGATGAAATGAATGCACTGTAAATTTTTTGGAATTTTTGGATGCAATATGAATTTTTTATGAGTTTTTAAATGCAACCAAAGTGAATTTCAATATTTAATTATAATAAATCTTAAACCTACTTGTTTTCAAAGAATAAAATTATAAGATCTATCACTAGGTAATGGATCCTATAAAAATCCTAAACCTCGAAAATGTGGGATTTAATACATATTAAAAATCAAATACTGAAATATGCAAAATGATTTTTACAGGACAAAGTATGCATGCGAATGCGATTCTTTTTGGGCACGATGTCAAACACAATTAATTCTACTATCTTTGATTTTTCGGTAGTTTTTAGAGCAACGATTAATCAAATATAAATTTCAAAGCACAAATTGGGAAAAATAAGAAATTTTCCACAAAATAATTAATTATTAATTAACCATCAATAACAAAAAATTCCACAATATGTCAAAATGTAGAGAATTGATTAACAAATATCATGCTATTTTTGGATTAATAAAATAAGGCAAATAGAGGTCTAAAATCACTTGGGAATACAGGGGTAGAATTGCAATAAATAAATAAATAAAATGCAAGGGGGGACCTAGATGAATTTACCAATAATAGAGGGGGCGATTGCAAAATTTCCAGCAGGTCATGAGTAGTGCACGTGACCCCTGGGTCGGCGGGTTCTTTGTGTAATAAGGAGGAGTTCTAGGGGGCTTGTCGCAAATCTTCCAGGCAGGCACGTGTAGAGCACGTGCCTTCTTGTTGGAGGCTGCTTCCGTAAATATGGTGAACACCAAGGGCGTGGACACAATTTACCACGAGCACGTGCAAAGCACGTGACTCGGGGGTTCTGTTGTTGCTGACGTCATTCCCCCCTAAGCACGTGTCGTGCACGTGCGTGGGGGCCTTGGGTCTGGAGCCCGGCCGGTGAGCGGTGACGGAGGCCCCTAGCGAGGCGAAGGTGCCCAGCAGCTTACGGCGAGAGGCGAGCAGCAGGTGATGCGGAGGGTGGCCGGAGGAGATGGAGGCGGTGGATGTCGAGAGGCGGAGACGTTGTTGGTAGAAGGTGGCGTTGGTTGTTGATGAACGTCAGGGTCGAAGTCATCCTTGGCGGAGCAGGGGACGAAGGGGGACCGGTATGGCACAGAGGTGCTGGAGTAGTTGAAGGTCTTGATCGCGGCGGTCGTTGGCAGAGTTGTCAGAGGAGAGTTGTGGATATGCGTTGGCGGTGGCTCAATGTAGGAACTCCGGAGCGGAGCAACTAGGCTGGAGCGGTGCTGCGACGGCCGTGGAGGAGGCGGCCGGATCTCGTCGAAGTTGAGGAATGCCCGGGCTGTCACCACCGGGCTTCTCGAGGCTCTATTGGCGGATATCGAGTCAGGGTGCAGCGGTGCCTTTTAAATAGGATGAGGGAGAGGCCGGAGATGGTTGGCGAGACTCGCAGAGACGGTTGGGAGGTCAACGGCGATGATTACGGAGGGGCAGCGGCGATGCGAGATAGGCGGCGAGAACGATGGGGGCGGCAGTGTTTGTTTAGGAAAGGGGATGATGATGGGGGAAGATGCACAGGTGTCGTCCGATCGGCCTAGATCGAACGGTCCCTGTAGCGCCACGTGGCACAAAGAGAGGGATAGGGCGGGGCACTTGTGGAGCATGTGCATAGGGGCACGTGCGACGCATGTGCGTTTATTTTTATTATTTTTATTATTTTATTATTTTATTATTTTATTTTATTTTTTAATAAAATGAATAATAAAACATCAAAAATAGATGACACGTGGCGGCTTCAGGTGCTGCCACGTGTCAGCACCATAAAATTCGAGAAATTAATACTTTGTAAAATGTGAAATAAATAGCAAATGACCTCCGATCAAAAAAGTTCCTTCACAAAAACTGCTCGTCTCGATAAGATCTACAAATTTCATGAAGACATCAAAACCAAAATCGATCAATTCCACAAAGTGAATTTTTGGGGTATCCCATGTACATAGAATACCTTGATTGTTTTTGGGTTTTGTAATTTTTATGTCATTCTCGAACTAGAAAAAAATTCATAAAAAATATGGTAAAATCAAACATAGATAATTACACCTTAATCTATTTTTTTTATTTTTATGAATTGAGTAAATAGGTACATAAAATATAAGGTCAAAAACCACTAAAATACACAATGTACAAAAGAGGCCCAAAACCCAACATTCACATATGAGATCCGATTCACTTGAACTTGTCTTGTTTTGAAGGTAATTGAATGTTCATTAGTTCAAAATTGAGTAGAATCAAATCAGACACTGGATGGGGAAGATATGTGGCTTTTAGTCCGAAAATCCTGAAACTAGGGTTTGGGTTTTAGGTCCACTTATTTGGGTTAGTGATTTTTGTATTTTTCATTTATTCTTGTGAGTGATATGTACAAGTTGGAGGTGGTTTTGTGTCATTCGGAGTTAGCATGAGTGATTTAAAAATCAGGGAAGTTAGGCTATTTACCAGTCATTTTGGCTTGGATTTTTGGTTTCTTATTTTGTGCAAAAATTATGGATAAAATGCAATTCTTATGAAAACATGCATGAATGCTAATTATGCAGAATAAATGCAAAAATGCTGATGATTTTGAGGGATTTGAGCTTAATAAATGAGATTTAGAGTGATGAATCCGAGATTCATCAGCCATCTGTAAGATCTGAAATCTCTACGTTGTCATTCTTGTGCGCTTCTCTAATAATGAAGGGTCTCATCCACTTGGACTTCAACATTCCCTGAAAGATCTTCAACTTGGCATTAATTAACCATACCTTCTACCCAGGGACAATATTGTTGCACCTTATATGCTGATCATCCCAACGCTTGATTCTGTTCTTATAGATCATGTAGTTATCGTATGCCTTATTTTGGATTTATAGAGGCTCATTCAAATCCATTTGTCTATCCATGTGTGTTCGAGATAACTTTCTTCAATGCCCAATCAAATTTGTGAATCAACTCAATGTGCAGATGAGAAGGCTTTCCATATACCATCTTGAATGGAAAGGTTTCGAGCAGGGTCTTGTAAGCCATCTAATATGCCCACAGAACTTGATCCAAGAGTTGGGACTAGTTCTTCCTGTCAGGGTGGACAAGCATCTGCAAAATGACCTTCACCTCCCTATTTGCCACCTCTGCCATGTCATTCGATTGTGGGTGGTATGTACTAGAGACATTATGCTCAATGTCGTAGTCCTTAGTCAACTTATTTACTTACATGTTAATAAACTGTTACCCCTGATCGATATGATGGTTTTGAGGACCCCAGACCCTGAAATGATGTAACCTTTTCTTGCAGACAGTCTTGTTGTTTGCAGCTCGTGAAGGGATAGCTTCCACCCACCTGGATAGATAGTCCACTGCCAATAGAATGTGCTCGAAGTCATGGCTATTAGGGAATGGACCCATGAAATCTATGCTCCATGCATCGAAAACCTCAACCATAATCACATATTTCATGGGCATTTCATCTTTGGAATTTACGATCTCTCTCATTCTCTGACACACTGTATATGACCAAACAAATGCATATGCATCATGGAACATGGCCAGCAAGTACACACTGGAGCACTTTCCAGGTGGCCCTCTTCTCGGAGTGATGTTCTTTTGCTTCCAAGGAATGGAAATAGGTGAGGTGAAAAACTTTAAAATACCATTGCTAATATCGTTGAATTATTGTAGTTGGACAATTTAGGATCAATAAAAAATTTCTTAAATTGATTAATAAATTAACTGCAAAAGCGATCGACTTTTATTTTACTTGGGTAAGCTCAAGGTCAATCACAGGAAGGCAACTGTCTCCTTAGAATGATTTTAAGATAATTTAGCGGTTAGATTTCCGAGGAGCAATTTTTTAGATTTTATATATAATTGATGTGATAAAAATGCAATATGGTATATATTCAGAGATCATTTGCAAATTTTAAGTAAAATGGTGTCCAAAAATCCTAAAACTTAGCTAGAAAGTTAATTAATGCAAGACTGAAATACTTTGAATTTTTGATAATTTTTTGATGCAAAATGAATTGTATGTGAATTAATTGATGTAAGTACAGTAATATGGAATAAATGAATTTTAATAAATATCAAACAAGAGTATTTTACAGAGACCAAATTATCCTAGAAGCATCTAATCAAGAAAATTCTAGAAACCTTAATTTCCTAAAAATACTCTATGGCTAATCAATTTAAATTCAATTGCATAATTCACCAAAACATTTATTTAGACCACAATATACATGTAATTAAGATTATTTTCGAACAATTTGCATATAACATTTACAGGAAGTGATTTTATGGAAATTTTCTGAGATACTGTCGATTTATTAAAAATTTTTGAACATCAAATGGAAAAAATATAATAAATTTTGCTAAAATAATTACATAAATTAAGCAATTCTCCAAAAATTAAGAATAATATAAGACTGAAGAATATTAATTATTTTACAAGATGTAATTTTTGAAGCAGAAATATGATGACAAATGAGGTTTTGAAATAAATCACAAACTCAAGGGTCTACATGCATGAAAATGACCAAAAGGAAATTATCAGAACTTGGAGGTGGTTCTTTGAAATTCTATCACGTGGGCACATGTTGGTGGAGGCATGCAGGCAAATCTAGGAAGTAGCAGGGGCGCGGGAGCAAAAACTCTCACGCTACGCGTGCAGGCTGTGTAACTGGTTAGCATGGGTGTTGCTTTGGAGTCAACCCTCCACGTGGCATGTGTAGGAAACTTCATGCCACCGGTAGCGCTGACCTGGATAGAGGCTCGGAGAGTTGTCATTATCGGTAGGATGAAGAGTCAAGGGGACGATCGAATGATGGTTGTGTTGCCCCCTTCCTCCATTTTCTTCTCGGTTGAAACTCGGTGCATGGGGGAGCTGCTGCTCTTGCGGTGGATATGTCTCAACAGAGAACGACTAAGATGAGGGCACCAAGGATGGGGAATCTCTGATAAGGCTTTATTTTTGAAGGTTATATGGTCGACACAAGGCCTTCTCTTCCATTCATCAAATGCAAAGTAATGGATGGATATTGTGAAGGAACTCCAGTTGTTCATCTATAGGGTGTTGTGCACGGGAGGAATGATCTTCGATGAGGTTACTGCTGGAGTCGACCAAAGAATGAGCTTTGATGTGATGCTCAGTGGGTGAGAGGTTGTGCCTTCGGTTCATTTATCGCTCGATGAAAGGTGGTCCAACTGAGACGGTATGTTGCTCCTAGTGAGATCTCTTAGAGGGATTCGGCCACAAATACTTGTGAGGTTAACAACGACAAGATGAAGGCGATGGGGATGGTATGGAGCTTGAGTTGAATATCATCATCTTGGGTGATCAAAAAAGAATTGGATGGAGGGCTCTTTGATGCGGAAAAGAGGAGCATAAAGTTCCAGCCGTCGCTTGCGGCATGAGATGGAAGATAAAAGGGGTGGAAAGGATGTGAGGAGGGGGAGAAGATGTGGACGGAGTCCTATCGAGTTGGATTTGGTTTTACCTTAGCCAGACAAAATAGAAGGGATGTAGCAGAGGGGCAAGATGAATGATGACCAGTAGAGAATCACAAGAAAATTGAAGAAATTGAAAGAAGGAAAAAGGAAAGGGGAAAAAGAAAGGAAATGGGCCTACCTAAATTTGGATGAAGAGGAAGAGGGTCCTATGAATTCCAGAGCTGACATAAATGCGGAATGGATGCATGGGTTTGAGAGCGTATTGGTGTGCGACGAGCTTGGTAGATGTGATGGGGGTTGCGGCGCTCGCTGGAGCTACGGGCCCATCGTCGCCTTGACGATGGGTTCCTCCTTTTATCATAAGGAAGACCTTAAAGGCTGGTGTGTATTCACCCTCTATCGATGGACGGGTTCGAATGTGGGCGATGGTGATGTTTTTGTCGTTGGGAGATTAGGGATCGCGGTGAAGGTAGAGGTGAGGCAACGTGGAGATATGGAGGAGAGGAGGAGCTAGGTCATCGAATAAAAAGTATGGGCCATTTGGATCGTCCCCATCAAGGGGGCGTGATCAAGCCATGTGGCACAGAAATTTATTACAAGAAAAATAAAAAAGGATAAAGAAAAGAAATGGAATAGAATAAGAAGGAATTAAATTCATGGTCGTTGGATGAAGGGTGCTGCATGCAATGGCCCAGAAAGGAGGCAAGGAGAGTTAAGTGGGGGCATGTGGTGGCTCCAGGAGCAGTCACATGTCACCTACACAAAATTCAGAAATGAAAAACAAATTCTAAATAAAATAGATAAAGACCTCACATCTGAAATAGTCTTCATGAAAATTGTTCATCTCGATGAGATCTACAACTTTCAAGAAGGAACCAAAACAAAATAAGCCATATGTATAAAGTGTATTTTTGTGATCTTCTGTGTACATAGATTACCAGATTTTACATTTTACAATTTTTGTGATTTTTAAATAAGGAAAAGTTCAAAATAAAATCAAATATAATATAAAATGAATATCTACATATTAATCTATTTATTTTCAGTATTTTGAATAATTAAGAAAATAAAGAAATAAAATACGAGAGGTTTATTTACACACTAGATATACTCTAAGGATGATCTATTTTCATTGATTTTTAAATCAATTTAGATTTGGATTTTTGACACTTATTAAAACATAAATCAAATAAAATAAATGAAAAGATATAAATTAAAAAAGTTAATTGTGTACATAAAATAACAAGGTCAAAGTCAGATAAAATATACAATATACCATGAGGTCTCAAAATCCAAGTTTCACATATGACTCCGATTCTTTTAAATTTGATTTTGATTTGTAGATAATTAAATCTACATTAATTTATAAGTGAGTGGGATCAATATGAGATTGTATGTGAGAAAATATTTGACATTACAGCTTTTTATCTCAGAACTAGGCTTTGGATTTATTTAATGTGGATACAAGTTTGCATATTTCTGATATTTTTTGTTTATTTGTGTTAGTATTATATACATAATGGACTTGATTTTATTAGGTTTGAAGTTATTATAAAATAATGAAAAATGAGGTAAATTATTTAATATACATGTGATTATTTACACTAAAATTTTGGCTTCTTATTAATGTAATTTCGAGTGCTAAAATATGGATATTATTTACACATGTATGAATACTAATAATGCAATTTAAATGATGAAATGCAAATAATAAATTGGGAACAGAGCTCTTTCAACTTTTAGGGTGATGAATCACATATTCATCAATCCCCTATACTTAAACATTGCTCATACTCGAGCAACTAAAATGTATGCAAAAGTGAAATAAATTTGGGTTCCATACCAAAGTCATGAACAAAAGGTGAAACTGGAGTTTGACTTGACCTTTAGATTAATAGTGTGGCAGAACTCCTCATGCGAATTAGGATCTTAGAAACAACAATCTCTAAGTTGTACAAGTCATCCTCAAGGTCCAACTCAGAAGTCATCTTAGACAAACCCCCTCCCAAAGCATCCCACATGAACATTGAATAATTGTCTTTTGTGTATGACGGTGTTAGCTTTTCCCATCCAAGATGTCGAACTACTATGTGACATCCTCCTCAAGTAATTCGTCCTCGAGGAGTTAAGTTTTTCCTTCTAAGTTCAGGTATGTGATAGTTCACAACAAATATAGGGAGAGAATTCTAAAAGAAAGGAAAAGGAACTGGAATGTGACCAGTGTAGTCACATCTCTTATGAAGCTTGGCCAGTGTAGTCAAGTCTCCAACAAGATCCGTAAGCTATCCGAAGCTTGTACCATTATGGTAAATGATGTTCTTTAGGAATTGGATTCTTTTTTATATAAATTTGTTTGCTCTACATTAATCTTTTTGTGTCTCGATGGATATAGAATCTTTTGTTCCGCCCACGTTTTGGAATCTTAGAAAAAAATATGCTAGCAGCCCATTCCTTATTCGAAGATTAATTTCAACCTGTTACTCCAGTCTTTAGATGTCTATGCTACCAAAGAAAAGGATGCATAGTCTTTCAACATCACATCTGAGTTAAGATAAGTTCATGGTGTAGAGTACGATTAATTCCCTATTTAAGTGTTTACTCAAATAAGACGACCAGGTTAGACACTAAGAATCAAAGTCTAAACATTATCTTGTGAAGCTTGGAGAATTAATTCCATGACCTGAAATTTCTAAAATCGTACTTCTTAGTGAAGTTCCTCTGAAATTTAAGTGGATTAAGTTTAAGTCATGTCCATGCTCAGTTTTTACTCATGACTCGGTTTAGAACCCCTTGAGTTTCCACTTTGCTTATACATGATATGCCATTGAAATGCAGAATAATGAAATGCACGATTTCTTTTGATATTTTTTTACACGAATGAAGGAATGAATTAGAAGCCATTTTTATCGAAAATTTTTATTATGCATCCATTGTTACAATAATTTAAATTAAATTGTTATTTACAGCAATTTTATAAGAAGAGTATTATTTACACAAACTTA
This sequence comes from Ottelia alismoides, assembly GCA_037367405.1. Taxonomy (NCBI): domain Eukaryota; kingdom Viridiplantae; phylum Streptophyta; class Magnoliopsida; order Alismatales; family Hydrocharitaceae; genus Ottelia; species Ottelia alismoides. The sequence goes on along the minus strand of JAZKJV010001011.1, from coordinate 1,350,223 downwards.
TACAAAATAAACAACATGTATACAATATACACATTATACGATTTTTAAATTTTACAAGAATTATAAAAAATTTGACATGTATTTTGCATATTGCACCTATTTTATAATTTAATGTTTTGACATATTTTACAAAGTGGTTACCCATCCGTATTTATTAAATTGTATACATATCAAATACAAAAATGCAAGCTATGGGTAAAGTGTATATGCAATATACATATCCTCCTTATAATTAGTGTGTGCTACGTTCTCATAGCAAAAAAGTGAGGAAGAGACATAACTCATGCTAAGTATAGAAGAGTAAAAAGAATAAAAGTATACAAGTCGACCTGCCCCCCTATACTTAGGCTTTGATTAGCCTAAGTATAGAAAAAGAGCTAAATGGGGGGTCAAGGTCAAGAGGAGAATGAATGAATATACAAGGCATGCATCGGTCGCACCTATATTAAGGCTCTGATCAGCCTAAGTATAGAAAAAGGAGCGGGAGAACCGATGAGATTGGGGAATATAAAGAAAAATGGGGATAAGAAAGGAGATGTTTGGAGATGTTAGATATAGTGAGGATTCATGCATTGCCTATGACTGGATCATGAGCTTCTAGGATACACATGAATTAGATATCTTCTACACGGAACAACTGCTCATTTAATCCTATAAAATAATTAAGTAGTTGCCCATTCACGAGGAACAATCGTGCACCATTTGTAAGATCTGAAATCTCTACGATGTAGTTCTTCTGAACTTCTCTAACAATGAAGGGTCCCATCCACTTGGACTTCAACTTGCCCTGGAAAATCTTCTACTTTGCATTGAACAACAATATCTTTTATTCGAGGACAAAATTCTTGCGGCTGATATGTTGATCAGGACAATTCTTCATTCTATTCTTATAGATCATTTTGTTATCATATGCCTTGTTTTCGATTTCTAGAAGCTCATTTAGATCCATCTGTCTATTCTATTGTCCTTCATGTGTGTTCCAATTAACTTTCTTCAATGCATATTTAGATTTATGAATCAGCTCAGTGACCATATGACATGGCTTTCCATATACCATCCTAAAGGTGGAGGTTTCGAGCGAGGTTTTGTAAGCAGCATAGTATGCCCATAGAACTTGGTCCAAGAGTTAGGACCAGTTCTTCTTGTCAGGGAGGATTAGCTTTTGCAAAATTTCACCTCATTATTCGACACCTCTATCATGCCATTCGACTATGGGTAGTATAGACTAGTGACATGGTGCTTAATTTCATAATCATTTGTTATCTTCTTTAATTCTCTATTAACAAAAAGACTACCCTCTTCAAACATGATGACTTTGGAGAACCCGAACCGAGAAATGATATGATCTTCTACGAACTTGGAGACGGTCTTGTTGTCTATGGCTTAGGCAAGGAAATCCTCCACCCACCTAGATAGATGATCCACCGCCAATAAAATGTGCTCGAAACCATGGCTGTTAGGGAATGGGCCCATGAAATCTATGCCTCGTGAATCGAAAACATCAAGCATAATCACAAGTTGCATGGGCATTTCATCTTTGGGACCTATGGTACCTTCCATTCTCCGGCATACTAGACATGACCAAACAAATGCATATGCATCACAAAAGAGGTTCAGCCGGTACAAGCCACACTGGAGCACTTTCTAAGAAATCCTCTTCTCGAAGTGATGTCCTCTTGCCTCCAAAGAATGGCAGTGTGTGAGGACACTCATGTATTCCTCATGAGGAATACACCTCAGTTAGATGCAATCTGAACCTTCGAAGAGAAGGAATGGATCCTCCCAATGGTATTTCAGATTCTGACTTAAGTCAATCAAAGTTGCTCCTCGATCAATCATTGGGAACTATCCTAGACAATAAGAAGTTCACCATGTTGGCATACCATGGGATAGAGTCAATAGAACATATCAACTCATCGTGGAAGGAGTCCTTGATAGGGTCAATCTCAGGAGAACTATGTGGCTCAATGCGGGAGAGGTGATCAGCCACCACATTTTCACTCTAGGCTTATCGTTGATATGCAAATCAAACTCTTGGAGTAGTAGAATCTACATAAGAAGATGTGCCTTCATGCCCTTCTTTTCCATGAGGTACTTGATGTCTATGTGGTCTATGAACACTGTGACCTTGTATCCTAAAAGATGTGACATGAATTTATCCAAGGCAAACACTATAACAATCATTTCCTTCTTTGTGATGGTGTAATTTTGTTGAGCATGATCTAGAACTTTGCTTGCATAGTGGACAACATACGATATACCTTTTCTCCTCTATCCTAACACAACCTCAACTGCAAAGTCAAAAGCATCCATCATGATCTCAAAAGGAAGAGACCAATCTGGGGCTTGTAGGATAGGACCATCCATGATCTTCCTCTTAAGGATCTCAAAGGCCTCAAGACATCAATGATCCACAAGGAACTCTATGTCTTTTCCTAAGAGCTCTGTTAGCAATCAATCAATCTTTGAAAAATCATTTATAAATCTTTGGTAAAAATCGACATGCCTGAGGAATGACCACACTTGCTTTATGTTAGTTGGTGGTTGAATTTTCTTGATCACATCCACCTTGACAGGGAAAACCTCCATTTCTCTCTTGGAGAAGACATGCCCCTACACAATACCCTCTTAGACCATGAAATGGTTTTTCTCTCAAGAGAGCACCATATTCACCTCATTAGACTTCTTGAGAACTCGATCCAGATGAGATAAACAGGAGTCAAATGAATAGCACATACTGAGAAGTCATCCATAAAGACTTCTAGGAAGTCTCCCACCATCTAGGCAAATACCACAAATCATGTACCGCTGGAAAATCTCTAGGCATTGAATAACCCAAAGGGCATGCGCCTGAATGTATAAGTATTGAATGGACATGTAAAGGTGGACTTCTACCAGTCCTCAGGAGCGATTGCTACTTGATTGTAGACTGAGTACCCATGCAAAAAGCAAAGGAAATGTTTCCCTGCGTGTCTCTCCAAAACTAGTCAATGAATGGTAAGGAGAAATGATCCTTTTTCGTCGCTGCATTCAGGCATCTGTAATCCACACAGACATGTCACAATGTGGGTACTCATATTGCAATCTCCTCTCCTGTCTGAAGCTCTTCCTTCTTAGGGACTACATAAAGTGGTGCCACACATTTGAAATTGGAGGTGGGATAAATAAACCCATCATCAAAGCATTTCTCCATTTCTTTTCTAACCACATCTTGTAAGTTTGGATTGAGCTTGTATTGCAACTCACAAGAGGCTATTGCACCTTCCTTAAGGTAAATATGGTGTGAGCACAAAGCATAGTTAATATCGCAGAGATCGGATACACTCCAGCCTATCTCTTTACGGTTCTTTTCAAGAATCTCTAGCAAGCGAAATCCATGTGTAAATTGGCCTAAAAAGTTGCTTACCTCTCATATTTTTAATTAATTCATCCTAACTCCAATTGAATCCAAAATACCTCCATTGTGTAGATATTACTAACAAGAATAAATAAAAAATATGAAAAATTTACTCACTCAAATAAGTGTCAAATAATCTCAAAGTCTAATTTCATATCTCACGGACTAGAACATGCATATCTCCCTCATACAATGTCCTATTTTGGTATACTCACTTTTAAAGTACTCTATTTTCAAAAACCTTCAAAATAAGACCAATTAGATAAAAATTCAAAGCTCATATGTGAAAGTTCGGTTTTGGGCCTTTTTTGTGCATTTTAGCTTTTACGATTTTTGACCTGAATTTATATATATAGGGGTTGATGGGGCTGCCCCGCTTCATTTTTGGGCAAATGTTTTTATTTTTTTGAAAAATATCATCATGTATATTCATCCCTATATCCCTCCTATATGCCATTCGAATTTCATCAGAAACAGAGACTCCTACGACCTCCATCCAGACAGGGTCGATTTAAAAATTCCTACTACCGTTAAAAAATGACGTCTAGATGGAGGCCGTAGGAGTCTCTATTTCTGACGAAATTCGAATGACATATAGGAGGGATATAGGGATGAATATACATGGTGATATTTTTCCAAAGAATAATGCGACAAATGGGGTGGGGGCAGCCATGTTGGCTACCCCTAGGGGGCAGCCCCATTTTTCCCATACATATACATATATATATATAGAGAGAGAGAGAGAGAGGTAAATGGGGCTGCCCCCAGGGAGTATCCAACTTGGCTACTCCCACCCCTATTTTTCCCTCATTTTTTCATTTTTTTGGAAAATAAAAATTTGTATATTCATCATTATATCCCTCTCACATTCTATTAAAATTTTGTCAGAAATAGAGACTCCTACGGCCTCCATCCAAACATGGTCGATTTAAAAAATCCTGCAACCGTTAAAAAAATGACGTCTGGATGGAGGGTTTAGGAGTCTCTGTTTCTGACGAAATTTTAATAGAATGTGAGAGGGATATAATGATGAATATACAAATTTATTTTCCAAAAAAATAAAAAAATGAGGAAAAAATAGGGGTGGGAGTAGCCAAGTTGGCTACTCCCTGGGGGCAGCCCCATTTTACCCATATATATATATATATATATATATATATATATATATATATATATATATATATATGGGTCATATGTGGCTGCCCTCTAGGGGTAGCCAACATGGCTGCCCCCACCTTATTTGGGCAAAATTTTTTATTTTTTTGAAAAATAACACCATGTATATTCATCCCTATATCCCTCCTATATACCATTCGAATTTCGTCAGAAACAGAGACTCCTACGGCCTCATCCGGACAGTAATTTTTTAACAGTAACAGGATTTTTTTAAATCGATACCATCGAGATGGAGACCATAGGAGTCTCTGTTTCTGACGAAATTCGAATGGCATATAGGAGGGATATATGGATGAATATACATGGTTTTATTTTTCAAAAAAATAAAAAAACACCGAAAAATGGGACGGGGGCAGCCATGTTGGCTGCTCCCAGGGGGCAGCCCCATTTTTTCATATATATATATATATATATATATATATATATATATATATATATATATATATTAATGGGGTTGCCCCCTTGGGGTAGCCAACATAGCTGCCCCCACGTCATTTTCGTCATTCTTTTTATTTTTTTGAAAATATCATCATGTATATTCATCTCTATATCCCTCCTATATACCATTCGAATTTCGTCAGAAACAGAGACTCCTACGGCCTCCATCCGGACAGTAATTTTTTAACGGTAACAGGATTTTTTTAAATCGATACCATCGAGATGGAGGCCTAGGAGTCTCTGTTTCTAACGAAATTCGAATGGCATATAGGAGGGATATATGGATGAATATACGTGGTTTTATTTTTCAAAAAAAAAATAAAAAATGCCGAAAAATGGGGCGGGGGCAGCCATGTTGGCTGCCCCCAGGGGGCAGCCCCATTTTTTCCTCTATATATATATATATATATATATAGGGATAAATGGGGCTGCCCCCTGGGGGGAGCTAACTTGGCTCCCCCCGCCCCATTTCGCCCGGTTTTTTATTTTTTTTTGAAATTTTCTTCCGTGGAATTTCATCACTATATCCCTATATTATGTCATTAAAATTTCGTGTGAAACAGAGACTCCTACGGCCTCCATCCAGACAGTCATTTTTTAACGGTAACAGGATTTTTTAAATCGACCCCGTTTGGATGGAGGTCGTAGGAGTCTCTGTTTCTCACGAAATTTTAATAGCATAATATAGAGATTTAATAATGAATTTACACGGTTTTAGATTTCAAAAAAAATAAAAAAATTATGTCAAAAAGGGACGGGGGGAGCTAAGTTAGCTCCCCCTAGGGGGCATACACATTTTTCCCATATATATATATATATATATATATATATAATATTAATGGGGTTGCCCCCTTGGGGTAGCCAACATAGCTGCCCCCACGTCATTTTCGTCATTCTTTTTATTTTTTTTTTGAAAATATCATCATGTATATTCATCCCTATATCCCTCCTATACGTCATTCAAATTTCGTCAGAAACAGAGACTCATACGACCTCCATCCAGACAATCATTTTTTAACGGTAACAAGATTTGTTAAATCGACACCATTTCGATGGAGGCCGTAGGAGTCTCTGTTTCTGACAAAATTCGAATGGCATATAGGAGGGATATATGGATGAATATACATGGTTTTATTTTTCAAAAAAAAAAAACACCGAAATAAAGGGGCGAGGCAGCCATATTGGTTGCCCCCAAGGGGCAGCCCCATTAAATCCGTATATTTAACCCTTTTAATTTTATTTCTTCTTCGATTGTATTATTTGATGAAAGTTTTATCAAAAGGTATAAAAATTCAAATTTAGATCAAGACTGGAATCAAAGAAATTGACTGAGTCTGAGTGTCTGTTGCGAGTCTGTACAAAAGTCTCATATTTCATACTTATATTTTATTTCCCTATTTTCTTAATTATTAATAATCCAAAAAATAGATTAGTATGTTATTAATATTCTTGTATTTTATATTATTTTTTATAGATTTTTATCATCTTTTAAAACCACCAAAAAATTACAAAACTCCAAAAAATCAGTTTTTTATACACTTAGATAACACCAAAAATACCACCTTGCACAAATGACCTCTTTTGCTCCTGAGTCCTTCATGAAAGTTGTAGATCTCTCCGAGACAACAAATTTCGTGAAAAAAATTATCGATTCAAGATCTCCTTCTATTTCTTTTATATCTTTATTTGTTTTTATTTTTGAAGTTTTTTAGGCATGCCATGTGGCAACTCTTGGGAGGGCCACATGGCACCCCATTTTCTCTCTCCAGTGCCCCCCAATCTCGGTTTATCTCCCCTAGATTTCAACGTCTGTCATTCCCTTCCCTCCCTCAGCAGTTTCTCCCCTTCGTAACTGTCGTTGCGACGCCAGTCATCCTTCTCACCCTTCGTAACCGTCATCGCCTGCTTCCTTTCACCTTCAACCGTTACCTCCACCATCCTATAAAGTGTCATCACTCGACAACGTATAAGGCATCTGCCCTATTCCTCCCGTTCAGCCAGTGACAGCGGCTGACACCCCCCATCACAGTGAGATCCGAAGGCTTATCCTTAGTTGCAGACCTTCCAAGCTTTGCAGAAGCTTCGTGGATCTATCGTCGACCTTCTAAAGTGATCACCAGGAGCGGTGCTTAGCAGATCCAACCAAGGCATCCCCACCGTTGTGTGTCCCCCCCCCTTTTCCAGCTAGAGGTCATCCTCCACGCGAAGTCGTTGCACGCTGCGCAGTCTCCATCTATGCCCTACGTCCCTCCTGCTCATCACCGATCACCATCATCCTGCCTTGGGAACTGCAACTGCATCAGCTCCCTCCATCCAACGTCCTTAGAACTGCAGCCACAACAGCTCCCTCCAACCGCCTGCTACGCCTACCAAGGCACACAACCGACCTGCGTACCTCTGGAGCGCCCACCATCTCCGCTGCTCTCCTCCGATATCCGGCAACCGCCTGCCTTCCGGTACTGATCTCGGGCTCTTCAACCGCCCTTAGGGAAGAGGAGCCCGCCGCCCAAGTCTCTCCCCCTCACGTGAGGAGCACACGAGTGGGGGGAATATTGCATCAACCCCCGTCACATTATGCAAATTCACAAAAAAGACCTACAAATCATGAGGCACGTGTTTAGCACGTACTTCTTGGAAGATTTGCACCAAAGTCCAGGAAATTTTATATATTTGTAGATAAGTCCCTATAGGGACCACTTTGAAGGAAAAACTTTACTTTTATTTACATTTTAGTCCCTAGATCTTCATTTTAGCATAACTTTCTCTTTCGAACATCGATTTTAATGCATAATATGTCATTTTGAAGATCAAAGAATAATTACTGATGATTACTGATGCTCTTTCATATTAAACAACTTATGGACAGATCAAAGAATAATTACTGATGATTATTTGAGGAGCAATTTTTATTTATGCAGGCTAATAATTGACATCATTGTGCTCATTTCAGAGAAAATTAATGATATGTTTTCCAGGGATTTTAGTGATGATTTTAATTCATCTTGGATTATTGTGGATCACTCGTTGATGATTTAATTTCCGCAGCGAACTAGATAGTGGAGATTTCATCTGATTAATTTTTCTTGACAATTCATCTTACTCTTTGAAGATTAATCTGTGCTGGGATGTCATAGAGGAGGATTTAATTCTCGAAATTTGATGCAAACTTTTCTTGAGAATAAAACTAGAGAGAATTAGGAGATATAATCTTTGTGTGATCTCACTATTTGCATGATTAATCATATATCTATTTGGATGTTCACCTGCATCTGGATTTAAATTGATTATATTTCTTGGAAACTTTTATTCGATGTGTGATAAGTTTTTGGAGTAATTGATGGATTTATTTGAGGACTGATTTTTATAAATCACAGATCTCGAGCTCCACTATTCCCTCTATTTACTTTCATTAACTTCACATAGCATTTTCATCTTCACATTTCTATTATTTTCTGACACAGAATTTAATCGAATAATTAATTATTTATTTACTCTAATTTAAGACCACGCAACTAAAAATCATTGTTCCCTATTTTTGACCTTGGTAGACTTGCCAAGTTAAAAATACTCCACAACATTCAAAGATTGTGGTTTTTGCTGAACCAAATTTGCCTCCTATACTACGGCAATTCCTATTTATAAAAGAGGCATATTTCGCGTTCATCAAATGACGTCGTTGCCGGGGAATGACATATTTTTAGGGTTTTAAATTACTTTCTATAATTATTTTTTTGTGAAATTAATTTATGTGTCTTTTTTTCTCTATTTGCATTTTATTTTCTGCATTTCATTTGGCATTTCTCTCATACTTCTGATATTAACTGCAATTTCTCTCTTCCCAGATTTCTCAGAGCAAAATTTTGGATATAAATCAAGGACCTGCGAAGAATATTGAATTTTAATCTTGTGAGAGAGAGCTTATTCTAGATTTAATTTTCTGCATCATTCATAGGGTTCCTCTCTCTGAACCCTTGTAATAATTTGAAATGAACTTCTCTATGGTGTGTCGGGTCTGTTCCAACCCCTTCTGTGTGGTTGGGACCCGACTTGAGTGGCGTAGGAATTAGGCACATATACGCTCGCTGAATTATTTTTGCTTGTGCTCGTACTTCTTAGGCCACGCTTTTACTAACTATACGCACTGGTAGAACGTTCAACTTAGCCAAATTTTTAAATAATTATGTCCTGCTAATAGAACTATCTGCTTGGGGCGATTTCATTGTACATATCATTTAGTGTAATTTAAATTCCCTGTATTGCATCCCATATGAAGAATGCGAGGAATCGTTGTAAATCTTCTTCTTAAGCATGCACCATTGATTTACACTTGCATTGACTTTTTCGATTCTCCCTCCTTAGTTTTACAACTTATTAATTAAAGGAATTGGGACTGCTCTTTAGGCGTGAATCCGTGCTCACCTAAAACTTCAGTGATAACCCTAATTTAAAATTGAGATTGCTAATCAAGGTGACTATAAATAAAACTGACATAAAATTTACCCCTTTGTCTAGTGGAGAATAACCCACTCATTATTTGTAAGGACCAGATCGCACACTTAGGGTAGATCTAAAAACTGAAAATTTTCATTCGAACTACTATTTTTTAAAAAAATAGCTACTTCTCGGTGAGGGTTTCGGGTAGCCATTTTACGTTCCGACTTCCCTTAGCAGAGTGGGTGGTTTAGATGACATTGCGAAAGGCTCCGTCCTCAAGTAATACGGGTAGCCATCGAACATTCCGTACTTATCCATACTAGCTTAAAGTAGATGCAACTAGTTGTATGAACTCGGGACAGTCTTTGTGAAATATTTCAGCACCTAACAGCTCTGCTTTATTTTCAATATTGCTTTGTCATTAAATTACAATTGAAAAGATAAGCAGCTGAACCCTGGTGTGCCTTCACAATTGTCAGGTGGGTGGATCAACTGGTTTAATTGTTGTTTTGTGTTGTGTCTGTTTTGCTCCTTGTTTGGATCATCTTCTTCTTCCATTTAACCATGTACTCTTGGTCCACCTCGTATACGAATCGTGAGGTCATAACTTCGACCAACTTCACGACCTCGCCCGACTTCGCCAATTCTTCATACTTCTCACCTCCTACACGTTCTTACCCACCCAATACCCTCCCATATCAGTCTAGCACACCATCTACCCAAAATGTTTCTAGCTAATATGACATATACATTAAGCAAACTACTGTTGAGAATGATGATCGATCGACCTGCATGGGCCAAGATTACATCTATACACCTTTGACTCGGAGACTTCCTGCTGACGACCAAATAGAGAGGACTACACCTTACATTTACCCTAACTGGATCGAATCTCATAGGCCCTCTTACTCTACACACAATGAGCCCTCATACATAGAGAATGGGATTCAGGATCCAACTCCACCTTCCCACTATCAGTGGATACCCAATTTTAAGGCTCAGACTATCGTAGCAAGAAATACATACTCAACTCAGAAATGCAATCCTATGTCTACACATGATGAGTATGGAACCTCAATTTCTCAGCAAAATCATTCCAACCACTCCATTAATCTTCCCAAGCAATCACTAGAGGATGAATACTCTCAAATCAAAAGAAATGTAGAAGAATTGATGAATGAATTCATAAATGCATTAGAAGCAGAAAAAAATAGAATGTGATAAACTTGGTATCGAGATTTATGCAAGTGGAGATGATATCGAGGATAGAAATGATATTAAGGCACCAACATCTCCTATACAGCTGGAGTCACCACCACCACTGACCTCTGACCCCTTACTGACCATATTAAATAAAATACCAAAAAATTGAAAAAAATAGAAAATTAAAAAAATGGACAATTTGGAAATGTAAGCATTTTATAAGAGTCTGATTTTAGAGCTTCCATTGATCAAGGCCATAGAATATGTGTCCGATCTTAAGAGGTTTGTGAAGAGTTGACTAAACCCTAAAAAGACGAGCAAGAAATGATCAAGGACTGAATATCATGTCGTATCTATGGCCAGTTCTTTGGTGATGAATCGGAAGAGCAAAAGCTACAAAGTCAAGCAATTAACTCGAATCACATGTAAAATTAAGGATACATTATTTACTCATGTTCGGTTAGACGATGATTCCACATTAAACATCCTCCCCAAGTTTGTTTTTTACCAACTCAAACTTGGATAATTAAAAAAGACTAGGGTGATCGTTTAATTGCCTGATCGATCCAACAAAAGACCACGGGGGATTGTTTCGGTTGTCGTAAACTTTCGAGGTGACAAATACAAAGTGTACTTTATTGTCCTTGACATCGAGCACCGCGGAGGATTCTCTGAGTCTCCTATCATTTTAGGAAAGTTGTTCTTATCCTTTGCTAAGACAATTGTGGATTGTGAGACTCAAGAAATCAAGTTCCCGAACCCGGACCACAATGAACAAACCCTCAATGACACTACATTCTCTGAGGAAACCCAGCTTGAAATCAACATTTGTGATCAGGAGAAAGCCATGTTACACGATCATACCTCTCCTCAAGAAACACAGACACAAACCCTTGGAGAGTTACCTGAGAGACCGACTGTTGGGAAGACATCTGATTCTCACCACACCTCCCACCCTAAAACCTCTCCTAAGAGGAGACATTATTTAGGAGCTTATGAAGAATTGGACCATATTTCTGAGAATCGTCAGATTATTTAAGTGGTCAAATCTTCGAGTCGGTGGTAATTCACGAAATACTTGAACTATACCAGGAACCGACTCAGGAAACCTCTGATGTCACCAAAAGCCACTATTACCAGGAGGTGACATCAACATCCCCAACTAACACTCACAAAACCACCAGGAACATGCTCCCTTTCCTGAAGCCACGTATGAACCTACAAGAATTGGTCGACTTTTACGGGGACTCATCTGATGAGGAACTCATAAATGCCACATCAGTTACTCAAGAAAGGGAGATGAAGACTGCCCAACTTCCTTCCAATACTTCTCAAGGAAACAAACCAACCAAGAAAGTCACCTTTGACCTTAGGCATCGGGTAATTTCTGAAGATCCCTCGTCCGATACTGAAGTGGTTCATCAGGCAAGTGCAATAAGTACAACCCTGATCCAAGGGCACTTACCTTTTGTTGACAATAGTTGGAGATCCTCTGTGTACGACTACTATTCTTCTAAGGATGACTTTCACAATGGCTGGTCTTCTTCATCAGGCCCCTCTTCGTCACCCCCCACATCTCCATATTATCTTTCACCCCACTCCAGCAAGAAGGTCCGTCTCAAAACTCCTTGACCTTGTACATCCGTAAATTTACCAGGGTCCTCACTTGTAATTATCCAATCATACTTAGGATGACCTGAGCCTAAGTATAGGGGGACCGGTATCATTGTGTATACATCACTTCTATTCTTTTCCGCTCACCCTCGATTGCCTCATTTCATGCTTTTTTGCTATGCTTAGTCCCTCAAAAGTCTAAGTATATGGGGCATGTTGACCTCTATTCTTTTTCACTCATCTATACTTAGTACGAGCTATGTCTACATTTCACTTTGTATCATGATAACATAGCACATGCTAAGTATAGGGGGTTTGTTTGTATATTTTCTACATACTTTATTGAAGGATATGGAGAAATCCTCAAGCGCATCACGGAAGAGTGATCGTCGTATCGGATACGACGAAGAATGACTAGTCGCACTAGTTGTTCGGTGCAGCGGAATTTAAAAAATTTTAATCCGATGAAACCACATGATCCGAGAACCATTCTCAAATCGTTTCATCTATAACCACAGCAAGTATAATGCAATACTTCTTGAAGTGTGGTTGATCAAGTCTCTACGAAAAGAGACCTCCTGTCTCAAGTCCGATCGTCGGAGCAACGGCTTGTGAGCGCGGAGATGAGTCGCGGTGTCCTCGCAATCCAAGTTGATCCAAGCGCGGTTGCTCCTGATCTCGTCGCACGAGATCGAACGTCTCCTTCATGAGCGAAGCACTCCATGAAGACGAAGAACTGCGGAGAGTCGAAGCGGCAGCACGATGGCGTGGGCGTCGACGATTCTCTCCACCAAGGTGGATGGCCACCAAGAAGAGAGGGAGAGAGAGGGCTGTCGAGTATGAGAAAGAGAGAGAGAGAGTTTGTGCTACAATAGCATGTGTAAAGAGAGAGCCAAGTATGCCTCTCTATTTATAGGGTTTTGGGATCCATGGATCTCAATCCATGGGACACATAAAATCAATGGATGAGATTGATTTATGTTTATCCAATGGCTAAGATTGTTGTTGACAAAAAACAACAAATTTAGGTTAAAATATATTTGACAAAATCAAATATAATTCATTCCTAAATCAACCCAACAAATAAGGAGAGAAGACACATGGAGATTTCATCTCCATGTGCCTTCCAAGTGGCGGCCACACATTCCATTTTGGAATGGTGTGCCGCCCATGAGATTGCATGGAGATTGCAATCTCATGGTAATCCATGAGATTGTGTATCTCCTTGTAATCTCTCTTATTTATTTGCAACAAATTTATTGGGTTTTATTCTTCAAAAAATAATTCACAATTATCTTTGAGAATATTGCATTGTTGCCATGGAAAAATTGTGAATCATATTCACAACCCAAAACAACATATAATTCATATTGTTAATTAATTACACAATGTGTATCCAATACACATAATAATTAATCAACACATATAAATCATAATTAACTCTCTCTAATACATTATAAATCATATTTATAATATATTATGAATAATTGGATATTTCTATCCACATTATTCTTATCCAAAATAATTAAATCACATTTAATCATATTGGATAATTTCTCATACATCATGATAATTAAATCACATTTAATTACCAATTTCTCTTTGCTTAGATCTTATGGAATTGTTCTTAAACCATTTAAGAACAATGCTATTTCTCCTCAGATACTTGGAGATAAGGACCGGGCGATTGTATTGTTCCATGTATAGTGACTTGGATGTTGAGATCATATCTCAAATCCAGATCCTATGGACCTCCCACTGATGCGTGATCAAATCAAGACCGTAGACTTAATCTTCTCATTGCATCTGAATCTTATTCAGATCAATGTCCAGTTCATGGACTAAGATTAGGTCACTTCTCTAATGAGAGGAGTCACTAAAATCCAAACCTGTTTCATCACTCCCTCGGAATGGAAGCGTCATGGTTATACAATCGTATATGATCAAATCACCCTTCAGGTATTCCCAATACCTGTACATCCTACATACTGGAAGACCTATGATCATCCTGAAGATAAAGATCACTTTTACACTGTCATCTTCAGGGTTAGATCATTAAGTTTCTCAATCTTGGTCACTGGGACTTGGTATAGATCATATGCTTTCACAAAGCATATATCTTACCTACAAATTCATGTCATGCTTCCAAAGCACGACGACCATGCATGGAATTTGTTCAGTCCCCATATCTCATGAGTGAGCTCATGTCTCCCGGTTCACAAGTGAACCTGTATGATCCCTTTGAGAGATCGCATTACTCATATGTCCTTACATGCGCACCAGCTCACCGGTATATAGACCTTGATTAGGTCATCAACCTATTGGTCTGCCAAATGTACATACTCAGACATATAGCAATACATCTGTCTCCAGTCAGAGGATGCATGCCTATGTTGTGACAGTATTCAACGTAGGTCTTTGGTTATCTCGATCTCGTCAAGTCAACCCATTGACTTAACTAACCTGACACCTCTGAATCACTATTCCCATGCAGAGGACCTGCATCAAGAGGTCAGTCAGATATCAGTCATATGAGATAGGATTTCCATATCCTACTCAGACTGGAGATCATCACTTGATGATCATTTGATGATGCTTGATGAGTCCTCTATCTAACTCCTTAGATATTCATCCAAGCATCAGCCTCTATGATCCATCCAATGAATCAACAGCTGTATGATCATCAAGTTGGCCATGGTACATAACCCTTATTGTACAGAGGGACCCTATAGTGCATTCATTCATTAATCTCAGAAAGGGAGTGAAAAATAATCAATAACTTTCATTGATAATTTATTCATTACAATAACATTTATTGTAGAAATGGTTCGCCCGGGGCTCACATTGCTAACAATCTCCCACTAGCCCTCAGAACCATTCAGGTACAATCTTTAAACCCATACTCATTACATGCTGGTCGAAAACCTTCTATGTCAGAGGTTTGGTAAGAGGATCAGCAATGTTGTCGGCAGAGGCCACCTTGGTGATGATGATGTCACCACGCTTTTGTATCTCTCGAATGATGTGGTATTTCCTTTCCACGTGCTTGCTCTTTTGATGCCATCTGGGTTCCTTTACCTGGGCAATGGCTCCCGTGTTATCACAGAGTAACGGGATGGGAGTATCAGAGGAAACTACGCCAAGCTCCAGCACGAACTTGCGCAACCACACCGCCTCCTTTGCAGCAGCCGATGCGGCAATGTATTCGGCTTCTGTTGTTGAATCTGCAGTAGTGCCCTGCTTCTTGCTTCTCCAGCTCACAGCACCACCATTCAACAAGAACACGAACTCCGATGTCGACTTTCGATCATCTACATCCGATTGGAAGTCAGAATCTGTATATCCCAAGACTTGGAGATCACCATCTCCATAGACCAAGATGTAATCTTGCGTCCGTCTTAGATATTTGAATATGTTCTTTACTGCATTCCAGTGTTGTTATCCATAGCAGGATTGGTAACGACTTACCACTCCCACTGCATGGCAGATATTTGGTCTAGTGCACATCATGGCATACATTAAGCTTCCTACAGCTGATGCATAAGGACATCCAGCCATGGCCTTCTTTTCCTCAACAGTTTGAGGAGCCATTCCTTTAGACAGGTGGATACAATGTCTTAAGGGTAGGAATCCTTTCTTAGAACTATCCATACGGAATCGTTCAAGAATCTTCTTAATGTATCCATGTTGTGACAATCCCAAAATCCTCTTTTCTCGGTTTCTGAACAGCTTCAGGACTAAGATGTAAGAGGCTTCTCCAAGATCTTTCATTTCAAAGGTATGGGATAGCCAAATCTTCACACTGGTCATCATCCCTGTATCATTCCCAATGATAAGGATGTCATCTACATAAAGCACGATGAACACAATGGCACTCCCACTAGTCTTCTTGTATACACAAGGTTCATCAGGATTCTGCACAAAATCATAACTCTTTATGGTTTCGTCGAATCTGATGTTCCAGCTACGAGAAGCTTGCTTGAGTCCATAGATGGATTTCTTCAGCTTGCATACTTTACCATCCTCTGTCATGAAGCCCTGGGGCTGCTCCATGTAGATATCCTCCTCGAGGTATCCATTGAGGAAAGCCGTCTTGACGTCCATCTGCCAGATGTCGTAGTCAAGATATGCAGCTATAGCTAGCAATGTCCGGATGGATTTAAGCATAGACACAAGAGAGAATGTCTCATCATAATCGATGCCTTCTCTCTGTGTGTAGCCCTTGGCTACGAGTCGTGCCTTGAAAGTCTCTACTTTCCCATCAGGTCCCCTCTTTCTCTTGAAGATCCATTTACACCCAATGGGTTTTACCCCTTTAGGTGGATCCTCTAGGGTCCATACACCATTCTTATGCATGGAGTCAATTTCTGACTTCATTGCTAGCATCCATCTATTCATGTCTTGATCTGCGAGTGCTTCATCAAATGAAGTACGATCAATGTCAGTTTCTCTTGACACATGGAATCCATATCTTTCAGGTGGTGCAACCACCCTCGAACTCCTTCGAAGAGGTATGGGTGTTTCATCTTTATTTAAGCTTAATAAATGAGATTTAGAGTGATGAATCTGAGATTCATCAGCCATCTGTAAGATCTGAAATCTCTACGTTGTCATTCTTGTGCGCTTCTCTAATAATGAAGGGTCTCATCCACTTGGACTTCAACATTCCCTGAAAGATCTTCAACTTGGCATTAATTAACCATACCTTCTACCCAAGGACAATATTGTTGCACCTTATATGCTGATCATCCCAACGCTTGATTCTGTTCTTATAGATCATGTAGTTATCATATGCCTTATTTTGGATTTATAGAGGCTCATTCAAATCCATTTGTCTATCCAGTTGTCCTTCATGTGTGTTCGAGATAACTTTCTTCAATGCCCAATCAAATTTGTGAATCAACTCAATGTGCAGATGAGAAGGCTTTCCATATACCATCTTGAATGGAAAGGTTTCGAGCAGGGTCTTGTAAGCCATCTAATATGCCCACAGAACTTGATCCAAGAGTTGGGACTAGTTCTTCCTGTCAGGGTGGACAAGCATCTGCAAAATGACCTTCACCTCCCTATTTGCCACCTCTGTCATGTCATTCGATTGTGGGTGGTATGTACTAGAGACATTATGCTCAATGTCGTAGTCCTTAGTCAACTTATTTACTTACATGTTAATAAACTGTTACCCCTGACCGATATGATGGTTTTGAGGACCCCAGACTCTGAAATGATGTAACCTTTTCTTGCAGACAGTCTTGTTGTTTGCAGCTCGTGAAGGGATAGCTTCCACCCACCTGGATAGATAGTCCACTGCCAATAGAATGTGCTCAAAGTCATGGCTATTAGGGAATGGACCCATGAAATCTATGCTCCATGCATCGAAAACCTCAACCATAATCACATATTTCATGGGCATTTCATCTTTGGAATTTACGATCTCTCTCATTCTCTGACACACTGTATATGACCAAACAAATGCATATGCATCATGGAACATGGCCAGCAAGTACACACTGGAGCACTTTCCAGGTGGCCCTCTTCGCGGAGTGATGTTCTTTTGCTTCCAAGGAATGGAAATAGGTGAGGTGAAAAACTTTAAAATACCATTGCTAATATCGTTGAATTATTGTAGTTGGACAATTTAGGATCAATAAAAAATTTCTTAAATTGATTAATAAATTAACTGCAAAAGCGATCGACTTTTATTTTACTTGGGTAAGCTCAAGGTCAATCACAGGAAGGCAACTGTCTCCTTAGAATGATTTTAAGATAATTTAGCGGTTAGATTTCCGAGGAGCAATTTTTTAGATTTTATATATAATTGATGTGATAAAAATGCAATATGGTATATATTCAGAGATCATTTGCAAATTTTAAGTAAAATGGTGTCCAAAAATCCTAAAACTTAGCTAGAAAGTTAATTAATGCAAGACTGAAATACTTTGAATTTTTGATAATTTTTTGATGCAAAATGAATTGTATGTGAATTAATTGATGTAAGTACAGTAATATGGAATAAATGAATTTTAATAAATATCAAACAAGAGTATTTTACAGAGACCAAATTATCCTAGAAGCATCTAATCAAGAAAATTCTAGAAACCTTAATTTCCTAAAAATACTCTATGGCTAATCAATTTAAATTCAATTGCATAATTCACCAAAACATTTATTTAGACCACAATATACATGTAATTAAGATTATTTTCGAACAATTTGCATATAACATTTACAGGAAGTGATTTTATGGAAATTTTCTGAGATACTGTCGATTTATTAAAAATTTTTGAACATCAAATGGAAAAAATATAATAAATTTTGCTAAAATAATTACATAAATTAAGCAATTCTCCAAAAATTAAGAATAATATAAGACTGAAGAATATTAATTATTTTACAAGATGTAATTTTTGAAGCAGAAATATGATGACAAATGAGGTTTTGAAATAAATCACAAACTCAAGGGTCTACATGCATGAAAATGACCAAAAGGAAATTATCAGAACTTGGAGGTGGTTCTTTGAAATTCTATCACGTGGGCACATGTTGGTGGAGGCATGCAGGCAAATCTAGGAAGTAGCAGGGGCGTGGGAGCAAAAACTCTCACGCTACGCGTGCAGGCTGTGTAACTGGTTAGCATGGGTGTTGCTTTGGAGTCAACCCTCCACGTGGCATGTGTAGGAAACTTCATGCCACCGGTAGCGCTGACCTGGATAGAGGCTCGAAGAGTTGTCATTATCGGTAGGATGAAGAGTCAAGGGGACGATCGAATGATGGTTGTGTTGCGCCCTTCCTCCATTTTCTTCTCGGTTGAAACTCGGTGCATGGGGGAGCTGCTGCTCTTGCGGTGGATATGTCTCAACAGAGAACGACTAAGATGAGGGCACCAAGGATGGGGAATCTCTGATAAGGCTTTATTTTTGAAGGTTATATGGTCGACACAAGGCCTTCTCTTCCATTCATCAAATGCAAAGTAATGGATGGATATTGTGAAGGAACTCCAGTTGTTCATCTATAGGGTGTTGTGCACGGGAGGAATGATCTTCGATGAGGTTACTGCTGGAGTCGACCAAAGAATGAGCTTTGATGTGATGCTCAGTGGGTGAGAGGTTGTGCCTTCGGTTCATTTATCGCTCGATGAAAGGTGGTCCAACTGAGACGGTATGTTGCTCCTAGTGAGATCTCTTAGAGGGATTCGGCCACAAATACTTGTGAGGTTAACAACGACAAGATGAAGGCGATGGGGATGGTATGGAGCTTGAGTTGAATATCATCATCTTGGGTGATCAAAAAAGAATTGGATGGAGGGCTCTTTGATGCGGAAAAGAGGAGCATAAAGTTCCAGTCGTCGCTTGCGGCATGAGATGGAAGATAAAAGGGGTGGAAAGGATGTGAGGAGGGGGAGAAGATGTGGACGGAGTCCTATCGAGTTGGATTTGGTTTTACCTTAGCCAGACAAAATAGAAGGGATGTAGCAGAGGGGCAAGATGAATGATGACCAGTAGAGAATCACAAGAAAATTGAAGAAATTGAAAGAAGGAAAAAGGAAAGGGGAAAAAGAAAGGAAATGGGCCTACCTAAATTTGGATGAAGAGGAAGAGGGTCCTATGAATTCCAGAGCTGACATAAATGCGGAATGGATGCATGGGTTTGAGAGCGTATTGGTGTGCGACGAGCTTGGTAGATGTGATGGGGGTTGCGGCGCTCGCTGGAGCTACGGGCCCATCGTCGCCTTGACGATGGGTTCCTCCTTTTATCATAAGGAAGACCTTAAAGGCTGGTGGGTATTCACCCTCTATCGATGGACGGGTTCGAATGTGGGCGATGGTGATGTTTTTGTCGTTGGGAGATTAGGGATCGCGGTGAAGGTAGAGGTGAGGCAACGTGGAGATATGGAGGAGAGGAGGAGCTAGGTCATCGAATAAAAAGTATGGGCCATTTGGATCGTCCCCATCAAGGGGGCGTGATCAAGCCATGTGGCACAGAAATTTATTACAAGAAAAATAAAAAAGGATAAAGAAAAGAAATGGAATAGAATAAGAAGGAATTAAATTCATGGTCGTTGGATGAAGGGTGCTGCATGCAATGGCCCAGAAAGGAGGCAAGGAGAGTTAAGTGGGGGGCATGTGGTAGCTCCAGGAGCAGTCACATGTCACCTACACAAAATTCAGAAATGAAAAACAAATTCTAAATAAAATAGATAAAGACCTCACATCTGAAATAGTCTTCATGAAAATTGTTCATCTCGATGAGATCTACAACTTTCAAGAAGGAACCAAAACAAAATAAGCCATATGTATAAAGTGTATTTTTGTGATCTTCTGTGTACATAGATTACCAGATTTTACATTTTACAATTTTTGTGATTTTTAAATAAGGAAAAGTTCAAAATAAAATCAAATATAATATAAAATGAATATCTACATATTAATCTATTTATTTTCAGTATTTTGAATAATTAAGAAAATAAAGAAATAAAATACGAGAGGTTTATTTACACACTAGATATACTCTAAGGATGATCTATTTTCATTGATTTTTAAATCAATTTAGATTTGGATTTTTGACACTTATTAAAACATAAATCAAATAAAATAAATGAAAAGATATAAATTAAAAAAGTTAATTGTGTACATAAAATAACAAGGTCAAAGTCAGATAAAATATACAATATACCATGAGGTCTCAAAATCCAAGTTTCACATATGACTCCGATTCTTTTAAATTTGATTTTGATTTGTAGATAATTAAATCTACATTAATTTATAAGTGAGTGGGATCAATATGAGATTGTATGTGAGAAAATATTTGACATTACAGCTTTTTATCTCAGAACTAGGCTTTGGATTTATTTAATGTGGATACAAGTTTGCATATTTCTGATATTTTTTGTTTATTTGTGTTAGTATTATATACATAATGGACTTGATTTTATTAGGTTTGAAGTTATTATAAAATAATGAAAAATGAGGTAAATTATTTAATATACCTGTGATTATTTACACTAAAATTTTGGCTTCTTATTAATGTAATTTTGAGTGCTAAAATATGGATATTATTTACACATGTATGAATACTAATAATGCAATTTAAATGACGAAATGCAAATAATAAATTGGGAACAGAGCTCTTTCAACTTTTAGGGTGATGAATCACATATTCATCAATCCCCTATACTTAAACATTGCTCATCCTCGAGCAACTAAAATGTATGCAAAAGTGAAATAAATTTGGGTTCCATACCAAAGTCATGAACAAAAGGTGAAACTGGAGTTTGACTTGACCTTTAGATTAATAGTGTGGCAGAACTCCTCATGCGAATTAGGATCTTAGAAACAACAATCTCTAAGTTGTACAAGTCATCCTCAAGGTCCAACTCAGAAGTCATCTTAGACAAACCCCCTCCCAAAGCATCCCACATGAACATTGAATAATTGTCTTTTGTGTATGACGGTGTTAGCTTTTCCCATCCAAGATGTCGAACTACTATGTGACATCCTCCTCAAGTAATTCGTCCTCGAGGAGTTAAGTTTTTCCTTCTAAGTTCAGGTATGTGATAGTTCACAACAAATATAGGGAGAGAATTCTAAAAGAAAGGAAAAGGAACTGGAATGTGACCAGTGTAGTCACATCTCTTATGAAGCTTGGCCAGTGTAGCCAAGTCTCCAACAAGATCCGCAAGCTATCCGAAGCTTGTACCATTATGGTAAATGATGTTCTTTAGGAATTGGATTCTTTTTTATATAAATTTGTTTGCTCTACATTAATCTTTTTGTGTCTCGATGGATATAGAATCTTTTGTTCCGCCCACGTTTTGGAATCTTAGAAAAAAAATATGCTAGCAGCCCATTCCTTATTCGAAGATTAATTTCAACCTGTTACTCCAGTCTTTAGATGTCTATGCTACCAAAGAAAAGGATGCATAGTCTTTCAACATCACATCTGAGTTAAGATAAGTTCATGGTGTAGAGTACGATTAATTCCCTATTTAAGTGTTTACTCAAATAAGACGGCCAGGTTAGACACTAAGAATCAAAGTCTAAACATTATCTTGTGAAGCTTGGAGAATTAATTCCATGACCTGAAATTTCTAAAATCGTACTTCTTAGTGAAGTTCCTCTGAAATTTAAGTGGATTAAGTTTAAGTCATGTCCATGCTCAGTTTTTACTCATGACTCGGTTTAGAACCCCTTGAGTTTCCACTTTGCTTATACATGATACGCCATTGAAAAGCAGATAAATGAAATGCACGATTTCTTTTGATATTTTTTTACACGAATGAAGGAATGAATTAGAAGCCATTTTTATCGAAAATTTTTATTATGCATCCATTGTTACAATAATTTCAATTAAACTGTTATTTACAACAATTTTATAAGAAGAGTATTATTTACACAAACTTATACAAAATAAACAACATGTATACAATATACACATTATACGATTTTTAAATTTTACAAGAATTATAAAAAATTTGACATGTATTTTGCATATCGCACCTATTTTAAAATTTAATATTTTGACATATTTTACAAAGTGGTTACCCATCCGTATTTATTAAATTGTATACATATCAAATACAAAAATGCAAGCTATGGGTAAAGTGTATATGCAATATACATATCCTCCTTATAATTAGTGTGTGCTACGTTCTCATAGCAAAAAAGTGAGGAAGAGACATAACTCATGCTAAGTATAGAAGAGTAAAAAGAATAAAAGTATACAAGTCGACCTGCCCCCCTATAATTAGGCTTTGATTAGCCTAAGTATAGAAAAAGAGCTAAATGGGGGGTCAAGGTCAAGAGGAGAATGAATATATATACAAGGCATGCATCGGTCGCACCTATATTAAGGCTCTGATCAGCCTAAGTATAGAAAAAGGAGTGGGAGAACCGATGAGATAGGGGAATATAAAGAAAAATGGGGATAAGAAAGGAGATGTTTGGAGATGTTAGATATAGTGAGGATTCATGCATTGCCTATGACTGGATCATGAGCTTCTAGGATACACATGAATGAGATATCTTCTACACGGAACAACTGCTCATTTAATCCTGTAAAATAATTAAGTAGTTGCCCATTCACGAGGAACAATCGTGCACCATTTGTAAGATCCGAAATCTCTACGATGTAGTTCTTCTGAACTTCTCTAACAATGAAGGGTCCCATCCACATGGACTTCAACTTGCCCTGGAAAATCTTCTACTTTGCATTGAACAACAATATCTTTTATTCGAGGACAAAATTCTTGCGGCTGATATGTTGATCAGGACAATTCTTCATTCTGTTCTTATAGATCATTTTGTTATCATATGCCTTGTTTTCGATTTCTAGAAGCTCATTTAGATCCATCTGTTCTATTCTATTGTCCTTCATGTGTGTTCCAATTAACTTTCTTCAATGCATATTTAGATTTATGAATCAGCTCAGTGACCATATGACATGGCTTTCCATATACCATCCTAAAGGTGGAGGTTTCGAGCGAGGTTTTGTAAGCAGCATAGTATGCCCATAGAACTTGGTCCAAGAGTTAGGACCAGTTCTTCTTGTCAGGGAGGATTAGCTTTTGCAAAATTTCACCTCATTATTCGACACCTCTATCATGCCATTCGACTATGGGTAGTATAGACTAGTGACATGGTGCTTAATTTCATAATCATTTGTTATCTTCTTTAATTCTCTAAAACAAAAAGACTACCCTCTTCAAACATGATGACTTTGGAGAACCCGAACCGAGAAATGATATGATCTTCTATGAACTTGGAGACGGTCTTGTTGTCTATGGCTTAGGCAAGGAAATCCTCCACCCACCTAGATAGATGATCCACCGCCAATAAAATGTGCTCGAAACCATGGCTGTTAGGGAATGGGCCCATGAAATCTATGCCTCGTGAATCGAAAACATCAAGCATAATCACAAGTTGCATGGGCATTTCATCTTTGGGACCTATGGTACCTTCCATTCTCCGGCATACTAGACATGACCAAACAAATGCATATGCATCACAGAAGAGGTTCAGCCGGTACAAGCCACACTGGAGCACTTTCTAAGAAATCCTCTTCTCGAAGTGATGTCCTCTTGCCTCCAAAGAATGGCAGTGTGTGAGGACACTCATGTATTCCTCATGAGGAATACACCTCAGTTAGATGCAATCTGAACCTTCGAAGAGAAGGAATGGATCCTCCCAATGGTATTTCAGATTCTGACTTAAGTCAATCAAAGTTGCTCCTCGATCAATCATTGGGAACTATCCTAGACAATAAGAAGTTCACCATGTTGGCATACCATGGGATAGAGTCAATAGAACATATCAACTCATCGTGGAAGGAGTCCTTGATAGGGTCAATCTCAGGAGAACTATGTGGCTCAATGCGGGAGAGGTGATCAGCCACCACATTTTCACTCTAGGCTTATCGTTGATATGCAAATCAAACTCTTGGAGTAGTAGAATCTACATAAGAAGATGTGCCTTCATGCCCTTCTTTTCCATGAGGTACTTGATGGCTATGTGGTCTATGAACACTGTGACCTTGTATCCTAAAAGATGTGACATGAATTTATCCAAGGCAAACACTATAATAATCATTTCCTTCTTTGTGATGGTGTAATTTTGTTGAGCATGATCTAGGACTTTGCTTGCATAGTGGACAACATACGATATACCTTTTCTCCTCTATCCTAACACAACCTCAACTGCAAAGTCAAAAGCATCCATCATGATCTCAAAAGGAAGAGACCAATCTAGGGCTTGTAGGATAGGACCATCCATGATCTTCCTCTTAAGGATCTCAAAGGCCTCAAGACATCAATGATCCACAAGGAACTCTATGTCTTTTCCTAAGAGCTCTGTTAGCGATCAATCAATCTTTGAAAAATCATTTATAAATCTTTGGTAAAAATCGACATGCCTGAGGAATGACCACACTTGCTTGATGTTAGTTGGTGGTTGAATTTTCTTGATCACATCCACCTTGACAGGGAAAACCTCCATTTCTCTCTTGGAGAAGACATGCCCCTACACAATACCCTCTTAGACCATGAAATGGTTCTTCTCTCAAGAGAGCACCATATTCACCTCATTAGACTTCTTGAGAACTCGATCCAGATGAGATAAACAGGAGTCAAATGAATAGCACAGACTGAGAAGTCATCCATAAAGACTTCTAGGAAGTCTCCCACCATCTAGGCAAATACCACAAATCATGTACCGCTGGAAAATCTCTAGGCATTGAATAACCCAAAGGGCATGCGCCTGAATGTATAAGTATTGAATGGACATGTAAAGGTGGACTTCTACCAGTCCTCAGGAGCGATTGCTACTTGATTGTAGACTGAGTACCCATGCAAAAAGCAAAGGAAATGTTTCCCTGCGTGTCTCTCCAAAACTAGTCAATGAATGGTAAGGAGAAATGATCCTTTTTCGTCGCTGCATTCAGGCATCTGTAATCCACACAGACATGTCACAATGTGGGTACTCATATTGCAATCTCCTCTCCTGTCTGAAGCTCTTCCTTCTTAGGGACTACATAAAGTGGTGCCACACATTTGGAATTGGAGGTGGGATAAATAAACCCATCATCAAAGCATTTCTCCATTTCTTCTCTAACCACATCTTGTAAGTTTGGATTGAGCTTGTATTGCAACTCACAAGAGGCTATTGCACCTTCCTTAAGGTAAATATGGTGTGAGCACAAAGCATAGTTAATATCGCAGAGATCGGATACGCTCCAGCCTATCTCTTTGCGGTTCTTTTCAAGAATCTCTAGCAAGCGAAATCCATGTGTAAATTGGCCTAAAAAGTTGCTTACCTCTCATATTTTTAATTAATTCATCCTAACTCCAATTGAATCCAAAATACCTCCATTGTGTAGATATTACTAACAAGAATAAATAAAAAATATGAAAAATTTACTCACTCAAATAAGTGTCAAATAATCTCAAAGTCTAATTTCATATCTCACGGACTAGAACATGCATATCTCCCTCATACAATGTCCTATTTTGGTATACTCACTTTTAAAGTACTCTATTTTCAAAAACCTTCAAAATAAGACCAATTAGATAAAAATTCAAAGCTCATATGTGAAAGTTCGGTTTTGGGCCTTTTTTGTGCATTTTAGCTTTTACGATTTTTGACCTGAATTTATATATATAGGGGTTGATGGGGCTGCCCCGCTTCATTTTTGGGCAAATGTTTTTATTTTTTTGAAAAATATCATCATGTATATTCATCCTTATATCCCTCCTATATGCCATTCGAATTTCATCAGAAACAGAGACTCCTACGACCTCCATCCAGACAGGGTCGATTTAAAAATTCCTACTACCGTTAAAAAATGACGTCTAGATGGAGGCCGTAGGAGTCTCTATTTCTGACGAAATTCGAATGACATATAGGAGGGATATAGGGATGAATATACATGGTGATATTTTTCCAAAGAATAATGCGAAAAATGGGGTGGGGGCAGCCATGTTGGCTACCCCTAGGGGGCAGCCCCATTTTTCCCATATATATATATATATATATAGAGAGAGAGAGAGAGAGAGAGAGAGGTAAATGGGGCTGCCCCCAGGGAGTAGCCAACTTGGCTACTCCCACCCCTATTTTTCCCTCATTTTTTCATTTTTTTGGAAAATAAAAATTTGTATATTCATCATTATATCCCTCTCACATTCTATTAAAATTTTGTCAGAAACAGAGACTCCTACGGCCTCCATCCAAACATGGTCGATTTAAAAAATCCTGCAACCGTTAAAAAAATGACGTCTGGATGGAGGGTTTAGGAGTCTCTGTTTCTGACGAAATTTTAATAGAATGTGAGAGGGATATAATGATGAATATACAAATTTTATTTTCCAAAAAAATAAAAAAATGAGGAAAAATAGGGGTGGGATTAGCCAAGTTGGCTACTCCCTGGGGGCAGCCCCATTTTACCCATATATATATATATATATATATATATATATATATATATATATATATATATATATATATGGGTCATATGTGGCTGCCCCCTAGGGGCAGCCAACATGGCTGCCCCCACCTTATTTGGGCAAAATTTTTTATTTTTTTGAAAAATAACACCATGTATATTCATCCCTATATCCCTCCTATATACCATTCGAATTTCGTCAGAAACAGAGACTCCTACGGCCTCCATCCGGACAGTAATTTTTTAACAGTAACAGGATTTTTTTAAATCGATACCATCGAGATGGAGACCATAGGAGTCTCTGTTTCTGACGAAATTCGAATGGCATATAGGAGGGATATATGGATGAATATACATGGTTTTATTTTTCAAAAAAAATAAAAAAACACCGAAAAATGGGACGGGGGCAGCCATGTTGGCTGCTCCCAGGGGGTAGCCCCATTTTTTCCTATATATATATATATATATATATATATATATATATATATATATTAATGGGGTTGCCCCCTTGGGGTAGCCAACATAGCTGCCCCCACGTCATTTCGTCATTCTTTTTATTTTTTTGAAAATATCATCATGTATATTCATCTCTATATCCCTCCTATATACCATTCGAATTTCGTCAGAAACAGAGACTCCTACGGCCTCCATCCGGACAGTAATTTTTTAACGGTAACAGGATTTTTTTAAATCGATACCATCGAGATGGAGGCCGTAGGAGTCTCTGTTTCTAACGAAATTCGAATGGCATATAGGAGGGATATATGGATGAATATACGTGGTTTTATTTTTCAAAAAAAAATAAAAAAAATGCCGAAAAATGGGGCGGGGGCAGCCATGTTGGCTGCCCCCAGGGGGCAGCCCCATTTTTTCCTATATATATATATATATATATAATATTAATGGGGTTGCCCCCTTGGGGTAGCCAACATAGCTGCCCCCACGTCATTTTCGTCATTCTTTTTATTTTTTTGAAAATATCATCATGTTTATTCATCCCTATATCCCTCCTATACGTCATTCAAATTTCGTCAGAAACAGAGACTCATACGACCTCCATCCAGACAGTCATTTTTTAACGGTAACAAGATTTGTTAAATCGACACCATTTCGATGGAGGCCGTAGGAGTCTCTGTTTCTGATAAAATTCGAATGGCATATAGGAGGGATATAGGGATGAATATACATGGTTTTATTTTTCAAAAAAATAAAAAACACCGAAATAAAGGGGCGAGGCAGCCATATTGGTTGCCCCCAAGGGGCAGCCCCATTAAATCCGTATATTTAACCCTTTTAATTTTATTTCTTCTTCGATTGTATTATTTGATGAAAGTTTTATCAAAAGGTATAAAAATTCAAATATAGATCAAGACTGGAATCAAAGAAATTGACTGAGTCTGAGTGTCTGTTGCGAGTCTGTATAAAAGTCTCATATTTCATACTTATATTTATTTCCCTATTTTCTTAATTATTAATAATCCAAAAAATAGATTAGTATGTTATTAATATTCTTGTATTTTATATTATTTTTTATAGATTTTTATCATCTTTTAAACCACCAAAAAATTACAAAACTCCAAAAAATCAGTTTTTATACACTTAGATAACACCAAAAATACCACCTTGCACAAATGACCTCTTTTGCTCCTGAGTCCTTCATGAAAGTTGTAGATCTCTCCGAGACAACAAATTTCGTGAAAAAAATTATCGATTCAAGATCTCCTTCTATTTCTTTTATATCTTTATTTGTTTTTATTTTTGAAATTTTTAGGCATGCCATGTGGCAACTCTTGGGAGGGCCACATGGCACCCCATTTTCTCTCTCCAGTGCCCCCCAATCTCGGTTCATCTCCCCTAGATTTCAACGTCTGTCATTCCCTTCCCTCCCTCAGCAGTTTCTCCCCTTCGTATTGTCGTTGCGACGCCAGTCATCCTTCTCACCCTTCGTAACCATCATCGCCTGCTTCCTTTCACCTTCAACCGTTACCTCCACCATCCTATAAAGTGTCATCACTCGACAACGTATAAGGCATCTGCCCTATTCCTCCCGTTCAGCCGGTGACAGCGGCTGACACCCCCCATCACAGTGAGATCCGAAGGCTTATCCTTAGTTGCAGAGCTTCCAAGCTTTGCAGAAGCTTCGTGGATCTATCGTCGACCTTCTAAAGTGATCACCAGGAGCGGTGCTTAGCAGATCCAACCAAGGCATCCCCACCGTTGTGTGTCCCCCCCCCTTTTCCAGCTATAGGTCATCCTCCACACGAAGTCGTTGCACGCTGCGCAGTCTCCATCTATGCCCTACGTCCCTCCTGCTCATCACCGATCACCATCATCCTGCCTTGGGAACTGCAACTGCATCAGCTCCCTCCATCCAACGTCCTTAGAACTGCAGCCACAACAGCTCCCTCCAACCGCCTGCTACGCCTACCAAGGCACACAACCGACCTGCGTACCTCTGGAGCGCCCACCATCTCCGCTGCTCTCCTCCGATATCCGGCAACCGCCTGCCTTCCGGTACTGATCTCGGGCTCTTCAACCGCCCTTAGGGAAGAGGAGCCCGCCGCCCAAGTCTCTCCCCTCACGTGAGGAGCACACGAGTGGGGGGAATATTGCATCAACCCCCGTCACATTATGCAAATTCACAAAAAAGACCTACAAATCATGAGGCACGTGTTTAGCACGTACTTCTTGGAAGATTTGCACCAAAGTCCAGGAAATTTTATATATTTGTAGATAAGTCCCTATAGGGACCACTTTGAAGGAAAAACTTTACTTTTATTTACATTTTAGTCCCTAGATCTTCATTTTAGCATAACTTTCTCTTTCGAACATCGATTTTAATGCATAATATGTCATTTTGAAGCGTATCCCATGCTCTTTCATATTAAACAACTTATGGACAGATCAAAGAATAATTACTGATGATTATTTGAGGAGCAATTTTTATTTATGCAGGCTAATAATTGACATCATTGTGCTCATTTCAGAGAAAATTAATGATATGTTTTCCAGGGATTTTAGTGATGATTTTAATTCATCTTGGATTATTGTGGATCACTCGTTGATGATTTAATTTCCGCAGCGGACTAGATAGTGGAGATTTCATCTGATTAATTTTTCTTGACAATTCATCTTACTCTTTGAAGATTAATCTGTGCTGGGATGTCATAGAGGAGGATTTAATTCTCGAAATTTGATGCAAACTTTTCTTGAGAATAAAACTAGAGAGAATTAGGAGATATAATCTTTGTGTGATCTCACTATTTGCATGATTAATCATATATCTATTTGGATGTTCACCTGCATCTGGATTTAAATTGATTATATTTCTTGGAAACTTTTATTCGATGTGTGATAAGTTTTTGGAGTAATTGATGGATTTATTTGAGGACTGATTTTTATAAATCACAGATCTCGAGCTCCACTATTCCCTCTATTTACTTTCATTAACTTCACATAGCATTTTCATCTTCACATTTCTATTATTTTCTGACACAGAATTTAATCGAATAATTAATTATTTATTTACTCTAATTTAAGACCACGCAACTAAAAATCATTGTTCCCTATTTTCGACCTTGGTAGACTTGCCAAGTTAAAAATACTCCACAACATTCAAAGATTGTGGTTTTTGCTGAACCAAATTTGCCTCCTATACTACGGCAATTCCTATTTATAAAAAGAGGCATATTTCGCGTTCATCAAATGACGTCGTTGCCGGGGAATGACATATTTTTAGGGTTTTAAATTACTTTCTATAATTATTTTTTTGTGAAATTAATTTATGTGTCTTTTTTTCTCTATTTGCATTTTATTTTCTGCATTTTCATTTGGCATTTCTCTCATACTTCTGATATTAACTGCAATTTCTCTCTTCCCAGATTTTCTCAGAGCAAAATTTTGGATATAAATCAAGGACCTGCGAAGAAGATTGAATTTTAATCTTGTGAGAGAGAGCTTATTCTAGATTTAATTTTCTGCATCATTCACAGGGTTCCTCTCTCTGAACCCTTGTAATAATTTGAAATGAACTTCTCTATGGTGTGTCGGGTCTGTTCCAACCCCTTCTGTGTGGTTGGGACCTGATGAATACCCATTCATCACTCTTTATTCTTCCATTTTAGCTACAAAAACCTTTGCAAATACATGTAGATATGTGTAAATACAAATAATTACCAAAAGCATGCATAGTGTGAAAACCTGTAATTAGCATGTTTTTGTGCAAAAATAAAAGAATAAAGAGTAAAAAGAAAAAGAGGGAAATATTTGGAATAAATATTGAGCAACCTAACCCAAGGGAGGGCTCAGCATGGGCCTGACCGCATAAAAGCCAAAGTAGAGGGAGATAGGAGCTCATGTGTATAGACTTTTGTAAATAAATAAAATTATATTTTCCTCACCCAAAAATACGCTTGTACACATTTTATAGAAACTCCTAAAAACAAAATAAAAATTTAAAAATAAAAAATGCAAAAATATCCCTCCACCATGTGCATAGACCATCATCCTTTAACCCTATAAATAAATGTATTTATTTTCAAAACTTTTTGTGAATATTCTATGGCATATTTTGTAAATAACAGAAATAAAAAAGAAACAAAACAAAAATCAAATAAAAATTACAAAATTAAAATTACAAAAATACATTGTATATATACCATGTGTATAAATGTATATATCTATTTATTTCACATATGTGTATAAATAATAAAAATAGCCTTTTATTCCTCATTTTATTCTATAAATAAATAAAACATAAAATATGAATAAAATTGTATAAAAATAATAATAAAAAAATCAAAAATAAAAGCCTACACATTGTATATATCCCTATATAATGTACATACCTTATTCTTATTTCCAAAAATTAATTAAAAATCACCAAAAAATAGAAAAAATAAAAGAAAAATATTTCATGTTGAAAGTTTTTGCAAAATCGGCCATTAGCTGCCTCATTTTTAAGTGTCAAATCTTGTCCACGTGGCAGCATCCCACTGGTCCACGGGGAATGTTGACCCTGGTCAACTCCCCCGCGGACTCTTTCCTTTTTGAGAAAATGCGCGCCGCCCCGCCTTCGCCATTTTTTCCACGCGCCTCCAGCCTGTCGCCCACGCAAACCCCGGGCCCGGATTCTTCGCCGATCATCCGACATCCTCGCCAGATCCTTCGCCGTGAGATCCACGCCTTCCATAGCCGTCGCCTCCCAACCCTAATCGGGCCTGCAACTATATATAGAACCACCTCCGCCGCCTCCGCGCCCCATCTTTGGCTCTTCCCCTTCTTCCCAGTGAACTCCAGAGGCACCGCGAGAGTGACAGCAAGCAATCGCCCCTGTTGCAGCGAGGCGAGGAGGCGAAACCACTGATCCGGCGTTCTTCGCCGCCGCTGCTCCGCCACCAGCGTGAGCACCGAGCCTCGGGCCGAGACGACCCTTGAGGCTACAACCAGGAGCTAGCCAAGCTCCAGCACAGTCTTCCGCTCCACCCAGGTAACCTTAGAGCTTCCTTATTTCGCTTAATTTCTTGTTTCCCCCAAAACGAAGCTCCGCCGATTTCCTTTGATTCCGACCATATCGCGTATCCTGTCGATCATCGGAACACCCAGTCACCATCGCTGTTCCTCCACGCACATTCTCCGCCCCCTCGTTCAACCCAGCTCGCACAGGAGCTGGGGTTCGAGCTCCACCGTCCTCCGCTCGCCGGAGCTCGCTCACCCCGACGCACCGTCCACCCTCACGCCGCTTCTTCGGGTCGAGGCACTTTGCCCTCGACCCGCGAAGCTCTTGAGCTGTTTTGCAGGTCAAGAGGAGGCCATCTGAGGCCCCCTCACATCCAGGCCAGGAGCTCTCCTCCGTCGACCTCGCCGGAGCCCCTCCAGGGCTCGGTTGGGCCATCGGAGGCTACCACCAGCTGCGGGACGTCATCGCCGACCTTCTTCGATCATCAGAGGCAGCTGAGGAGACCCACAGCACGCGCACGAGGCCGGCGAACCTCGCCGGCAACCTGTTCTTCGAGGGTCTTCCCCCACCGTTCGATCGCCCTCCGCTCCAGTTTTCATCGTGACCGTCCATCTATCGAGGAGCCACCACCGTCCGATCATCCAGAGGAGCGATCCGGACCGTTAGCGCAGAGGAGAGAGGCAATAGCACCTGATCCGTCCGATCTTCCACGTGCCCTCCTCTGCGCCGTCGATCGGCCCACGTGCGGAAGAGCAAAGAGGCGCCTGAGACCAGAGCCGTCAGATCCGCCACGCGTCCACCATCCAGCCGTCGACTTAATAAAGGGGTAATTTACCTTAGGCCACCTCGTAGTTTCTGTTTTACGTGTCAGTCCTGTGAATATTTTAGGAGTTTTATTTACGAAGGGATAATTGCACATTGGACCTCATCTTTTAGCTTATTTGC
Source organism: Ottelia alismoides (assembly GCA_037367405.1). Lineage (NCBI taxonomy): Eukaryota > Viridiplantae > Streptophyta > Magnoliopsida > Alismatales > Hydrocharitaceae > Ottelia > Ottelia alismoides. Next base: position 1,316,630 of record JAZKJV010001011.1, on the reverse strand, counting down.
ATTTATGCCCCTGTTTGTGTGAGCCACGTGCGTCGTCACGTGTGTATTTGGTGTATTTGCAACTTTAGCCCTGTAGTTCTGGTTGTTTATGAATGAATGAAATATTTTTGATAATTGCATTTATGCCCCTGTGAGCATTTTATTTCCGCATGTGCGTCTTTTAGTGGGTTATTTGCATAACAACCCCTGAACTTTTTGGTACGAGTTACCAAAAGGTCCTCGGACTTGTTTTTCTTACATATAGGTCCCTGAGTGCCCCAGGCACGTGCTTGGCACGTGTTTTGCTGGGTATTTTGCACCAGACCCCCCAGAACTTTGGGTATTTGCACTTTGGTCCCTGTGCACAGTGCCCCTCCTTTATTTTTGAATAAAATATCAAATCACCTCCAAATTCGATGAAAATTTGACACATGGCTCCTGCCATGGTGTAGAATTTTTGTGAATTTTTGAGGACATTCTTGAGTGCATTTGTTATTTTTAAAAAATTCAAAAACATTTACTTTTGGCACTGTTTCACTTGAAAAATCACAAAAAAATATAAAAACTCCTCTAAAAATTCTATAAAAATTAGGTGTTGTGTCTGTTGTGTTTCTTGATTTTCTAGCCAATTTTGGCTATTTTTCACTGCTTAAAAACACTAAAAACATAAAAACACCTCAAAACTCCTAAAAATCATAATAAATAATTTAAAAACTCAAAAACAATAATTTTGGTGCTCAAATTTTCCTTGTTTTCTTTAGTATACAGGAAAATTACCTCCAGGTCCCTTTGAGATCCTTAGATATTTTATCTTTGGGTTTTGGACCTGGCTGGACAGTACCTTGTCTTTTTAGCACTGTTTGATTTTTAGAAAATAAAATACACCTTATAAAAATCCCAAAAATTCACCAAAAACACTTAAAAACCTAAAAAACATAAAAACAATTTTTCTTAAATTTTTGCTTGATTTTTGATGCTTTAAATAAATTGCTCAAGTGTGCTTGTTTTTAGTCTTTCTTATTTTCTTCCTATATTAAAAAAATCCAAAAAAATTAAAAACCATTAAAAAACCACAAAAATACTTTGCCTTTTATTTTACTCATTTTGACTACTTCGTAGGCTTTTTAAGCCAATCCGTGCTCCTTGTGTTCGACCCTGGGTGCTATACCAGGTTAATATCATAGCTGGACCGCTGATTTTGTGCTTGATTGATTTTATTCGTTCTAGTGGTCTGATTTTTTCTTGATTGAGTGACTCTGAGTGATAGAGGTCGCAACGACCTATTGAGTACCTTTACCTCTGTCATTTGGTCGCTCATCAGAATGGCGTCGTTGCCGGGGAGCACGGCTTTGTAGTCATTTTTCCATATTGTCTCTCTATATTGTCATTGTTTTCTGACACTCTCTCTCTTTGATTTTTGTGCGAGTTACTGCGTGGACAACTTGGAGTTTATTTTTGTGGACCCGCATGGGAAGAAGAGCAGGGCGAGGAAGAAGAAGAATTTTATTTTGAGAGAGAACAATATTTTTTTGTAATAATTTAGAACTTGGACATTTGTGGACACTTGTAACTTAGCGGGTTTGTTTCGCCGAGTACCGGTGTGCTCGGGGGACCCATTTGGATTTTCGCGGCTTTTTCTGCGGTTTTGATAGCTAGCTGCCTTTTCCGGTGTTTACGCGGTTTTTCTCGAGCCCCTAGATTTAGGAATTTCTCTTGCTTGTGCTGTAATTAGTAGGGTCCCCACACTTAATTGCTTATCTGTTCCTATAGATCGTTAATTGGACCTACTAATAATAAATGATAAAAATAACTTAGTCACTTTCCTGAGAGCCTACGCGCCGCGAGCCTGCCCCGCAAGCGCTACTCCTGAACTCGACCTGTCGAGAAGAGGAGGGTGGACCAAGACCGGACTCTTCGGATCAAGGGCGAGTGACTGAGTTAGACGGTTCTGCGCTAGGAATTGCTCATCTAGGACTCAGTTTTTCCTCGCTGCACCATTTAGGTAGTTTAATTCTGTCTTTAAATTCTGCGCGGATCATTTGCATGTAGAGTGCTGGAGACAAGGTACGCATTTCTTTCTCTGCATGCATCATTTATTTCTTCGCGCATCGGCTTTTTCGTCTTCTCCCTCTGTTTTTGGCTTAATCATCAGGAGAATCGGAAAATTCGTTAGGCCGCTTGTATTTATTTTGAAAAAAATTAAAAAGAAAAACAAAAAAAAAGTGGGACTGGATAACACTATTGACCCTAAAAGACACTCACATTAAAAATTTGTCTTGGGGAGAGCAACCCCCTCCTTGTATGGTTTGGATGCGCGAGAGAGTGACCCGCACCCTAGGTAGAGCCCTCCGGTGCTATTTCTAGCTGACTACCGACTCTTCCGTGCGGGCCAGTCGGTTGGAGTAACATCGGGTATCCTAACAGGTCACGTAAGCGCTCTGATATTTTGTGTGTTCACCCAATAAAATTGACAAGATAAATTGACCGAGCTTTCACGGTCTTCAGATTGTGTTGCGTTGGTGAATCGGGGGTTTGCTTTGCGATCATATTTTCTCCAGATCCCATCCGCCCAACTCGCCAGATCAAGATGATGGGTAGACGATCTCTTAGGCAGCCTCTGGCTGCACCGCTTTCAGGCGCGTCTACTTCACCATCTAGGTTGGCCCGTGAGAGTCGAGACCAGCTCTCCGGGCCTGAGTACGATTCCACCCTGTTCTCCCTCGATCCCCTTTCTTTTGCTACTGAGAGACATGAGCCCGAGGAAAGACGAATTGATTTGACAGAACCTGAGTTGGGCTCATCTGATTTTGCAGACGTCACTATGGCCGGAGCCGGCAGTTCAGACCCAGACTCCCGACAACCCGAACATTTTGTACTAGACCAGGGAGCGATCAACTCCACTCTGATCGCATCATTAGAGACAGTACAGAAGCAGCTACGCGATCAGGGAGCTTTCATGATTGAGATGAGAAGGGAGTTGGAGCGACTCAGAGAAGAGAGAGATCAGAGCGAGCCTGAGGACATTCCTGATGCTGATGCAGAGGCAGCAGCCGCAGCAGCCGCAGCAGCGGCTGCCGCAGCGGCAGCCACCGCCGCAGCAGGACCACCGAGACCGATGCGGGAGTTACACAACCCCGGATCTACACTGATGCACCATTGGGTGGTGGTACCTGCTATCGTGGGGGATTTCAAGTTCCCTCCGAACACCCTGCAGATGCTTCCTCATTTTCACGGACTTGCCACCGAGGAGCCCCACCTCCATCTCCAGGAGTTTTTGATGATCTGCAGCACTGTCCACGACCGCCATGTGGACCAGGATACGGTTCGGATGATGGCCTTCCCTTTTTCACTGGCAGATAGAGCAGCCGCCTGGCTGAAGCATTTAGGGAAGTTTGTATACACCTGGGAGCAGCTCCGCACCGAGTACTTGAACAAGTACTATCCACTCGGGCGGACGAATGCAGCGAGGGTCCTGATCAACAACTTCTCCATGCTCCCTAACGAGCAGTTTCACGAGGCATGGGAGAGGTTCAGAGAGCTTCTGGATAGATGCCCACACCACGACATTTCCAAGCCGAACCTAGTTCAGAGCTTCTTTAGTGGGATGACGCCAGAGCTTCAGGGTCTGGTGAATGCTTCTTGCGGCGGGTCCTACTTTGCCAAGGACCACAACCGAGTCTGGGCCATCTACGAGGAGATGGCCGAAAATTACATGGTGATGTCCCAGACTCGGTTGTACACACAGAGATCTCAACAGCCGCCAGGACCCGTGCAGTACCAGCGGATAGCACGGGTTGATGCAGGTCCATCCAGTTCGTCCACAGTTGCAGCCGCACAGGCAGAGTCGGCCGCTGCGGACATGGGGATTATCAGCGAGAAGTTGGACCGCATGGAAATAATAGAGAAGAAGCAGTGCCAGGGCATAACTCAGATGGAGCAGATGGCACAAACTCTGAGCGACGTGAAGACCCATCTCTTGTGTCTTCAGGAGGCACAGACGGCTTCTCAGCCCCGTCTTCAGTCGCGAGGCGATTCCGGTGGCAGCCGCAGCTCGTCCCAGCGCTCCAGCTCCTTGCAGCAGCCTAGACAAGTTCACCTTGTACAGGCGGAGCCGTACCAGCAGCAGCAGCCCTCTTAGCAGTCACCACCATCTCCAGACTTACAGATGGTGGTATATCAGCCGGATCAGCCTCTGGCAGTACTGCCACCAGACCCCTTCGATGCAGAGCCGTTGATGGATGTCAACAGGATTTGGTACGACCGTCCCCAGCCTGGGATCCGACGAGACCATCCCGGATTCAGGTGGGGGAATAGGGGTAACCAGTCCCAACAGCAGCCAGCCGGTCAGGGAGGGCAGTACTCCCAGCAGAGAGATCACCAGCAGCCTCCAGCATACCAGTTACACCAGCCATCATCCTTCGTACCTCATCCCTACCAGCAGCAGGGACAGACTTGGAGACGTGAGCAGCAGGCTCACCAGCAGCAGCATCCTTCCTCTTACCCCTCTCAGCCGCAGCAGCACCAGGTCCAGCAGCCTCATTACCAGAGAGGCAACCCGTCGGGCTCCCATGAGAGCCCCGCCTTGGATGATCTAGCCTGCATCTTCACAGAGCAGCAGGCTACATTTAGACGGGAGATGGACGAGTTCCGCCAGGAGATGCGGGACCTGATGAGAGGGAAGGCCGCCATCCCTGCACAGATCGAGCCTAATCCGAATAGCTTGAAGAGGAAGTCTGAGCAGGTAGTTCACACTGAGCCTACCACTCCTAGTGACTCATTTGATGATATGTCGTCGGATCTATTTGATGCTGATTTTGTTACACTTAGGAGCGGTAGAAGACCAGCAGGCGGCGCCTCATCTGAGCGACAACGCGAGGATACATCTATAGCGCCAGATGAGGAAGAGGAGAGCGGTACTGAAGCCGCACATGATGATGACGGTGGTACTGATGCCACCCGAGATGCTGATTCCACCGGCGGTACTGAGGCCGCCGCTTCACCATATCGAGGAGGTGGTACTGACGCCACCAGCAGAGCCGAGCCAGCCCGCGGTACTGAGGCCGCAAGACGTCTAGTCGTAGAGCCAGCTAGAGGTGGTACTAAGGCCACCAATATTCATTCTGATAGAGATGTTGTCTTTCCTCGTGTGGATGTATCTCAGAACTCTATTTTGAATAAAGGACAAGGTTTAGTTTCTTCTGATCCCACTGTGGTGTATGATGTATGTGAGGATCCGGTCATCAAACCGTCTAGGCCTATTCCTAGTCCTTCATCTGAGAAGGACCCTGTGATCCCCTTTCCTAGAGCCCTTGAGTTGGGGAAGGGGAAGAAAAGAGAAAAAGATCCAAAAAAGAGAGAGCAGGAGGAGTTCAGCCAGAGCATGATAGACCGATTTCACATCCAGCTGACCCTCCATGAGGCTTTACAGCACATCCCTCTTCTTCAGCGATCCTTGAGAGACAGGACCACAATCAGGAGGAAGAAGAGGAACAACACCGCAGAGATTCATGTGTTGACAAAAGCCACGTGTTACGCGATCCAGAACCATCTGCCGACCAAGAGGCCAGATTTAGGAGCACCATATGTCAGATGTCAGATTAGTGAGCAGAGGTTCGACCGTACTCTATTAGATAGCGGATCGTCGATCAACCTTCTTCCGGCAGCCCTTCTCGACCACTTAGAGTTGGGCACTCTTAGACAGAGCAGGACATACCTTCAGTTTGCTGATCGGTCTGTCAAGAGGCCAAAGGGGTTGTTGCGAGATGTTGTCGTCACGATTCAGGGTTTGCAATTCCCCGTGGACTTCGTAGTGCTGGACATGGAGACCCCTGACTCATTGACCGATTCCCCCATCATCCTCGGTCGCCCGTTCTTGGCCACAGCCAAGGCGGTGACTGACCATGACAGTGGGAAGGTATTCTTTCGCGTCCAGGGCGAGAGTATACAAATAGAGACGGTTAAGGACCACAGAGCCAGAGATAGATCCCGCTCAGAGGGCAGTACAGATTCAGAACAGCTGACAGATACAGAGCCAGACATACACCAGGACTGTGATTTTGTGATCACAGATGATGAGGCAGCTTGGGCAGATCCTGCAGCACAGACCATCCTCTCATATTCAGATACAGCTCATGCAGAGATGATAGCAGAGGATAGTCTGGAGAGCACAGCCCTGGTCCAGGATACTATTGAGTCAGCAGAGTCGGACCTTGATCGCGACACGATTTTCAGTGATGGTGGTACTAAGGCCACCCTTCTCTACGGTGGTACTGATGCCACCACAGTTGATACAGATCCCTCGGATTCAGAATCTGATTGGGCAGATTGTGATGATCAGATGCCAGACCTGGATCCACCTGAGCCTATAGATGAGGAGGAGGTAGAGGTAGAGCAGATCAGAGACAATGCAGAGGACCCGCCTTCTCAAGATCCAGCTTGTGAGAGTTCTTTATCATTTTCCCAAGCAGATCTGGCAGAATTGTCAGCATACACACATCTTCTTCAGAAGCCAGATTTGCCAGCACCCAGCTGTCCAGAGCTAAAGCCGCTTCCTACTTCGCTGAAGTATCGATTTCTTGCGGGAGAGTCTGAGATGTACCCAGTCATCATCTCTGCCGATCTGACTGGAGAACAAGAATCCCGTCTGATGGGGGTTCTTGAAAAGAACCGCAAGGCAATTGGATGGAGCGTAGCAGATCTCCATGGGATTAGTCCCTCGTTGTGCTCCCACCATATCTATCTCGAGGAAGGGGCAAAGCCGTCGCGTGAGTTCCAGCGGCGACTGAACCCCAACCTACGAGAGGTTGTCATGAAGGAAATATCAAAATGGTGGAGTGCAGATTTTATTTATCCCATTTCCGACTCCAAGTGGGTTAGCCCCTTGCATGTGGTGCCCAAGAAGACGGGCATCACGACTGTGATCAGTGAGTCGGGAGAGGAGATTGCTACACGAGTACCCACCTCTTGGCGGGTCTGCGTTGACTACAGGAGACTCAACCAGGCCACCAAGAAGGACCATTTCCCCCTGCCTTTTATTGATCAGATCATAGAGAGACTGGCAGGGAAGAGCCATTACTGCTTCCTGGATGGGTACTCGGGGTACAATCAGGTGGCCATCGCTCCTGAGGATCAGGAGAAGACCACCTTTACCTGTCCCTTCGGTACATACACCTTTCGACGCATGCCATTTGGGCTATGCAACGCCCCTGCGACTTTTCAGAGATGCATGCTGTCGATCTTTTCGGACATGGTAGGGGAGTGTTTGGAGGTCTTCATGGACGACTTCTCGGTTTACGGCGACGGATTCGATTCCTGTCTTGACTGCCTAGACCGAGTGCTCCAGCGATGTATTGCTACCCGCTTGGTTCTGTCTTGGGAGAAGAGTCACTTCATGGTGACTCAAGGGACGGTGCTTGGCCACATCATCTCCAACAGGGGCATGGAGGTTGATCCGGCCAAGGTTGACGTCATTAGAAAACTCGCACCGCCATCCAATTTGAAGCAGCTACGGTCATTTCTGGGGCACGTTGGTTTTTATAGGAGATTCATTCATGATTTCAGCAAGATTGCCCGACCGTTGACTGACCTCTTGACGAAAGACACCGAGTTCCTTGTCGATGACAAGTGTCTTTCGTCCTTTGAGACTCTCCAGCAGTGTGTTATTGAGGCTCCTGTCCTTCAGCCACCCGATTGGTCTCTCCCATTCGAGATCATGACGGACGCCTCTGATTTTGCCGTAGGGGCCGTGCTAGGACAGAGGAGGGATGGAGTGCCATTTGCCATTCACTATGCTAGCCGCACATTGGATTCCGCCCAGCGGAATTATACGGTCACAGAGAAGGAGATGCTAGCAGTAGTGTTTGCCTTAGATAAGTTCAGATCGTATATCATTGGATCTAGAGTAACTTTGTTTACAGATCACACCGCCATCAGGTACCTCATGGCAAAGAAGGATGCCAAGGCCAGACTGACTAGATGGATCCTTCTACTCCAGGAGTTCGACATTGAGATCAAGGATAAGCCTGGAGTCAAGAATGTGGTGGCAGATCATCTCTCCCGATTAGAGCAGCTTGAGGATTCTGAGCAGATTGATCCCATTCGAGATACCTTCCCAGATGAGGCGATCCTTGCTATCGCCTCACTCCCGTGGTATGCCGATATTGTGAACTTTCTCGTTGCAGGGAAAGTCCCACAAGATTGGCCCAAGCAGAGACTTGAGACCTTCCTTGCGAGGGCCAAGTCCTACCACTGGGAGGATCCCATCCTTTACCACGAAGGAGGGGATAGCGTCTGGCGTCGGTGTATTCCTCAGGAGGAACACCATAGCGTCCTCACTTACTGCCACAAGTTTGAGGCAGGAGGACATCATTCTGGGAGGAGAACGGCACAGAAAGTACTCCAATCCGGCTTGTGGTGGCCTACCCTCTTCAAGGACTCTGATGAGTTCGTGAAGAGGTGTACTGACTGTCAGAGGATGGGCACTTGTGGACAGCGTGATATGATGCCGATGCAGCCCATTCACTTCTGTGAGGTCTTTGACGCATGGGGCATAGATTTCATGGGTCCATTCCCTAAGAGTCAGGGATTTGAGTACATTCTGTTGGCCGTTGATTATGTGAGTCGTTGGGTTGAGGCTATCCCCGCCCGAGCCGCTGATGCGAGGACAGTTTGCAGATTTTTGAGAAAGCATATCATCACGCGGTTCGGGGTTCCACGAGTTCTAATTTCTGATGGGGGGTCTCATTTCGTCAACGACCAGGTAAAGGCACTTGCCAGTGAGTTCAGTATAGACCATCGAGTAGCCACGCCATACCATCCACAGACGAATGGTCTAGCCGAGGTTTCGAACAGGGAGATCAAGACTATATTGCAGAAAGTCGTTCGCCCCGACCGAAAGGATTGGTCCCAACTTTTGGACTCGGTCTTGTGGGCATATAGGACGTCTTTCAAGACACCATTAGGCACATCTCCTTTTCGCCTCGTGTATGGCAAGCCATGTCATTTACCTGTTGAGCTGAGACACAAGTCACTTTGGGCAGTTACAGATATTCTTATGGATCCAGATGGTATGGGAGACCAGAGGAGGGCAGAGTTAGCTGCCCTGGAGGAGCTTAGAGATGCAGCTTTCTCAAGCAGCCTACATTATAAGGAAAAAGTGAAGGAGTGGCATGATTCTCATATCAGCCACAAGCATTTTGAGATTGGACAGAAAGTATGGTTGTTTGATGCAAGGCTACGATTATTTCCAGGGAAGCTACAGAGCAAATGGAAGGGACCTTACTTGGTCAGAAAGGTACATGATAACGGTAGCATTGATATATCTGAGTTATCTTCTGAGAGTACCTTTCGAGTGAACGGCCAGCGGCTCAAGCCATTTCTAGATCATGAGCCGCGGGACGTTATTGTTGCCCCGATTCATTTTGCGTGAGATGTGGTCTCTTGACTCACATCTTTTGCATCTCACGCCTGATTTCCACTGTTCCTCCGCCTGTATAGATCCAGTTGTCCATATCATTCTATTCTTTAGTCCAACATCCCTTTTCTCATCTTATGATTATGCTATACTTAGGGTGTACTTTACCCTAAGTATAGGGGGGATGTAGGACCTGCGGGTATTCTTTTCATTTGTTCTGCCCCTGTTTTGCTGCCTATACTTAGGGATATTTTACCCTAAGTATAGGGGGGGGAGAGTCTGTATATTCTTCACTCGGATTTCCTTTCATGTACAGCTTGCTATACTTAGGATTAGTTAATCCTAAGTATAGGGGGAAACCACCGAGTTCCTCTCATTCTATTCATTTATTCGTTCCTGTACTTAACCATTCCTTTTCACTTCCCTTTTACTAAGCACGAGTTATGCCTTCTTCATCGCTCTTGATCACTCTGAGGACATCGTTCGAGCTAAGTATAGGGGGGGTATGTATATATTTCATATATACTTTAGCCATAACTCGTACTTTGTGTGAGTGTGTTAATAAATAAAATGGGCTAAAAATCACAAAAATTTAAAAATTTTTCATGTACATAAACCTCTTTTATCTTGCACATACATAGCTAGTGTACAAAGTATTTTTGTAAAAATGATTTCAAAAATCTTTTGTGTAAAGCTTGTGTAAATATTTTTGTATCAAAATTATGTATATAGTACAAAATTTTTCCAAAATGTTTTTCAAAAGTTTGCAAAAATCTTGTGTAAATGTTTGTAAATATCTTTTTGCAAAACTTGCACCTCATGCATCATTCATCCACGATTTCAAAACATTTTGCATGATTGTAAAATATTTGTAAATAGCATCTTGTGTACATATATGTATATAGTTTTTCCTGGATGAGAGTTGACATTTAAACTAAGCCTGGAATTAAATTGAGAAATGGAGCTTGAATAAGATCTTAATCCACTTAACTTTAAGAGGAACCTTATAGGACTTAGGGTTAAGGCTTTTCAGGTCCATAAGGACTTAATTCTTTGAGTCCACTAGGCTATGAGCATATGTCATCTTGATGAGACTAAGTAGAGCACTTAACAACACACGCATGACTCTTAGAGACAATGGCTTGACTTGCACCTGCACTTACACATGGCTCTCCACGGATGAGGTGGTGAGGAGGCAGTTTCCTTTGGCTTGGGGTAGCATATGAGGGTAGTACTTCTAGGCGGAACCTCTCTTCTTCTTCTAGTGAAGGAAGTGCGCCTCAACTTGGTCTAGTGGTGATGAAGGCTAAAGACAGAAGCTGTGGGTTGCAATAAAGCTTCAAAAGAGGGATAGTCTACTGGCTCAAGGGGAAATTTCTTATATGCTGCACCATGTAGATATGCTGTACAGAAATCCTTGAAAAAAAAATTGCAAAAATGCAAAAAGAACTCCAAAAAAGTGGTGGGTCGGATTGAAAATTTAATAACCCCACCGGAGTGTATATAGTCAAATAAAGCAAAGCTTATGGTATCCATGTTACATCTCATGAAGCTTGCAGCGGGAGACTTAGCTACACTGGCTAAGCTTCCAAAACTCTATACTTCTACCCCCTCTTCTTGAGCCGGTTGCACTTGAACTTAGAAGGGAATACCCCGCTTCTCGAGGAAAGAGTTGCTAGACCGAGGCATTAGAGTTACCAGATTGAGGGAGGTTGTTTCTTTATTACTTCTGAGGTGGGGAGCCACATATCACGTACACCGCATGGAAAGATTCATGGTCATTAGAGTTTGTGTATGTAGACTTGTTCTGATCTGGTTTATTGAGGAGTCTTGCCCATAGATTGGTGGAACTTGGAGGCTGTTGAGTTTTAAGCTTAAGTCCAAATAAGGTTCCGACACATTAATAATCCAAAGATCTGATCGAGCTCCATATTTCAATTTAATGAAGGAAAGTTTAATAATACAACCTGGATCCATGTACATCCTCTTTTTCTTTTTCTTTCTTTTTCACTTCTTTTTCAAATAAGTGTTTGCTAAGGGACTAGCAAAGTTAAGCATAAATACCCATTCATCACTCTTTATTCTTCCATTTTAGCTACAAAAACCTTTGCAAATACATGTAGATATGTGTAAATACAAATAATTACCAAAAGCATGCATAGTGTAAAAACCTGTAATTAGCATGTTTTTGTGCAAAAATAAAAGAATAAAGAGTAAAAAGAAAAAGAGGGAAATATTTGGAATAAATATTGAGCAACCTAACCCAAGGGAGGGCTCAGCATGGGCCTGACCGCATAAAAGCCAAAGTAGAGGGAGATAGGAGCTCATGTGTATAGACTTTTGTAAATAAATAAAATTATATTTTCCTCACCCAAAAATACGCTTGTACACATTTTATAGAAACTCCTAAAAACAAAATAAAAATTTAAAAATCAAAAATGCAAAAATATCCCTCCACCATGTGCATAGACCATCATCCTTTAACCCTATAAATAAATGTATTTATTTTCAAAACTTTTTGTGAATATTCTATGGCATATTTTGTAAATAACAGAAATAAAAAAGAAACAAAACAAAAATCAAATAAAAATTACAAAATTAAAATTACAAAAATACATTGTATATATACCATGTGTATAAATGTATATATCTATTTATTTCACATATGTGTATAAATAATAAAAATAAAATAAAAATAGCCTTTTATTCCTCATTTTATTCTATAAATAAATAAAACATAAAATATGAATAAAATTGTATAAAAATAATAATAAAAAAATCAAAAATAAAAAGCCTACACATTGTATATATCCCTATATAATGTACATACCTTATTCTTATTTCCAAAAATTAATTAAAAATCACCAAAAAATAGAAAAAAATAAAAGAAAAATATTTCATGTTGAAAGTTTTTGCAAAATCGGCCATTAGCTGCCTCATTTTTAAGTGTCAAATCTTGTCCACGTGGCAGCATCCCACTGGTCCACGGGGAATGTTGACCCTGGTCAACTCCCCCGCGGACTCTTTCCTTTTTGAGAAAATGCGCGCCGCCCCGCCTTCGCCATTTTTTCCACGCGCCTCCAGCCTGTCGCCCACGCAAACCCCGGGCCCGGATTCTTCGCCGATCATCCGACATCCTCGCCAGATCCTTCGCCGTAAGATCCACGCCTTCCATAGCCGTCGCCTCCCAACCCTAATCGGGCCTGCAACTATATATAGAACCACCTCCGCCGCCTCCGCGCCCCATCTTTGGCTCTTCCCCTTCTTCCCAGTGAACTCCAGAGGCACCGCGAGAGTGACAGCAAGCAATCGCCCCTGTTGCAGCGAGGCGAGGAGGCGAAACCACTGATCCGGCGTTCTTCGCCGCCGCTGCTCCGCCACCAGCGTGAGCACCGAGCCTCGGGCCGAGACGACCCTTGAGGCTACGACCAGGAGCTAGCCAAGCTCCAGCACAGTCTTCCGCTCCACCCAGGTAACCTTAGAGCTTCCTTATTTCGCTTAATTTCTTGTTTCCCCCAAAACGAAGCTCCGCCGATTTCCTTTGATTCCGACCATATCGCGTATCCTGTCGATCATCGGAACACCCAGTCACCATCGTTGTTCCTCCGCGCACATTCTCCGCCCCCTCGTTCAACCCAGCTCGCACAGGAGCTGGGGTTCGAGCTCCACCGTCCTCCGCTCGCCGGAGCTCGCTCACCCCGACGCACCGTCCACCCTCACGCCGCTTCTTTGGGTCGAGGCACTTTGCCCTCGACCCGCGAAGCTCTTGAGCTGTTTTGCAGGTCAAGAGGAGGCCATCTGAGGCCCCCTCACATCCAGGCCAGGAGCTCTCCTCCGTCGACCTCGCCGGAGCCCCTCCAGGGCTCGGTTGGGCCATCGGAGGCTACCACCAGCTGCGGGACATCATCGCCGACCTTCTTCGATCATCAGAGGCAGCTGAGGAGACCCACAGCACGCGCACGAGGCCGGCAAACCTCGCCGGCAACCTGTTCTTCGAGGGTCTTCCCCCACCGTTCGATCGCCCTCCGCTCCAGTTTTCATCGTGACCGTCCATCTATCGAGGAGCCACCACCGTCCGATCATCCAGAGGAGCGATCCGGACCGTTAGCGCAGAGGAGAGAGGCAACAGCACCTGATCCGTCCGATCTTCCACGTGCCCTCCTCTGCGCCGTCGATCGGCCCACGTGCGGAAGAGCAAAGAGGCGCCTGAGACCAGAGCCGTCAGATCCGCCACGCGTCCACCATCCAGCCGTCGACTTAATAAAGGGGTAATTTACCTTAGGCCACCTCGTAGTTTCTGTTTTACGTGTCAGTCCTGTGAATATTTTAGGAGTTTTATTTACGAAGGGATAATTGCACATTGGACCTCATCTTTTAGCTTATTTGCATTTATGCCCCTGTTTGTGTGAGCCACGTGCGTCGTCACGTGTGTATTTGGTGTATTTGCAACTTTAGCCCTGTAGTTCTGGTTGTTTATGAATGAATGAAATATTTTTGATAATTGCATTTATGCCCCTGTGAGCATTTTATTTCCGCATGTGCGTCTTTTAGTGGGTTATTTGCATAACAACCCCTGGACTTTTTGGTACGAGTTACCAAAAGGTCCTCGGACTTGTTTTTCTTACATATAGGTCCCTGAGTGCCCCAGGCACGTGCTTGGCACGTGTTTTGCTGGGTATTTTGCACCAGACCCCCCAGAACTTTGGGTATTTGCACTTTGATCCCTGTGCACAGTGCCCCTCCTTTATTTTTGAATAAAATATCAAATCACCTCCAAATTCGATGAAAATTTGACACATGGCTCCTGCCATGGTGTAGAATTTTTGTGAATTTTTGAGGACATTCTTGAGTGCATTTGTTATTTTTAAAAAATTCAAAAACATTTACTTTTGGCACTGTTTCACTTGAAAAATCACAAAAAAATATAAAAACCCCTCTAAAAATTCTATAAAAATTAGGTGTTGTGTCTGTTGTGTTTCTTGATTTTCTAGCCAATTTTGGCTATTTTTCACTGCTTAAAAACACTAAAAACATAAAAACACCTCAAAACTCCTAAAAATCATAATAAATAATTTAAAAATTCAAAAACAATAATTTTGGTGCTCAAATTTTCCTTGTTTTCTTTAGTATACAGGAAAATTACCTCCAGGTCCCTTTGAGATCCTTAGATATTTTATCTTTGGGTTTTGGACCTGGCTGGACAGTACCTTGTCTTTTTAGCACTGTTTGATTTTTAGAAAATAAAATACACCTTATAAAAATCCCAAAAATTCACCAAAAACACTTAAAAACCTAAAAAACATAAAAACAATTTTTCTTGAATTTTTGCTTGATTTTTGATGCTTTAAATAAATTGCTCAAGTGTGCTTGTTTTTAGTCTTTCTTATTTTCTTCCTATATTAAAAAAAATCCAAAAAAATTAAAAACCATTAAAAAACCACAAAAATACTTTGCCTTTTATTTTACTCATTTTGACTACTTCGTAGGCTTTTTAAGCCAATCCGTGCTCCTTGTGTTCGACCCTGGGTGCTATACCAGGTTAATATCATAGCTGGACCGCTGATTTTGTGCTTGATTGATTTTATTCGTTCTAGTGGTCTGATTTTTTCTTGATTGAGTGACTCTGAGTGATAGAGGTCGCAACGACCTATTGAGTACCTTTACCTCTGTCATTTGGTCGCTCATCAGGACCCGACTTGAGTGGCGTAGGAATTAGGCACATATACGCTCGCTGAATTATTTTTGCTTGTGCTCGTACTTCTTAGGCCACGCTTTTACTAACTATACGCACTGGTAGAACGTTCAACTTAGCCAAATTTTTAAATAATTATATCCTGCTAATAGAACTATCTGCTTGGGGCGATTTCATTGTACATATCATTTAGTGTAATTTAAATTCCCTGTATTGCATCCCATATGAAGAATGCGAGGAATCGTTGTAAATCTTCTTCTTAAGCATGCACCATTGATTTACACTTGCATTGACTTTTTCGATTCTCCCTCCTTAGTTTTACAACTTATTAATTAAAGGAATTGGGACTGCTCTTTAGGCGTGAATCCGTGCTCACCTAAAACTTCAGTGATAACCCTAATTTAAAATTGAGATTGCTAATCAAGGTGACTATAAATAAAACTGACATAAAATTTACCCCTTTGTCTAGTGGAGAATAACCCACTCATTATTTGTAAGGACCAGATCGCACACTTAGGGTAGATCTAAAAACTGAAAATTTTCATTCGAACTACTATTTTTTAAAAAAATAGCTACTTCTCGGTGAGGGTTTCGGGTAGCCATTTTACGTTCCGACTTCCCTTAGCAGAGTGGGTGGTTTAGATGACATTGCGAAAGGCTCCGTCCTCAAGTAATACGGGTAGCCATCGAACATTCCGTACTTATCCATACTAGCTTAAAGTAGATGCAACTAGTTGTATGAACTCGGGACAGTCTTTGTGAAATATTTCAGCACCTAACAGCTCTGTTTTATTTTCAATATTGCTTTGTCATTAAATTACAATTGAAAAGATAAGCAGTTGAACCCTGGTGTGCCTTCACAATTGTCAGGTGGGTGGATCAACTGGTTTAATTGTTGTTTTGTGTTGTGTCTGTTTTGCTCCTTGTTTGGATCATCTTCTTCTTCCATTTAACCATGTACTCTCGGTCCACCTCGTATACGAATCGTGAGGTCATAACTTCGACCAACTTCACGGCCTCGCCCGACTTCGCCAATTCTTCATACTTCTCACCTCCTACACGTTCTTACCCACCCAATACCCTCCCATATCAGTCTAGCACACCATCTACCCAAAATTTTTCTAGCTAATATGACATATACATTAAGCAAACTACTGTTGAGAATGATGATCGATCGACCTGCATGGGCCAAGATTACATCTATACACCTTTGACTCGGAGACTTCCTGCTGACGACCAAATAGAGAGGACTACACATTACATTTACCCTAACTGGATCGAATCTCATAGGCCCTCTTACTCTACACACAATGAGCCCTCATACATAGAGAATGGGATTCAGGATCCAACTCCACCTTCCCACTATCAGTGGATACCCAATTTTAAGGCTCAGACTATCGTAGCAAGAAATACATACTCAACTCAGAAATGCAATCCTATGTCTACACATGATGAGTATGGAACCTCAATTTCTCAGAAAAATCATTCCAACCACTCCATTAATCTTCCCAAGCAATCACTAGAGGATGAATACTCTCAAATCAAAAGAAATGTAGAAGAATTGATGAATGAATTCATAAATGCATTAGAAGCAGAAAAAAATAGAATGTGATAAACTTGGTATCGAGATTTATGCAAGTGGAGATGATATCGAGGATAGAAATGATATTAAGGCACCAACATCTCCTATACAGCTGGAGTCACCACCACCACTGACCTCTGACCCCTTACTGACCATATTAAATAAAATACCAAAAAATTGAAAAAAATAGAAAATTAAAAAAAAAGGACAATTTGGAAATGTAAGCATTTTATAAGAGTCTGATTTTAGAGCTTCCATTGATCAAGGCCATAGAATATGTGTCCGATCTTAAGAGGTTTGTGAAGTGTTGACTAAACCCTAAAAAGACGAGCAAGAAATGATCAAGGACTGAATATCATGTCGTATCTATGGCCAGTTCTTTGGTGATGAATCGGAAGAGCAAAAGCTACAAAGTCAAGCGATTAACTCGAATCACATGTAAAATTAAGGATACATTATTTACTCATGTTCGGTTAGACGATGATTCCACATTAAACATCCTCCCCAAGTTTGTTTTTTACCAACTCAAACTTGGAAAACTAAAAAAGACTAGGGTGATCGTTTAATTGCCTGGTCGATCCAACAAAAGACCACGAGGGATTGTTTCGGTTGTCGTAAACTTTCGAGGTGACAAATACAAAGTGTACTTTATTGTCCCTTACATCGAGCACCGCAGAGGATTCTCTGAGTCTCCTATCATTTTAGGAAAGTTGTTCTTATCCTTTGCTAAGACAATTGTGGATTGTGAGACTCAAGAAATCAAGTTCCCGAACCCGGACCACAATGAACAAACCCTCAATGACACTACATTCTCTGAGGAAACCCAGCTTGAAATCAACATTTGTGATCAGGAGAAAGCCATGTTACACGATCATACCTCTCCTCAAGAAACACAGACACAAACCCTTGGAGAGTTACCTGAGAGACCGACTGTTGGGAAGACATCTGATTCTCACCACACCTCCCACCCTAAAACCTCTCCTAAGAGGAGACATTATTTAGGAGCTTATGAAGAATTGGACCATATTTCTGAGAATCGTCAGATTATTTAAGTGGTCAAATCTTCGAGTCGGTGGTAATTCACGAAGTACTTGAACTATACCAGGAACCGACTCAGGAAACCTCTGATGTCACCAAAAGCCACTATTACCAGGAGGTGACATCAACATCCCCAACTAACACTCACAAAACCACCAGGAACATGCTCCCTTTCCTGAAGCCACGTATGAACCTACAAGAATTGGTCGACTTTTACGGGGACTCATCTGATGAGGAACTCATAAATGCCACATCAGTTACTCAAGAAAGGGAGATGAAGACTGCCCAACTTCCTTCCAATACTTCTCAAGGAAACAAACCGACCAAGAAAGTCACCTTTGACCTTAGGCATCGGGTAATTTCTGAAGATCCCTCGTCCGATACTGAAGTGGTTCATCAGGCAAGTGCAATAAGTACAACCCTGATCCAAGGGCACTTACCTTTTGTTGACAATAGTTGGAGATCCTCTGTGTACGACTACTATTCTTCTAAGGATGACTTTCACAATGGCTGGTCTTCTTCATCAGGCCCCTCTTCGTCACCCCCCACATCTCCATATTATCTTTCACCCCACTCCAGCAAGAAGGTCCGTCTCAAAACTCCTTGACCTTGTACATCCGTAAATTTACCAGGGTCCTCACTTGTAATTATCCGATCATACTTAGGATGACCTGAGCCTAAGTATAGGGGGACCGGTATCATTGTGTATACATCACTTCTATTCTTTTCCGCTCACCCTCGATTGCCTCATTTCATGCTTTTTTGCTATGCTTAGTCCCTCAAAAGTCTAAGTATATGGGGCATGTCGACCTCTATTCTTTTTCACTCATCTATACTTAGTACGAGCTATGTCTACATTTCACTTTGTATCATGATAACATAGCACATGCTAAGTATAGGGGGTTTGTTTGTATATTTTCTACATACTTTATTGAAGGATATGGAGAAATCCTCAAGCGCATCACGGAAGCGTGATCGTCGTATCGGATACGACGAAGAATGACTAGTCGTACTAGTTGTTCGGTGCAGCGGAATTTAAAAAATTTTAATCCGATGAAACCACATGATCCGAGAACCATTCTCAAATCGTTTCATCTATAACCACAACAAGTATAATGCAATACTTCTTGAAGCGTGGTTGATCAAGTCTCTACGAAAAGAGACCTCCTGTCTCAAGTCCGATCGTCGGAGTAACGGCTTGTGAGCGCGGAGATGAGTCGCGGTGTCCTCGCAATCCAAGTTGATCCAAGCGCGGTTGCTCCTGATCTCGTCGCACGAGATCGAACGTCTCCTTCGTGAGCGAAGCACTCCACGAAGACGAAGAACTGCGGAGAGTCGAAGCGGCAGCACGATGGCGTGGGCGTCGACGATTCTCTCCACCAAGGTGGACGGCCACCAAGAAGAGAGGGAGAGAGAGGGCTGTCGAGTATGAGAAAGAGAGAGAGAGTTTGTGCTACAATAGCATGTGTAAAGAGAGAGCCAAGTATGCCTCTCTACTTATAGGGTTGTGGGATCCATGGATCTCAATCCATGGGACACATAAAATCAATGGATGAGATTGATTTATGTTTATCCAATGACTAAGATTGTTGTTGACAAAAAACAACAAATTTAGGTTAAAATATATTTGACAAAATCAAATATAATTCATTCCTAAATCAACCCAACAAATAAGGAGAGAAGACACATGGAGATTTCATCTCCATGTGCCTTCCAAGTGGCGGCCACACATTCCATTTTGGAATGGTGTGCCGCCCATGAGATTGCATGGAGATTGCAATCTCATGGTAATCCATGAGATTGTGTATCTCCTTGTAATCTCTCTTATTTATTTGCAACAAATTTATTGGGTTTTATTCTTCAAAAAATATATCACAATTATCTTTGAGAATATTGCATTCTTGCCATGGAAAAATTGTGAATCATATTCACAACCCAAAATAACATATAATTCATATTGTTAATTAATTACACAATGTGTATCCAATACACATAATAATTAATCAACACATATAAATCATAATTAACTCTCTCTAATACATTATAAATCAGATTTATAATATATTATGAATAATTGGATATTTCTATCCACATTATTCTTATCCAAAATAATTAAATCACATTTAATCATATTGGATAATTTCTCATACATCATGATAATTAAATCACATTTAATTACCAATTTCTCTTTGCTTAGATCTTATGGAATTGTTCTTAAACCATTTAAGAACAATGCTATTTCTCCTCAGATACTTGGAGATAAGGACCGGGCGATTGTATTGTTCCACGTATAGTGACTTGGATGTTGAGATCATATCTCAAATCCAGATCCTATGGACCTCCCACTGATGCGTGATCAAATCAAGACCGTAGACTTAATCTTCTCATTGCATCTGAATCTTATTCAGATCAATGTCCAGTTCATGGACTAAGATTAGGTCACTTCTCTAATGAGAGGAGTCACTAAAATCCAAACCTGTTTCATCACTCCCTCGGAATGGAAGCGTCATGGTTATACAATCGTATATGATCAAATCACCCTTCAGGTATTCCCAATACCTGTACATCCTACATACTGGAAGACCTATGATCATCCTGAAGATAAAGATCACTTTTACACTGTCATCTTCAGGGTTAGATCATTAAGTTTCTCAATCTTGGTCACTGGGACTTGGTATAGATCATATGCTTTCACAAAGCATATATCTTACCTACAAATTCATGTCATGCTTCCAAAGCACGACGACCATGCATGGAATTTGTTCAGTCCCCATATCTCATGAGTGAGCTCATGTCTCCCGGTTCACAAGTGAACCTGTATGATCCCTTTGAGAGATCGCATTACTCATATGTCCTTACATGCGCACCAGCTCACCGGTATATAGACCTTGATTAGGTCATCAACCTATTGGTCTGCCAAATGTACATACTCAGACATATAGCAATACATCTGTCTCCAGTCAGAGGATGCATGCCTATGTTGTGACAGTATTCAACGTAGGTCTTTGGTTATCTCGATCTCGTCAAGTCAACCCATTGACTTAACTAACCTGACACCTCTGAATCACTATTTCTATTCCCATGCAGAGGACCTGCATCAAGAGGTCAGTCAGATATCAGTCATATGAGATAGGATTTCCATATCCTACTCAGACTGGAGATCATCACTTGATGATCATTTGATGATGCTTGATGAGTCCTCTATCTAACTCCTTAGATATTCATCCAAGCATCAGCCTCTATGATCCATCCAATGAATCAACAGCTGTATGATCATCAAGTTGGCCATGGTACATAACCCTTATTGTACAGAGGGACCCTATAGTGCATTCATTCATTAATCTCAGAAAGGGAGTGAAAAATAATCAATAACTTTCATTGATAATTTATTCATTACAATAACATTTATTGTAGAAATGGTTCGCCCGGGGCTCACATTGCTAACAATCTCCCACTAGCCCTCAGAACCATTCAGGTACAATCTTTAAACCCATACTCATTACATGCTGGTCGAAAACCTTCTATGTCAGAGGTTTGGTAAGAGGATCAGCAATGTTGTCGGCAGAGGCCACCTTGGTGATGATGTTGTCACCACGCTTTTGTATCTCTCGAATGATGTGGTATTTCCTTTCCACGTGCTTGCTCTTTTGATGCCATCTGGGTTCCTTTACCTGGGCAATGGCTCCCGTGTTATCACAGAGTAACGGGATGGGAGTATCAGAGGAAACTACGCCAAGCTCCAGCACGAACTTGCGCAACCACACCGCCTCCTTTGCAGCAGCCGATGCGGCAATGTATTCGGCTTCTGTTGTTGAATCTGCAGTAGTGCCCTGCTTCTTGCTTCTCCAGCTCACAGCACCACCATTCAACAAGAACACGAACTCCGATGTCGACTTTCGATCATCTACATCCGATTGGAAGTCAGAATCTGTATATCCCAAGACTTGGAGATCACCATCTCCATAGACCAAGATGTAATCTTGCGTCCGTCTTAGATATTTGAATATGTTCTTTACTGCATTCCAGTGTTGTTATCCATAGCAGGATTGGTAACGACTTACCACTCCCACTGCATGGCAGATATTTGGTCTAGTGCACATCATGGCATACATTAAGCTTCCTACAGTTGATGCATAAGGACATCCAGCCATGGCCTTCTTTTCCTCAACAGTTTGAGGAGCCATTCCTTTAGACAGGTGGATACAATGTCTTAAGGGTAGGAATCCTTTCTTAGAACTATCCATACGGAATCGTTCAAGAATCTTCTTAATGTATCCATGTTGTGACAATCCCAAAATCCTCTTTTCTCGGTTTCTGAACAGCTTCAGGCCTAAGATGTAAGAGGCTTCTCCAAGATCTTTCATTTCAAAGGTATGGGATAGCCAAATCTTCACACTGGTCATCATCCCTGTATCATTCCCAATGATAAGGATGTCATCTACATAAAGCACGATGAACACAATGGCGCTCCCACTAGTCTTCTTGTATACACAAGGTTCATCAGGATTCTGCACAAAATCATAACTCTTTATGGTTTCGTCGAATCTGATGTTCCAGCTACGAGAAGCTTGCTTGAGTCCATAGATGGATTTCTTCAGCTTGCATACTTTACCATCCTCTGTCATGAAGCCCTGGGGCTGCTCCATGTAGATATCCTCCTCGAGGTATCCATTGAGGAAAGCCGTCTTGACGTCCATCTGCCAGATGTCGTAGTCAAGATATGCAGCTATAGCTAGCAATGTCCGGATGGATTTAAGCATAGACACAAGAGAGAATGTCTCATCATAATCGATGCCTTCTCTCTGTGTGTAGCCCTTGGCTACGAGCCGTGCCTTGAAAGTCTCTACTTTCCCATCAGGTCCCCTCTTTCTCTTGAAGATCCATTTACACCCAATGGGTTTTACCCCTTTAGGTGGATCCTCTAGGGTCCATACACCATTCTTATGCATGGAGTCAATTTCTGACTTCATTGCTAGCATCCATCTATCCATGTCTTGATCCGCGAGTGCTTCATCAAATGAAGTAGGATCAATGTCAGTTTCTCCTGACACATGGAATCCATACCTTTCAGGTGGTGCAACCACCCTCGAACTCCTTCGAAGAGGTATGGGTGTTTCATCTTTATTTACTTCTTCAGTTTCTGGTTTGGGGAGCTCAGAATCCTCTTGGGATTCAATGAATTCCTCTACTTCACTTTTATCTTGACCTTTAAGGAAATCATCCTCCAGAAACTTCACATATCTAGAGACAAAAACCTTTTGGGTCTCAGGGTCATAAAGTTGGTATCCAATACCATCTTTAACATACCCAATGAAGTAACACTCACGAGTGCGAGATTCCAGCTTACTTGCGTCCATGTTCTTCGCATGGACCAAGCAACCCCAAACCCTTAAGTGATTGACACTAGGTTTGGTTCCATACATAGCTCATGAGGAGTCTTAGGTACAGATTTGCTAGGAATCTTATTCAGGATATATATTGCAGTCTCTACTGCATATCCCTAGAAACTAAGAGGTAAATGTGCTTTGCTCATCATTGAACGGACCATGTCCATGATGGTCCTGTTGCGTCTTTCAGCAACACCATTAAGTTGGGGAGTTCCAGGAGGAGTGAGATTTGAAACAATTCCATTCTCCTTAAGGTATTCCTTGAATTCATCTGATAGGTACTCGCCACCTCGATCAGATCGAATCCGTTTAATCTTCCTATCGGTTTGGTTCTCAACCAAAGCCTTGAATTCTTTGAACTTTTCAAAGGTTTCAGACTTATGACGTAATAGGAAGAAAACCCTGTATCTCGAATGGTCATCGATAAACGTCAAATAATATCGGTATCCATTTCGAGTCGCGGTACTGAAGGGACCACATACATCGGTATGTATTGGGTCAATAATACCTTCACATCTTGTAACCTTGTTACGGAAAGGCATCCTAGTCATTTTACCTCGAATACAATGTTCGCAGGTAGGCAAAGATTGAACCTGTAGGAAATCTAAAGGTCCATCCTTTATCAATCTGTTGATCCTATCAACAGACAAATGACCAAGCCTTTGATGCCAAATCATATTTGAATGATTTTTATTCTCCCTAGATCTCTTAGGGTTTTTATTAGTGGTTGTAACATTCATGACATTCTCATTAATTCACAATTCATAGAGTCCTCCAGAAGTTAAAACACCTTCTGCAATATATTTATCATAATGATTTATGACTAATTTATTACAGAACAAGAACGAATATCCACTTCTAACTAGCTTAGATACAGATATCAGATTCCTTCTAACTTCAGGTACATAAAGACACTCTTTAAGTACTAGGACTCTTCCACTAGATAATGATAGTCGACATGTCCCGACGACGACTGCTGCAACACTTGCATCAGATCCCATATGGATGACTATCTCCCCTTCTTCAAGACTTCTAGTTTCCTGAAACAAATGCAACAAATTGCATACATGAATAGAAGCACCAGAATCTACAACCCAACTTCCTTCTCGTCCGACGAGAAAGCTAGTTTCAATGATGAAAGTAGATTTCATACCTGCTGGGGCTTTACCTTTGTTTGAGGACTTCAGGTAATCTGGGTAGTTACGCTTCCAGTGCCCCGGCTTCTTGCAGTGGTGATAGACGTCAGTTTTCTTCGATGCCATGAGAGTGGATGCATTGGAAGAAGAGGCAACACTTTGTCCCTTCTTCTTTCTCTTCTGGGTCGGGCCCTTCCGAGAACCATGCTTCTGACCTCGCTTCCCTTTGACCTGTGCAACCATTGCACTGCCACTGGGACCATCCTTCTTCATCACGTCCTCTGCGGACTTTAATGCAGCAAGGAGAGCAGCACTTGTCAATTCCAATTTATTCATGTGGAATGGCACCACAAAGTTATTGAAAGATTTGGGCAATGACAGCAGAATGAAGTCATCTTGCATATCTGCATCCATCGTTGCCCCAAGAGTCTCTAGCTCCGACAAGTACCCAAACATTTTGAGTACATGTTCATGGACCGAAGTCCCTTCCTGCATCTTGCAGCGAATGAGGTCTTTCATAACATTGTACCGCTGAGTGTGGTTAATGTTACCAAACATATACTTCAGATTCTGCATGATTTCCTGGCAGGTACTCATCTCCACATGTTGCTTCTGTAGAACATTGGAGAGAGAACCTAGGATATAGCATCTAGCCAAGACAAGATCTTCATCATACTTGTCATTAAATGCTTTTTCTTCCTTGGACTTAGGGTTCTCATGCTTGTCCTCGGAGAGCACATAACTTATGCGCTCAGCAGAGAGAACAAGCTCCAAATTACGGATCCAATCCGAGTAATTTGGGCCGGTCAATTGGTTGACCTCTAGAAGTCTACTAAGTGGGTTCAAAGACTTCATTTTCTGAAATTATGAATGCATTATTTTAGAATATAGAAAAATATATATTCAAAATTATAATATTTGATTAAGGCATTTTAAATCAAATTGTTCTTGCTCTGTCAACCTTGAAAGTTTATTCCCTTATTCACTTTCAAAGTAAGAGATATACTTACCAATATATCTCAAGCAAGAACTGGGATCTCCTCCTTATCTTTGTCATATCCCAATAATATGAGAACCTATGACTCCAATAAAGAGAAGCGGGAACACATTCCGCATTGCAAGTCCAACTTGAATTTCCCAATTCGGTCTTTAATACCCGGGCCCACCACCCCTAAGGCGATGTTGACCCGTTATTAATTGAACCAACCGTCAACAGGAATACAACTCGCTATGCGCAATCCAATATCGCCCCAATAATATGAGGACCTGATATTGGGGTCACTACGCATACGTCCTTACTCTTTCGAGAAGCGACGAGCCCAATCCAACGGATCGTAAGCAGGAACTGTCACTTCGTACAGGCGTCTCCTTCATACGATGTCTGGCGACGGAACTCTTCGCCTTGACGGGAGACCATGGATGTCACTTATGTGATCCTCCATCTCATATTCAAATTTTAATTAATTATTATGAATCACATTCACATAATTAATTCTTCCAAGGGAATTAATAACTCTAATCATATTAGAGTATTTCAATTGGACATAATCAATTTAATCATATTAAATTAATTATCAATCCAATTCAATCAATCAAACTTGATTATTTTACTTGAATACATATATGGTAATATCTCAAAATACGTATTAATTCTAATTTTAATAATTAGAAAAATACATCTTAATCCCTCGGACATTATCCCGGCCCTACCCGCTGTCATGGCCAGTACCGACGAGAGTGGGACGGACCACATACGTTGCAACCCGCAACCCCAATGCTCTCCGACTAGGCACCATATCCACCTCGGGAAAGGATAATGCCAAATTGATTAATTTGTACTTGAGATGATCATCGGTTCTTCAACCGAAATTGTAGCATATAGTAAAAATCAAAACATTTTTTATTATAAGGAAATTTGCTAGACAAATTCCCAAATCCTATTCAAGCATCAAGTTTGAAAGATTGTGGTTTCCAATTATGATTTAGATCACATCTTAATCAATTAATTGGTTGGGGCCAAGTCAATTAGGCAAATAATCATGTTTCAATATTTCACAAATATTTTTCAAGATTATTTCACGAAATTAACAATTAATTTCACTAATTGACAATCACTTGGTTCTAGATTAGGAATGCAATTTCAGTAATGACCCCTATTCACTAAAATTGACATATCTCAATCAATTTAAATCTAAATTAAGCAAACTCAATTTTCATAGATTCTAACTTGATTTAGAACAGAACCTAAATGGATTTGCACGCATTTTGAGGCAGATGATAACAGTAATTAACTCTTTAATCATGTTAAAATCTACTATTCCCGCAACAGTGCATACATGTCCATTAAAACAACCATAACTAGAGCATACGAAATCCGATTTACACAAACTCAGTTCCTATGGTTTCCTTATTTAATGGGGAACAAAATCCAAGTAATAAATTCGTGTTTAAACAATTTCAACAGTGCCGAATTTATTTACTAAACGGATCTGCGAAAACAAATGCGATGAAAAAATTTCGCGACCTAAACGAACCCAAGTCGTCCTCGGTTTTTCGAATCATATTCGAAACCGTCGACCTAAGGCTCTGATACCACTTGAAGGATATGGATAAATCCTCAAGCGCATCACGACCTAAACGGATTTGCGAAATCAAATGCGATGAAAAAATTTCGCGACCTAAACGAACCCAAGTCGTCCTCGGTTTTTCGAATCATATTCGAAACCGTCGACCTAAGGCTCTGATACCACTTGAAGGATATGGAGAAATCCTCAAGCGCATCACGGAAGCGTGATCGTCGTATCGGATACGACGAAGAACGACTAGTCGTACTAGTTGTTCGGTGCAGCGGAATTTAAAAAATTTTAATCCGATGAAACCACATGATCCGAGAACCATTCTCAAATCGTTTCATCTATAACCACAGCAAGTATAATGCAATACCTCTTGAAGCGTGGTTGATCAAGTCTCTACGAAAAGAGACCTCCTGTCTCAAGTATGATCGTCGGAGTAACGGCTTGCGAGCGCGGAGATGAGTCGCGGTGTCCTCGCAATCCAAGTTGATCCAAGCGCGGTTGCTCCTGATCTCGTCGCACGAGATCGAACGTCTCCTTCGTGAGTGAAGCACTCCAAGAAGACGAAGAACCGCAGAGAGTCGAAGCGACAGCACGATGGCGCGGGCGTCGACGATTCTCTCCACCAAGGTGGATGGCCACCAAGAAGAGAGGGAGAGAGAGCGCTGTCGAGTATGAGAAAGAGAGAGAGTTTGTTCTACAATAGCATGTGTAAAGAGAGAGCCAAGTATGCCTCTCTATTCATAGGGTTTTGTGATCCATGGATCTCAATCCATGGGACACATAAAATCAATGGATGAGATTGATTTATGTTTATCCAATGGCTAAGATTGTTGTTGACAAAAAAAACAACACATTTAGGTTAAAATATATTTGACAAAATCAAATATAATTCATTCCTAAATCAACCCAACAAATAAGGAGAGAAGACACATGGAGATTTCATCTCCATGTGCCTTCCAAGTGGGCGGCCACACATTCCATATTGGAATGGTGTGCCGCCCATGAGATTGCATGGAGATTGCAATCTCATGGTAATCCATGAGATTGCATATCTCCTTGTAATCTCTCTTACCATGAGATTGCATATCTCCTTGTAATCTCTCTTATTTATTTGCAACAAATTTATTGGGTTTTATTCT
The DNA here is from genome assembly GCA_037367405.1 of Ottelia alismoides. NCBI lineage: Eukaryota > Viridiplantae > Streptophyta > Magnoliopsida > Alismatales > Hydrocharitaceae > Ottelia > Ottelia alismoides. The sequence continues at coordinate 1,288,689 of JAZKJV010001011.1, read as the reverse complement.
TCAAAAAATAATTCACGATTATCTTTGAGAATATTGCATTCTTGCCATGGAAAAATTGTGAATCATATTCACAACCCAAAACAACATATAATTCATATCGTTAATTAATTACACAATGTGTATCCAATACACATAATAATTAATCAACACATATAAATCATAATTAACTCTCTCTAATACATTATAAATCATATTTATAATATATTATGAATAATTGGATATTTCTATCCACATTATTCTTATCCAAAATAATTAAATCACATTTAATCATATTGGATAATTTCTCATACATCATGATAATTAAATCACATTTAGTTACCAATTTCTCTTTGCTTAGATCTTATGGAATTGTTCTTAAACCATTTAAGAACAATGCTATTTCTCCTCAGATACTTGGAGATAAGGATAGGGCGATTGTATTGTTCCACGTTATAGTGACTTGGATGTTGAGATCGTATCTCAAATCCAGATCCTATGGACCTCCCACTGATGCTTGATCAAATCAAGACCGTAGACTTAATCTTCTCATTGCATCTGAATCTTATTCAGATCAATGTCCAGTTCATGGACTAAGATTAGATCACTTCTCTAATGAGAGGAGTCACTAAAATCCAAACATGTTTCATCACTCCCTCGGAATGGAAGCGTCATGGTTATACAATCGTATATGATCAAATCACCCTTCAGGTATTCCCAATACCTGTACATCCCACATACTGGAAGACCTATGATCATCCTGAAGATAAAGATCACTTTTACACTGTCATCTTCAGGGTTAGATCATTAAGTTTCTCAATCTTGGTCACTGGGACTTGGTATAGATCATATGCATTCACAAAGCATATATCTTACCTCCAAATTCATGTCATGCTTACAAAGCACGACGACCATGCATGGAATTTGTTCAGTCCCAATACCTCATGAGTGAGCTCATGTCTCCCGGTTCACAAGTGAACCTGTATGATCCCTTTGAGAGATTGCATTACTCATATGTCCTTACATGCGCACCAACTCGCCGGTATATAGACCTTGATTAGGTCATCAACCTATTGGTTTGCCAAATGTACATACTCAGACATATAGCAATACATATGTCTCCAGTCAGAGGATGCATGCCTATGTTGTGACAGTATTCAACGTAGGTCTTTGGTTATCTCGATCTCGTCAAGTCAACCCATTGACTTAACTAACCTGACACCTCTGAATCACTATTCCCATGCAGAGGACCTGCATCAAGAGGTCGGTCAGATATCAGTCATATGAGATAGGATTGCCATCTCCTACTCAGACTGGAGATCATCATTTGATGATCATTTGATGATGCTTGATGAGTCCTCTATCTAACTCCTTAGATATTCATCCAAGCATCAGCCTCTATGATCCATCCAATGAATCAACAGCTGTATGATCATCAAGTTGGCCATGGTACATAAACCCTTATTGTACAGAGGGACCCTATAGTGCATTCATTCATTAATCTCATAAAGGGAGTGAAAAATAATCAATAACTTTCATTAATAATTTATTCATTACAATAACATTTATTGTAGAAATGGTTCGCCCGGGGCTCACATTGCTAACATTTATCCATAGCTCGTACTTTAATTGTTTTCGTCTGACATCGGGAATGGGTACAAGTAGTGTATATTTGTATATTATACTAAATTATTTCTGTAAATAATACTTCGTTTTTAAAAAAAATAAAAACAAAAAAACCAAAAAAAAGTTTTTGCTAAAAAGAGAAAAATATCACTCATGGTCTTACATTTCATCAAGCATCTCATGCACTCCTTGGTTGATACATTCCTGACACTTTCATTATCACTCAAGGCTTGAAGATTTTAAGAACACTTGATTTCTGAGATCTTGAGAGTATGAGTTAGCCAGCCTTAGTCATTAGGATTTTAAACTTAATAATCCACACTTTCCTAGTTTGAAAGATTTGAGTTCTATATTGCACTCTTCATCTTTACCCTCTAAAGAATATGGTCAGCACATCACTTTCACAACTGCATGAGTGATGAGATAAGTTGAGTTATCCCTTGAGGAACTAGGACTGGAGATCTAAGTCTAGATCTGATCTAATGATATTTGAATATGGGATAAAGTTAATGAAGGCTTCAAGAAACCTGAGTGTCAGCAAAACTCTAGCTAGTATGTGAACAAGTTCATATGCTATCTTATTGATATTTACCTATGTAGCAGGGTGTGATGAAACTTAACTTAATTATTGATCAGTGTGCGTCAACTTTTGGTAAAATCAGTAGAGCTAGCCAAAAAGAAAAGAAAAAAAAAAGAAATGTTCAAAGAAAAGCTCTATCCTCTAAAGTCAAATTACAAATGAGCTTCCACCAATGGCAAGCGGCCCCAACCATTTTCAAAGTGTCCACTCCACTTGGACCAAGCGGTAATTAGGACCAAGGAGTTGGGCTAGCACCATAAAAGGGTCTGCATCGTATAGTGGTATTAGTTTGGGTGTCAAAAAGTACCTTAGATACTAAAAAAAGACACATCTCGATGTACTCCCAGAAAAATAAGTGCAGACAACTTCAAACTCTCTTGACGGACACATTAATCAACAAAATAAAAATATACATGTGTTGAGTAATAAGGCACTTGAGAGGCCCCCTTGTTCCAATGTAAGGGAGAGAAAAATAGACACAATTCTATGCCCCTCCATCATCTAGTTGTCTATCTACACTTTCAAGTCTGACAAACTAATGAGACGGGTTACTGAAGCAAGAATAAACTTATTCCCTAGTTTTGATGATTAGGTCCTAGAGGAGAGTCTCATGGACTAGAATTTCAGGTGATGTCTCGACTCAACTCTCACGAACATAGTACACTAAAAGTCATATCCTTATATTATATGTACAAACAAAGAGTCTGATAAATAGATAAGTTGAATTCCTTTTGATGAAAGCATGGTTGAGCCCAGAATTTTAGGATCACTCAAATTAAAGGTCTTCAATTAATTGTGCCTTGAAAATTAACATGTACAGTCAGGGATTTATCCAACTATGTCATTCGTTCATTGATGCTTGAGGGATGAGCATGGTTTAAGTATAGGGGTATGATGAATCTCGTATTCATCATGCTAAAATTGGTCAATCAGGCTCTGTTCCCCAAAATCCATATGCATTTAATCATCAATAAAGCATCATTAGCATTCATGTGTAAATAATATTTGCATTTCATCATGCATATTGCATAAAAAATCCATGTGTAAATTGGCCTAAAAAGCTGCTAACATCTCATATTTCTAATTAATTCATCCTAACACCAATTGACCTCAAGCCACCTCCATTGTGTAGATATTACTAACAAGAGTAAATAAAAAAAATACAAAAAAGTACTAACTTAAATAAGTGTCAAATAATCTCAAAGTCTAATTTCACATCGGGCAGACTAAAACACGCATATCTCCCTCATATAGTATCCAATTTTGGTCTACTACTTTTAAAGTACTCCATTTTCAAATACCTTCAAAACAAGACCAACTTCATAAAATTCTGAGCTCATATGTGAAAGTTGGGTTTTGGGACTCTTTTGCGCATTTTAGCTTTTTGTGATTTTTGACCTAAGTTTTTATCTATATATTTAACCTTTTTCCTCTTCAATTGTGTTCTTTGATGAAAGTTTTATCAAACGGTATAAAAATCCAAATTTAGATCAAGATTGAAATCAAAGAAACTGACTGAGTTCGAGTGTCCATTCTGAGTCTGTACAAAAGTCTCATATTTCATACTTATATTTTATTTCCCTATTTTCTTATTTATTAAAATCCAAATGAAAATAGATTAGTGTGTAATTAATTTTATTGTATTTTATCATATTTTTTTAGATTTTTATCATCTTTTAAAACCACCAAAAACTTACAAAACTCCAAAAATCAATTTTCTATACACTTAGAAAAACCAAAAATATCACCTTTCACAGATGACCTTTTTTGCTCCATGAAAGTTGTAAATCTCGTCAAGACGAACAACTTTCATGAAGAAAATTTTTCTATTCGAGGTCTCCTTCTATTTCTTTTCTATTTTTCTTTATTTTTGAATTTTTGAAATTGTTTTGATGCCACGTGGCAGCTCCTGGGTGTGCCACGTGGCACCCCACTCTCTAGCACCCCCCCAAGTCACGTGTCTAGCACGTGACCCTCCTTCATCTCCCCCAGATCCCAACGTTTGCTGTTCCCTTCCCCCCAACAGTTTCTCCCCTTTCGTAACCGCAGCTGCCATGCCGATCATCCTTCTCCCCCTTCGTAACCGCCACCGCCCACTTCCTTTCAACTTTAGCCGTTACATACACCATCCTATGAAGTGTCGTCGCTCGACAACCTTCAAGGCATCCACCCTCTTCCTCCCGTTCAGCCGGTGACAGCGGCTGACACCCCCCATCCCGGTGAGATCTGAAGGCTTAGCCTTCATTGTAGAGCTTCCAAGACTTGCAGAAGCTTCGAGGATCTGTATTCGGCCTTCTGAAGCGATCACCAGGAGCGATGCTTAGCAGCTTCATCCCAGGTGTCCCTACCGTTATGTGGTCCCCCTTTTTCTAGCTATAGGTCATCCTCCGCGCGAAGCCGTTGTGAGCTACGTAGGCCTCCATCTACGCCCACACGTCCCTTAGCTCATCACCGACAACCGTCATCCTCATTGGGAACTGCGGTCACATCATCTCCCTCCGCTCGACGTCCTTAGAATTGCGGCCACAACAGTTCCCTCTAGTTGCCTGCTACGCCTACCAAGGCATACAACCGACTTGTGTACCTCTAGAGCGCCCGCCATTTCCGCCACTCTCCTCCGGTCTCCGGCAGCCTCCTGCCTTCCGCCATCGCCCTCAGGGTAGGCACGCAGCAATCGCGTCCTCGGCCCGCTCCAACCGCCCTTGGGGAAGATGAGCCCCACCGCCCATGTGTCTCCCCCTCACGTGAGTAGCACGTGAGCGGGGGGAATATTGCATCAGTCCCTGTCACATTCTGCAAATTCACAAAAAAGAGTCGCAAGTCAGGAGGCACGTGTTTAGCATGTCCTCTTAGAAGATTTGCACCAAAGTCCAGGAAATTTTTTATATGTGCACATAAGTCCCTCTAGATACCATTTTGAAGGAAAAACTTTACTTTTATTGACATTTTAGTTCATAGATCTTTTTACACAACTTTCTCATTCGGACTCCGATTTTAATGCATAATATGCCGCCTTGAAGCCTATTCCATGCTCTTTCATATTACACAATTGTGGATATATCAGAGAATAATTATTGATGATGATTATTTGAGGAGCAATTTTGATTTATGTAGGCTAATAATTGGCATAATTGTGCTCATTTCAGAGATAATTAACGATCTGTTTTGCAGGGATTTTAGTGACGATATTAATTCATCTTGGATTATTGTGGATCATTTGTTGATGATTTAATTTATGCAGTGGTACATAGTGGAGATTTCATCTGATTAATTTTTCTCGACAATTCATCTTACTATTTGAAGATTAATCTATGTTGGGATGTCACAGAGGAGGATTTAATTCTCGAAATTTGATGCAAACTTTTCTTAATAATAAAACTAAAGAGAATTTGGAGATATAATCTTTGTGTGATCTCACTAATTGCATGATTAATCATATATCTATTTGGATGCTCACATGCATCTGGATTTAAATTGATTATATTTCTTAGAAACTTTTATTTGATCTATGATAAGTGTTTGAGGATTAATTGATGAATTTATTTGAGGACTGATTTTTATAAATCACAGATCCCGCGCTCTACTATTCTCTCTGTTTACTTTCGTTATCTTCGTATAATATTTTCATCTTTACATTTCTATTATTTTCTAACACAAAATTTAATCAAATAATTAATTAATTATTTAATCTAATTTAAGACCATGCAACTAAAAATCACCATTCCCTATGTTCAACCTTGGTAGACTTTCCAAGTTAAAATTACTCCACAACATTCACAGATTGTGGTTTTTGCTGAACCAAATACCTCATATATTATGATAATTCCTATTTATAAAAGAGATCGATTTTGCGTTCATCAAGTCCTAATTAGATCAGAACTCATACATGTAATGATGATATTGTAATAATTATGATTATTACATATTATTCATAAGGTTAATTTTGTGAATATGATTCACAAGTATAATTCAGTAATTAATGTGAATAGTGATTCACAATAATTAATATTTATATAGATATAATTCATATAAATTAATTATGCGAATATGATTTACACTTTTTCCAAGGCATGAGATTGTGTGAATTTGATTCACATTATTTTTGTAAATGAAAATTGGATTTACATAAATTTTTGAGCCCGTGAATATGATTCATAATCCTTGAGGATTAATTCCATAATTTTCTCCAATTATTATAATATGATTATCTAGTCAATTAATTGATAAATAAAATTTGCAATGACATTTTCTATTTGTAGAAAAAGTGGGGCGTGTACTTTAATGTATACATTATCTCCATTATTTCGAGTTGTTATCGAATAAGAACTCTAATGTTGTTACATATTTTATTTTAATTAATTAATAATGATTTGAGATAAAAAAGAGATAATCCTTATTGAATCAAGACTTGGTCTTAGCCATTGACTTAAAATCCAAGGACTACCAAGACGCATGTAGGACATGTGTCTTAAGTATAAAAGGAGGGCAAGGCCTTCTCCTTTTAGAGAACAATCCTAAGTGCAAGTTCTACTCTAAATTTTGTGCCCCCATAGAGAGAGAGCGAGAGACTTGAGAGTTTATTACTCTCACAACTCTCTTCTTGTCGTGTATCATCTCCACGTCCACGAGAGAGAAGTTTGCAGATCGAACTTGATTCGGGAGGTTTCTTATTTTAGAAACCCATGCTTCAAAGGCAAACCATGATCTATCTTCATTATTTGTCATGAACATTAGAAATCCTAACTGATTTCCTTATTTTTTTATTTCTAAATGTACAAATCGTTGTGCTACATCTTCTAGTTCATATGATGAACTAACATTATTTTGGCAAATTGTTTACTAAACATTCTGCATTTTATGTGATCTATAGTAAATATTTTTATTTACTTCCTTCATATACATCTCTCTCACCCTCACTTAGTTCTCTCTTCCCATGGAAGGAGAGAAGTAGCTTGCACAAGGTGGAGGAGCAACCCGCAGGGGTGTGGAGAGCAGCTGCATCCGCGAGGAGCGTCCATACTGGAGGCGTGGCGAGAAGCTGCAAGGGATGTCCGTTTTTGAGGAGGTACAACTCGTGGCAAGGAGAAGCATCTGTATCGTCCTCTCCAAGTACAAAGTGATAGTTATCTGATTTTATTCGTGTAACTGAACCTAAGTTTTATCGGATAATAAGATTGAGAAGACAATATGCCCTATCATTTTCGACCTAGTGGATTTATTGAGGGCCGTCGTGTCTCGTGGGGTTCCCCCCTCTCACATCGAGGAGGTTTTTCTCACGTAAAATTTCTTGTCTCTCTGTGGTTTCTTGATTATTGTGCCTCGATTATTGTACTTGGTTCCCATTTGAGTAAAGTTCCGCTTCTGGTCATCCTTTGCAGACATGTTAAGGGTACCTTGATTTCCCAACAATCATCTCCAGTTACAATCCTCTCATTTTTCTATGTACAAATCTTATAAAAATATTGTTAAATCATTTTTGTTTGGATTTGTATGGATTTTTTGATTCCATTTGGCAATAATCTTATGTGGTAGGCTCATTGAATTGGTGTGATCTTAATGATTTAGGATTCATGATGATTTTCTAACAAAATTTTAAAGCACGTGTTCATGTATGATATAGATGATGTTTGGGATTTGAGAAAAAATGGTGCTAGGATTTGGGTTAGTTTTTCTTATGGGAGTGGGGCTCTTGATGAAATTCAGTTTGTGTTTGCACTCTATTTTTTATAGTATTTTGTTACATTTAATAGTGATCTCAAAGGTTAAGATATATTCAAGGTGATTTGCCAATGAAATAAATGACTTTGTATTAAATAGTAGAGATCATGATGGTATCTATGTGATGAATTATTTAATAGATGATGTAACGAGGTAACAAACAAGGTCCAACTTGCATAAGAGAACACTACAAATTAGCCTACGAGTAATTTAATATTAATTATCATATTTTTTGTAGCTACATTTATAAAAGAAGATATTATTTGTTACTTGATTATTTAAATCCGTAACAAATATTGTATTTGTTGCAACTATACTAGCAATGAATCTTATAACTATAGTTGTCCATTGATTTTTTTCTTCTAATCGGTGTTAAATTGGCTACGACTAGTATGAATATGTGACGTAAAAGTTAGCATATAATCATTGTTATATGAACCTTCAATAACAAATACAACATTCTATGGGAATTACAAGAATAAAATATAACATTCTAGTTATGGATCGCGACACCACTAGATTTGGGAGGAGGGGGGTGAATAGTGGTTCAAAGTAGTTTTAAAATCTTTATGGAGTAATATGCAAGAATAGAAATAATTATCAAGCAAATCAGTCAGCACACTTGCACATTATGTTACATGGTAACCCACTTGGGTAAAAACCGCGACCTGAGTCTTCTTGACTGGGGATTTCTTGATTAGCTAAGATAATTAACCGGTTCACTAAATCCTGAGATATTTACGCAGATATCTCAATTGTTTATAAAGCTTTCGCTTCACAGAAGAACATATGATCGACAAGGTATGATCAATCAATGTGATTGACAAGGAATGATCGACCCATGAAGAACATGTGATCGACAATGTATAATTGATCAATGTGAAATATGATCGATAAGTTCATCAAAAATTGATATTCTAGAAAAGAAAACTTTTGGTTGAAGCTTGTTGCAGTTACAACTTTTGCAAACCTAATATAGATAAACTATTATAAGTCTTTTCAACATGAAACGACAAGCTAAGCCTCTGTTTTAGAGTGACGACTTTACACAGTCTTGTTGAGCTGAGATCCACACTTGCAGTTCCGCAGTCATAAACAATATGTGAAATGCTACAATATAATCTTATGTTTGTGTCATTTTAAAATCACGGAGGAGAAAAATGCTAACAGACAATGCAACGAGTAATAATCTTCATTGTTGCATATTTAACATTAGAAATATATCAATAAATATTCAAATCATCATTGTCATAGGCTAATTTTGTTACATTAGAATGAAAACATTGTATGTTAGATGATGAATCACACATAAAAATTTGAGGTGAATTATCTTCTGAAGACTCTATTGTCGCTCTAAATTAGAATATATTTGCCTCCTCTACACTCGATAATACAAGTAAATTTGTGATGCACATTGTCATTTCATTGCCCATCAACATTCCCTATATCCTCGGCTGGAGTTGATTTGCAGCAATCACACCGTTTTCTTTTTCTTATTTGATTCATGTCAATGAAATTCCCATGTTGTACTAAATTGTGTTATGGTTGTATGCATGCGATTTAGGAAAACTTTGGGGTGAATACTCATACAAATATATGGAGTTCAGAGATCAAAGATTTTTTAGGGTACTTGTACCTGAGTACGAATATTCTCGAGGAAAATGCACCTAAAATCAAATATTTCATGCTGACTTTCATGAAAAATTGCGACATTTTTTTTGAAATGGAAATAGAGATCATACAACGGATAACCTTTCTTTCCTAGTTATTATGGAAAGAAAGGCTAGACTCGCAAGTCATGAATATACTTTATTTACATGCTTCCATTGTAAATAATTCTGAAGACTATCTTACTCCTTGCTAGCTAGAATAGAAACAAAACTTCCGTTAATTGATATTGGCCACTCATTGATTAGATAAGTGAAGATAGATAGGTAAGTCCCTTATGTTACGAGATTCATTATTCGAGGGAAATATACATCAAAATAAATTTCATTTTATTTATGTTTTTATGAATAATTGATTCAAAAAGTGAAAGGCAAGTAAAAAGCAAGAGGTTCAAGTCAGCATTATTGATTATACATTAGCCTCATCATTCGTCGAGCAAGGCTAGGAGCTTAATGCGAGTTTAAGCCTCATTCTTTGGCATTTCTTGACCATAATATTTAATAAGAGAGAGGCTTTTATATTAAGCCATCATGAACTATGTAATTGAGTGAGCTTCGACCTGCCAATCAAGAAGGTTGATTACCTAACGTAATTCAAAAATTTCTTACCTATATGATCCGCATCCTTCTTTTATTTTTGAACAAAAGATGCACACACTTCATTGCATGAAAGCACTACAATTCTTGTCTCAAATTCAAACACGCTCAAAGGGAAACAAAGAGGCTCCCCTAAAGGCAAACTAAAGCGAATCACTCTCAATTAGCTTCTTTCTTGATGGCATACCGGTTTTTTGGCATGAAAGTTATCCCCTCAAAATTCCATCGGAGCATTTTCCTTTAGATCAACTATGTTCTACAATTTTTTTATACTCCCAGAACAAAACCACACCACTGTAATGTCATGTATATCAAAAATAACGAACATGTGCATCTTGATCGAGTGCAAGGAAGGTTAGGTGGCAGCGCACGAAACATGCGCATCTTCGATCGAGTGCAAGGAAGGTTAGGTGGCAGCGCATGAAACATGTGCATCTTCGATCGAGTGCAAGGAAGTTAGGTGGCAGCGCCAGCGCGAATGAGGACGCTTTCTGAGATTCCGACTCGGCTTCTCAGTCCAACAACAACCAGAAGAGGAGGACGCCTCCTCCCCTTCACACCATTCCTCTACCTCCGCTTCCCGACCCCCTGTAGGTCCCGCTCTCCCCTCTCCGCAACTCCAAGCAAACCCTCGTGGCCGTCGCCGCTGCCGCCATGGATCTCTACGACCGGGAGCTTCACATCGCCAAGAAGGCTGCCTCCCTCGCCGCCAACCTCTCTCGCGTATGATCCTCTGCTCCTCCGTTTCTCCACTCGCCGTCTCATCTCGTATCGATTAGGGTTTGATCAATTTTGTCCCCTTGTTTAGAAAAAAAACCGGATAAATTATCTCAAGGCACCCTGCACTATTTCGCAGAAATAAAATCATTTTTTATGCATTGCTGCTCGCTATGGTCTCGGTAGTCTCAATTCGAGATAAAAGCGATTTTGGAGGTTTCTTCTTAGATGATATGTAAAACGTTTCACGCTATGAAATCCGAATTCTAGAAGTGATTCAACGCTGACATCGGTAGCAAGAAATCATGTGTATGTGAGTTCCTCCATGCTCCATCCTTTCTACTTTGGAGGTTATTTATCTTACGGAGGACTTCCCAAACACTAGCAACAAAGGTTGTGGGTCAAAAGTGTCGGGTCCTTGGGGAGCTGCAGCAACTTAGCCCCCTCAAGGACTACTATGCAATTCTTGGATGTCAGAATTTTTATTTGCAAGGAGAGGGGCCACTGGTTCTTCCCCGTCCGATGAGTTGTGATGCGGACGAGATTCGGTGCGTTGATGATAAATAAAATAATTTGGGCGGTGGAATATCGGTGGAGAAAAGGAGAGGTTGAGAAGAAGAAAAACTCGTCGGAAACAAGGGGTTGAAGAAGAAGAACCGTGAAGACCACGTGGGGAAGGAGAAGGAGAGGAGATAGAGAGGGAGATAAAATCTCAATTTTAATTAATACTTGACTGAATAAAACAATGGGTTACCCTCTCTTTATATAGGAGAGATGGGTTTACGAAAATAGTAAACAAATCAAAATTGACAACTAACTTTATCCTAATTGGACTCTAACAACTTTCAATTGACCCCTAATTACTCTAATTAGACTCTAATTAATTAATTGACCAAAATTGCAATTAAAATCAACGAAATAAACGTTGAGATCACATGCGATCTCAATTATTTAATTAGCCCATTACGACCGCTAAAAACGTAAATAAAATTGACTAATAATTAATTAAATAAATGTGGCCCTATAATTTGGGGTCACGCTGCATCAACTCTCCACCGCTTTAAAAATTCGGCTCCTGACGAATTGCGTGAACTGTAGGCTTGGAGGATGATTCGGCGCATTCCGTCGTCTTATGGAAGAACTGATGTGGAGCGAACGGCGGAATCCATGTGCGGGCGGGAAAGGCGCGGCTGTCGTGGGTGAAGAACATATGCGGTGCGCACGACGGCGTCGTCTTGATCGTTATCTTCTTCCCATGATGCTCAAAAAATTGGTGTGGCATGGAGCATATGGTCCTTGGAGAAGCCATAATGAAGCAATGGCACAAGGAGAGGAGAAGAGGAGATGTGGCTAAGGAATGAAGCCATGGGGTCCTTAAATAGGGAAAACCCAAGATGACAGTCCTATTTGGGTAAGGAGCAGTCCTTTTTTTTAAAAATTCTCGCCGCCAGGGGTGGGGGCGCAATTTTCGCACCCCTTTGTTTTTCTTTCTTATAATAAGGCTCTGGACCTTTCTGTAAATAGAGAGCTTAGGGAATTTATTTTTGTAATTTTTCCAATTATCTTTCCAATCCCACATTCTGTGGGATTCACGATTCGTCATTTTCGGAGTGCCCGTTAGGGCACGCTCGATTTTCTTCCGCCTGATGCGGCGGGGGTTGGCCAGGCTGTTGCGCGGGAGGCGCGGCTCTCGCGAGGCAGCAGGGCAGTCGGGAGGGCGAGGACGGGACCACGCGGTGGCGAGGCGGGGTTGGGTGGCGAGGGCGATGGGAGGCGACCGGCTGGTGGGGGAAGGTAGCGACGAAGGGAGGGAGAAGAGGGAGGGGATGCGGCGACAGGGGAAGAGTGAAGCGGCGGCGGCGGGATGTGGGGTTTGGGTTGGTAGCAGAGAAGCACGGGCGAACGAAGGGGAAGATTGGGTGATGACGGCGTGAGGTGGGTCGTGCGGGGGGGTAGCTGGGGCTGGAGGGGTTATCTCAGGTGGTGCGGAAGGGGCTGAAGCAGCCAGGGGTATCGCTGGTGGGGCCGAGGCTGCAACGGGAATTGGCGACGGGGTTGCCGATGGAGTTGTCGGGGTGGGGCTGACGGCCGCGCAGGCCGGGGAGGGCAGGAAAGGTACCTGGGAAGGCTGGGGCGGTGCCGGGATGGTTGGAGGGGGCAACGGGGTTGATTCCGGCGACGGAGTTGGTTCTGGAAAGTGCTGGACAGCGGCCGATTCATTGACTTTTTCTTCTAAAATGATCTGGACAGTGGCTTGATCGGCTTCCACGGCGAGTTTTTCGTCGTCAAAAGTCGCGACAACGGCTTCGGAGGTTGACGACTTTGATTGGGCGTCGCGGTAGGCCTCAAAGTTGGCCATTAGATCTCGAAACAGCGAGTTGAAGTTGTTCTGCAAATCACGTACCATGTGCCCCGTCTCCTTGTAGGAGGCGTCGATGGTGGAGATTAGTGTTGTAAAAGTCGCCCGACTGGCCCGATTAGTAGGTCCGACTAGTCTAGTCAGTGGGGTGGCCGACCGAGTACCGACTAATTCCGACTAGGTACACTAATCGACCAATTTTTGCTCGGAGATACCGTATTTTTTTAATGTTTTACTTTTTTTATAAGCAAACTTAGTATAATATGCCTAATGTTTTATTTAAATTCAATATTTTCTTTTATTTTATTATGGTAGTATATAAATGTACAAAATCTATGTAAATATATGTATAAAAATGAGTTATATATTTAAAATAATTATAAAATTCAAAGTCGATTAAAGTCCGAAATAAATCCGATTAGTCGCCCGACTGCCGATTAATCCTTAGTCAGTGACCCAACCGACCGAGTACCGACTACCGACTTTTGCAACCTTGGTGGAGATGGTTCGGCGTGTTTGTTCGGATGAACGATGATGCCGATGCAAGCGCCTGGACGGATCGTTAGATCGTGAGGACGATCTGTAGGCCATGCTCTGATACCAATTGATGCGGACGAGATTCGGCGCGTCGACGATAAATAAAATAATTTGGGCGGTGGAATATCGGTGGAGAAAAGGAGAGGTTGAGAAGAAGAAAAACTCGTCGGAAACGAGGGGTTGAAGAAGAAGAACTGTGAAGACCACGTGGGGAAGGAGAAGGAGAGGAGATAGAGAGGGAGATAAAATCTCAATTTTAATTAATACTTGACTGAATAAAACAATGGGTTACCCTCTCTTTATATAGGAGAGATGGGTTTGCAAAAATAGTAAACAAATCAAAATTGACAACTAACTTTATCCTAATTGGACTCTAACAACTTTCAATTGACCCCTAATTACTCTAATTAGACTCTAATTAATTAATTGACCAAAATTGCAATTAAAATCTACGAAATAAACGTTGAGATCACATGCGATCTCAATTATTTAATTAGCCCATTACGACCGCTAAAAACGTAAATAAAATTGACTAATAAGTAATTAAATAAATGTGGCCCTATAATTTGAGGTCACGCTGCATCAAGTTGTTTAGGGCACATGCTATTTGACTGCCTTATTCGAGACCCAGAGAGCAGACCAAGGGTTAGGAATCCCTTTCTCCGGATGTGTGTGTGAGAGAGTGAGAGTGAGAGTGCAGCTGGGCTTCTCCTTTCCTTTCCAGATGATCGAGTAACGGCTGGAGGTGATCTACTCCCTATTGCAGCAGCTAGGGCTTCGGGCTTGAGAAAAGTAGCGGGAGGTCGTGTGTAGACGACCTCAAGGAGAGCCAAGCCATCATTTTAGATCTCCATCCAGGAACCAACATGGAAGTCTCTTCATTCTCTTAGATTTGAGCATTGTGGTATTTTTACAATTTTTACTTAATTATTTAAATCCGCAACAAAATATTGTATTCGTTGCAAATTTACTAGCAACGAATCTTATAACTATAGTTGTCCCTTGAATTTTTCTTCTAATTGTTGCTAAATTAGCTATGATTAGTATGAATCTGTGACGTAAAAGTTAACAGACATGGAAGGAAATATCGGGATATATCGGCGATATATCGCCGATATATCGATATCGACATGGGACCGATATGGGTACCGATATGGTGATATATCCTGATTTTCAGGCATTTTCTTCACAAAAGCTCGTCGATATGGACGATATATATCGTCGAAATATCGTATCGATACGATATCGATATCGATACGACCTTCCATGTTAACAAATAATCATTGTTATATGAGTCTTTAGTAACAAATGTGACATTCTCTGGTAATTACAAGAATAAAAGATAGCATTTTAAGTTATGGGATTGCGACACCACTAGATGGGGGATAAATAGTGGTTCGAGGTAGTTTTAGAAATCTTTGCGGAATAATCAGCAAGAATAGAAACAACGATCAAGCAAATCAATCAGCACACTTGCACAATATGATTAGGTGGAAACCCACATGGGTAAAAGCCATGACCTGAGTCTTCCTGACTCAAGATTCCCTGATTAGCCGAGATAATCAACTGGTTTACTAAATTCCGAGATATTTACGCAGATATCTCAATTGTTTACAAAGCTTTTGTTTCACAATCTTGGATTAAATACCAAGATCAACACTATAGATCAGACATTGTAGCCCAAGGCCCCAAGCAGAAGAACATGTGAACTTTTGACTTTCTTCATGCTTCCTTAGAGGTCTCACTTTAAGAGCTTCTCTTCACTCTTAGGATCAAACACTTAAGATCCCGCAGAAAGAGGCTAACTTGAAATAAGAGATATAACAACAATAACAACAATAATATTTAGATAATGCTATCTCCACACATCAAGAATAGAAATTCTCCAATTAATAACATATGATATCTTGAGATAAATAATAGTAATATATTTGTACATATAATTTATAAAGAATAGCACACACATCACTGGCAGATAAACACTGTCAAACAAGTAGTGAATATCACTGCATTGAGAAGATGCTACCAAAAGTACTCTGACTGCTATCAGAAGAACTTGAAGAGCAACTAGTGAATCGAACACTGTTGAACTGAACAACTTGCTTCACAACTTTTCAACCAAGAATATTCTTCTTGAAATATCGAATGAATCAAAGAACATGAGAAAAAATATCGAGGAAATCACTCAAAGAGAGCTTCTTGCTTTTCTAGAGAAAGTAAGAGTGATGGTTCGAATGGTGTGTGTTCTAATAATGGGTATGTGGTTATTTATATAGGAGCTCAGGAAAAATGACCATTGAAAACAAAAATGGCATGAAATCAAAGATGATTTCCTGATATGATAGATAATGTTAACAAGTATGATTTATCAACTACAAATGATCGATCAGCTAAATAGCCATGATCGATTAGTTGATGATCGTTTGGATGCTATTCGGATAATGATTGATAATTTAAATATGCACGATCAATGAGGAGCAATCGATCTGTGAAAGGAACTCTATCAGATGATTGTTCAAGAGGTCTAGGGGTCCTTATATAGGACTAAACCCTAGAGAGCTCAAAAAGAGAGAAGTACATAATTATCCTCGGTGGGGTTACAATAGAATATTAAGCGCAATCTAAGTAATCTTTAATACCCTCCCTCAAGTTGGAGCATATCCATCGATCATGCCCAACTTGGATGCAATCCAGGAAAGGTGCTTCTTTGACAAGACCTTTGTAAATATATCTGCAAGCTGAAGATATGTCGAGATGTGTGGTGTAGCAATCTTGCCTCCTCGTACAACATCGCGAATGAAATGGCAGTCAATCTCAACGTGCTTGGTTCTCTCGTGGAATACATGATTAGTAGCAATGTAAGTGACAGATTTGTTATCACAGCATCGAGGAACAAGAGTGGTGATATCAATACCTAGTTCTTGCAGAAAAGTCAGTAGCCAAGTAATTTCACATGTAGCTTGACTCATTGCCATGTATTCTGCCTCTACACTGGATCGGGAGACTACAGTCTGCTTCTTGCTCCTCCAACTAACAAGGTTTCCTCCTACCATCAGAGCATAGCCCGTAGTAGAGCGGCGGTCCTCAAGTGAAATTACATAATCAACATCAACATAAGCAACATCAGCGTATCCATTTGCCGAAGGATTAGGTTAGAACATCGCTCTAGGACCGCTGCTCTGATACCATGTGAAGGGAACTCCATGGCCTCAAATTTCAACGAAATTCAGTCGAATTTCTGTCGAATATCGATATCCAGTCGAAATCGAAATTCGACCAAAATGACCGAAATATGGGGGTCCTAGTACAAAAAATGACCGAAATTCTGATCGAAATTCCACCGAAATTCTGTTTTGGTCGATACTGAAATGGTGACCGAAACCGACATTTAAGGCCTTGGGGAACTCTATGAGATGATTATTCAAGAGGTCTAGGGGTCCTTATATAGGACTAAACCCCAAAGAGCTAAAAAAGAGAGAAATACATAAATACCCTTGGTTGGGTTACAATGGAATATTAAGTACAATCTACTGTAATCTCTATCACGATCAATAGGAACATATGATCGACAAGATATGATCGATTAATGTGAAAATATGATCGATAAGTTCATCAAAATTTGATATTCCAAAAAAGGAAACTTTTGGTTGAAGCTAGCTGTAATTACAACTTTTGCAAACATAATACAAATAAACTATTACAAGTCTTTTGAACAAAAACAACAAAGCTAAGATTCTGCTTCAGAGTGACAACTTTACACAATCGTGTTTTGTTGAGCCACACTTGCAATCCTGCATTCATAAAGAATATGTGAAAGACTACAATATAATCATATGCATGTGTCATTTTGAAATCACAGAGGACCAAAATACTAAAAAACATTGCAATGAGTATTAATCTTCATTGTGCATATTTAACATTAGAAATATATCAATAAATATTCAAATCATCATTGTCATAGGCCTGTAGTAGAAGGAACTATTGTTAGATAACGAAAACAACGCGATCATTTCATGATTTAAGAAAAATGAAAAACAGCCGGTAACAAAGCTACATGAGAAGATAGGGGCATGCTAATAGTAGGGCAAAACATTGTATGTCAGATGGTGAATCACATATAAAACTTTGAGATGAATTATCTTCTGAAGACCCTGTTGTCGCTTTAAATTAGAATATATTTGCCTCCTCTACACTAGATAATACAAGTGAATTTGTGATGCAACATTGTCCTTTCATTGCCCATCAACATTCCCTATATCCTCAACTGGAATTGATTTGCGACAATCATCGTTTTCTTTTCTTTTCTATTCATCTCAATGAATTTTCCCATGTTGTACTATGTTATGCGGTTTGGGAACACTCTAGGGTGAATACTCAAAAAATAGATGGAGTTCGGAGATCAAAGTTTTTTCGAAGGTCCAGTTGTACCCGAACAACAATATTCCATAGGAAAATACGCCTAAAATCAAATATTTCAAGTTGACTTTCATGAAAAATTACGACATTCTTTTTGAAACACAAATAGGGATCATACCACGGATAACCCTTCTTTCCTAGTTACTATGGAAAGAAAGACTAGACCCACAAGTCATGGATATACTTTATTTACATGCTTCTATTGCAAATAATTCTGAAGACTATCTTACTCCATGCTAGCTAGAATAGAAACTGAACTTCCTCTAATTGATATTGGCCACTCATTGATTAGATAAGTGAAGATAGACAAGTAAATCCCTTATGTTACAAGATTCATTATTCGAGGGGAAATATGTATCTCAATAATTTTTCATTTCGTTTATGTTTTGATTCAAAAATGGAAGTCAAGTAAAAGCTAAGAGGTTCAAGCCACCATTATATATTAGACCTATCATTCGTCAAGTCGAGTAAGGCTAGGTGCTTAATGCGAGTTTAGACATCATTCTTTGGCATTTCTTGACCATAACATTCCCTATATCCTGGGCTGGAGTTGATTTGCGGCAATCACACCGTTTTCTTTTCTTGTTTGATTCATCTCAATGAATTTTCCCATGTTGTACTAAGTTATTTACAGATGTATGCATGCGGTTTGGGAACACTTTGGGGTGAATAGTCATACAAAATATATGGAGGTCAGAGATCAAAGATTTTTTAGAGGCCCAGTTGTACTCGAACAAGAATATTCCATACAAAAAATACACCTAAAATTATATATTTCAAGCTGACTTTCATGAAAAATTATGATATTTTTTTTTGAAATGCAAATAGGGATCATACCACAGATAACCCTTCTTTCCTAGTTACTATGGAAAGAAAGACTAAACCCACAAGTCATGGATATACTTTATTTACATGCTTCCATTGCAAATAATTTTGAAGACTATCTTACTCCATGCTAGCTAGAATAGAAATCAAACTTTCTCTAATTGATATTGGCCACTCATTGATTAGATTAGTGAAGATAGACACGTAAATCCCTTATGTTACAAGATTCATTATTCGATGGGAAATATGTATCTCAATATTTTTTCATTTCATTTATGTTCTGAATAATTGATTCAAAATTGGAAGTCAAGTAAAAAGCAAGAGGTTCAAGCCATCATTATATGTTAGACTCATCATTCGTCAAGTCGAGTAATGCTAGGTGCTTAATGCGAGTTTAGACATCATTCTTTGGCCAAAACTAAAGAGCATCACTCTCTATTAGCTTCTTTTCTTGATGGCATACCGGTCTTTCGGTATGAAAGTTATCCCCTCAAAATTCCATCAGAGCATTTTCCTTTCGATCAACTATGTTCTACAATTTTTTTATACTCCCGGAACAAAACTACACCACTGTAATGTCATGTATATCAAAGATAACGAAACATGTGCATCTTCGATCGAGTGCAAGGAAGGTCAGGTGGCAGCGCCAGCGCGGATGAGGACGCTTTCTGAGATTCCAATTCGGCTTCTCAGTCCAACAACAACCAGAAGAGGAGGATGCCTCCTCCCTTTCACATCATTCCTCCACCTCCGCTTCCCGACCCCCTTTAGGTCCCTGCTCTCCCCTCTTCGCAACTCCACGCAATCCCTCGTGGCCGCCGCCACTGTTGCCATGGATCTTTACGATCGAGAGCTTCACATCGCCAAGAAGGCCGCCTCCCTCGCCGCCAATCTCCATCGCGTATGATTCTCTGCCCCTCACTATGCTTTCGGTAGTCTCAATTCGAGATAAAAGCGACTTTAGAAGTCTCTACTTAGATGATATGTAAAACATTTCATGCTATGAAAATCTGAATTCTAAGAGGGATTTAACGCTGACATCGGTAGCAAGAAATCATGTGTATGCAAGTTCCTCCATGCTGCATCCTTTCTAGCACATGGTATTTATTTCATTTATTTATCCTTACATATGACTATGCAAACACTAGCAACAAAGGTTGTGGGTCAAAAGTGTCGGGTTTTTTTTGTCTCTTCCTGTCCCACCTTGGGGAGCTGCAACACCTTAGTCCCCTCAGGGACTACTTTGCAATTCTTGGATGTCTGAAGTTTTTAGTTGCAAGGAGAGGGTGTTGGGAAACGTGAATCAGATGTTTATTCCATAGCCCTAGGCTCTCTTATATAGGGAGTAGCCTATGGGTAAATTACAGAAAGAGGATAACAAGAGAAATAAAATAGCAACAAGGTACAATAACTTAACGTGCGTCAACACTCCCCCTCAAGATGGAGCATAGATGTCAATCATGCTCAGCTTGGAGGCACACTTCTGAAATGGGCCACGTAATAATGCCTTGGTAAAAATGTCTGCCGTCTGGTTCTCTGAAGTAACGTGGGATGTTGTAATAAATCCTTTCTGGATCATATCACGTATGAAGTGACAATCCACTTCAATATGCTTGGTCCGCTCATGGAATGCAGGATTATTAGCAATGAACAAAGCAGCCTGATTATCACACTCCAAGTTCATAGGAAGTGGTATATCTAAGCATAGATCTGTCAGCACTGCTTTCACCCACATCATCTCTGTAGTAGCCTGGGCCATAGCCCTATATTCGGATTCAGCACTGGATCTAGCTACCACAGTTTGCTTCTTGCTCCTCCATGAGACTAGGGCATCTCCGACATAGACAGCGTACCCTGAGGTGGACTTTCTATCCTTAGGACATCCTGCATAGTCTGCATCTGCGCATGCATAGACAGAAATCCCCTTTCCTTTCTTAAACAGCATACCTTTACCTGGAGAAGATTTGAGGTATCTAAGTATCATGTGTATTGCATCCATATGCACCTGGCGTGGCTGCTCCATGAACTGGCTCACACGGCTTACTGCAAATAATATATCTGGCCTAGTGATGGTGACATATAGCAGTTTGCCTACCAGTTCTCTGTATCTTCTCCTGTCAACCTCCTCTGTGTCATCATCATACATCTTCATGCTAGGGTCCATAGGTGTCGTAGCAGGTCGACACCCTAGCATACCTGTCTCACTTAGTAGATCTGTGACATACTTCCTCTGTGACATGACTAGTCCATACGGATTTCTAGCAAACTCCAGCCCCAGAAAATATCTAAGGACTCCCAGGTCCTTGATGACAAACTCGGTCCCTAGCCTTTCCTTTGCCTGCTTAATGCCCTGGTCATCATCACCTGTAATCAAGATATCGTCAACATAAACCATGATTACAACAGTACCTCTTGCCGTTTTCTGTACAAACAAGGAATGATCAGCATTAGAGCGTTTGTATCCTTGTTTCTCAAAGAGGTCTGACAGCTTCTGGAACCACGCTCTGGGGCTCTGCTTAAGGCCATAGATAGCCTTATGTAATCGGCAAACCTTGGAACACTCCCCCTCAACAGCAAAACCTGGTGGCTGTTGCATGTAGACCTCCTCCTGCAAATCGCCATACAGAAAGGCATTCTTCACATCCAGTTGATATAGGGGCCAGTCTTTAGTGACTGCAACAGATAAGAGGATCCGTAGAGTGGAATGACGAGCCACCGGGGAGAACGTGTCAAGGTAATCTACCCCATATGTCTGTGTGAATCCCCTTGCAACTAGGCGTGCCTTGTACCTGTCAATGGAGCCATCTGCGTTATGTTTCACTGTAAACACCCACTTGCAACTCACCGGGTTGACATCTAGAGGTATAGTAACCAAGCTCCATGTTCCTCTGGACTGAAGTGCCGCCATCTCTTCCTCCATTGCTAGCCTCCATCGAGAATCCTGCAAGGCCTCATGGTGATTCCTTGGAATATCTGTAGCTGAAAGTGCCAACGCAAATGTCTTGAAAGGTCCAGATATCCTCTCAAACGACACCACTGCTGAAACTGGATACTGGACACAGCTTCTCTTTGACTTGCGTAGAGCGATTGGAACATTTAGGTCCCCTGTGGTATCAGCATGCTCCTGTGATACATCCTGCTGAGTAATGTCGTCAGATTCATCAACATTAATATTTTCATTACATACCGTAGGCGAGCTAGTTGACTGGTCAGGACCATGAGCTTGATTCGGCCTTCGGATGTAATGGAATGGTAATGGAGGTACTATTGATGGCGTTGTTGGTGGTGGTGATGGTGGTGGTGGTGGTGATGGTGGTGGTTGAGATGTTGGTGGTGCCATGAACACAGTATCAGGGGATATAGATTGTGGCTGCATGTTTCCAGATTCGGAGAAGTACATGATAGATTCAAAGAATGTAACATCTGCGCTGATCACATACCGCCGACGCAGAGGATCAAAACATTTGTACCCCTTTTGAGTTCTGGAGTACCCCACAAAGACACACTTGACAGCCCTAGGAGAGAGCTTGTCAGAACCGGACGACAACTGATGGACAAACGCGACTGACCCAAACACACGAGGGGTAAGAGTGAACAGATCCTTGTTAGGATATATAAGAGAGAAGGGGATCTGTTCATTCAAGACGGACGAGGGCATACGATTTATAAGATAACATGCAGTGAGTACTGCATCACCCCAGTAGGAATACGGAACATGACTCTGAATGAGAAGAGACCTTGTGACATCAAGGAGGTGACGGTGTTTTCTTTCTGCAACCCCATTCTGTTGGGACGTATGGGCACACGATGTTTGGTGAACAATTCCCTTAGAAGAGTAGTAGTTGGCTAGATTATTGGTGCACAATTCTAAGGCATTGTCACTTCTCAAAAATTTGACAGTGGTGGAAAAAACATTCTGAATCTCATTTAGAAATTGAATAATAATGTTTCCAGCTTCAGACTTATTTTTCATTAAAAACACCCATGATGCTCTAGAGAAATCATCCACAAAAACAATATAATACCTGTGTCCCTGAAGATCGGGAACACGACTAGGACCCCATATATCAACATGAAACAACTCAAATTTGGAGTTACTACTCCGACCTTGACCACTGGGAAACGATGACCTGTGATGTTTTCCCAACTGACACGCCTCACACTGGATAGGTGTGTGAGGAAGGCTATAAGGTAAGACACGACACAACTTCTGAAGCGGGAGGTGACCAAGACGCAGATGCCACAAGAGAGGAGATACTTGTCCAGCGGGAGAAGAGGTGATTCCAACAAATGGGGTCTGGTTCAGACGATAGAGGCCTCCTTGCTCATAGCCATGACCAATCACGTTGCCCGTACGGATGTCCTGAAAAATCAAAGAAGATGAATCAAAAATAGCTCGACATTGGAGATCCTTCGTAATCTGGCTGATTGACAATAGATTCATAGAAAAATGCGGTGCATGTAAAACATTCTTGAGCTGCATAGATGATGTCAATCTAATCTCCCCCTGACCCATGATGGGGGAATGAGTGCCATTGGCAATCACTACTGTTCGTCCTGGAGGGATCTGAGTATATCCTGAAAGTAGACTCTGGTCGCCACATAGATGATGTGTAGCGCCTGAGTCCATGATCCATGGCAATGTATCCGATCTACTACTATGTAGTGCAAGTGTACTACCTGAAGTACTCGTAGAGGCAGACGCAGAAGCAGAAGCAGCAACATCCGTATGACTCTCTGTCGTCGGTGCAGATGGAGGGATAATGCCTCTGAGGCGGGCAACCAGATCATCAAACCGCTGATCCAGTGAAGCAGGAGAAGGAGGCTCTATCTGCTCAGCGGCTCGTGCAGATGCAGGAAATCCATGCTTGGAATAGCATGTGTCTTCAGTATGGCCGACTCTGTGACAATATGAGCATGTTGGCCTAGTGCGGCCACCCCTTCCACGGGGAGTACGTCCACGGCCCTGGTAATGAGAGCCACGGCCCCTGTTGACTGCCATGGCTGAGGGATTCTGGCTAGTGGCTGCAGAAGGTACAGTGATCCTACTCAACCTATGAAAAGCCTCCTCCATGGGAGGAATAGTTGAGTCCGCCAGAATCTGTGAACGAGCAGCCTCATACTCTGGGTCGAGTGCTGCGAGAAACACACCCACCATTGTTGCGTTTCTATATGTCTTTTGCTGCTCTGGCGTGGCGGTAAGAGGCATGAAGCTATGAAGCTTCTCAAACATTCCTCTCAAAGATGTGTAGAGAGAATGTAACGGGCGACCATTCTGCTTTATTGTGAATATATCATGTTGTAGTTGCAGAATTTTTGTCTCATTCTTCGCCTGAGAATATGTTGATGCCAGAATATCCCACATGTCTTTTGCTGTGGGTTGATGTAGAATATCATTGGCAATTTCAATAGCCAATGTGCCAGAGAGCCACACCTTGGCATATGCGTCATCTGCCTCCCATGAGGCATGAACTCCAGTCTTCTCTGCAGGCTCGGGCTCTGTGAGAATATGCTTCTTGCCCGTGGACTTCATCATACTCATGAACTGCATTGCCCACAGTTCATAGTTCGTACCATCCATCTTGACGATGGGCGCTGGACCACGAAATGCGCCCATAGATGGGATGCCAGCCTTGCTTTCTGACATACTGGAAGACTGGAGTGACCAAGAGACAATAAACTTTGTCTACAACGACAGAACTGGGATTAGTTGCATGTGTAGACGTCAAGCAACCAACCCCATAGATATCACGAACTGAGCCCTAGAGTTTTAGGGCGTGGATGCTACACGTTGCGCGGAGGCTGCGCGCAACGTGCGTGCTCAGGGGCTGACCAGATCCACACGTTCAGTGGCTGCGCGCGTTGAAGATCGTCGCGAGGTGGGTGCTCTATGCGCTCATGCGCTGAAGAACGGTCAACACCGATCTGTGCCGAGATGCGCGCTGGAGGAGATGCGCGCTGGAGATGCCGCAGATCAGGAGCGCCGCAGATCAGGAGGCGCTGGAGGTCGGGCGATGCACGCCTGCGCCTGGAGGCGCGCTGGGTGACCCCGATCTGCGCCTGCGCCTGCGCCTGGAGCGCCTGGAGCGGAGGCGGCGACGCCAATCTGCGGGGAGAGAAGAGAAGAGAGAGAGAGCCGGCGGGTAGGGTTAGGGTTAGGGTTTCAGGAACTCCGGTCTAGGACCGTCGCTCTGATACCATGTTGGGAAACGTGAATCAGATGTTTATTCCATAGCCCTAGGCTCTCTTATATAGGGAGTAGCCTATGGGTAAATTACAGAAAGAGGATAACAAGAGAAATAAAATAGCAACAAGGTACAATAACTTAACGTGCGTCAACAGAGGGGGTCACTGGTTCTTCCCCATCTGATGAGTTCTTTAGGGCACATGCTATTCGGCTGCCCTATTCGAGATCCAGAGAGCAGACCATGGGTTGGGAACCCCTTTCTCCGGACGCGTGAGAGAGATCGAGAGAGTAAGAGAGTGCAAGTGGCTCCTCTCCTTTCCAGGTGATCGAGTAACGGCTGGAGGTGATCTACTCCCTATTGCAGTAGCTAGGGTTTCAGGCCTGAGAATAGTAGCGGGAGGTCGTGTCTGGACGACCTGAAGGAGAGCCAAGCCATCATTTTGGGTCTCAATCCAGGAACCAACATGGAAGCCTTTTCATCCTCTTGGATTTGAGCATTGTGGTATTTTAGATACCTAGAATGATGGTTGTTTGTTCAAGAACTTTTGGTTGTGCTCGTGGTTTGTATCTTGGTTTTGTTGGGTAACAAAGTCGAGAAGAACATTTGGCTCCATTGTGACCGAATGGAATCATTGCAAGTCTTGCCATGTGATTTTTGCCTTGCTCACAACGAGCAAGGGTTTCCACGTTAAAAATCTTGTCTCTTTGGTTGCTTGTTATATTTTTACCTGTCATCATAGCCATTTGGTTCCCGAGTGGAGAACCCATATTTGTTGTGCCATCTTTGCTGTAGGATAGAGATACTCATTATCCCAACAAGTGGTATCAAAGCTTGTGTTGGAC
Source organism: Ottelia alismoides (assembly GCA_037367405.1). Classification (NCBI taxonomy): domain Eukaryota; kingdom Viridiplantae; phylum Streptophyta; class Magnoliopsida; order Alismatales; family Hydrocharitaceae; genus Ottelia; species Ottelia alismoides. Next base: position 1,262,641 of record JAZKJV010001011.1, on the reverse strand, counting down.
AAGATGGGCATTGATGACGGGGGCACGATGATTAAGCGTACAAGTAGCAATTAGCAGATTTGAAAAGTCAAGATGGAAGACATTTTATATTGCAAGGACCTCCATGATCCGGCCGAAGGAGAGACCACCAAGATAGAGTATGTCCACAGGTGAATGGGCGAAATTGAATCGAAAAGCTATCAATACTATTCGAAAATGGCTTGACATGTCTATATTCCATCATGTGGCTGAAGAGACAAATGTGAAGGAGTTGTGAGACAAACTGTCTGAGCTCTATGACCAGAAGACTGCAACCAACAATGTATTTTTGATTCAAAAGCTGGTGAACTTAAAATATAAGGATGGCCCCAAAGTGACAGAGCATTTGAATGACTTCCAAAGAATCATCAACCGGTTGAGTTCCATGGATCTGGCGGTTGATGATGAGTTACATGCACTTCTCTTGTTGAGTTCGTTGCCAGATAGTTGTGAGACTTTAGTTGTCACTGTGAGTAATTCTGCGAAGGGCAACAAGTTGACCATGCCCATGGTTAACGGTAGCCTCTTGAATGAGGAGATCAGACGCCGCTCATCCGAAGAGACCTCCTCTTCTTCACATGTGTATGCAGTCGAGACGAGATGAGAGGAAGATCCAGTTGTAGAGGAAAGTCACAGGAGAGGCAGAAATCTAGGGACAAGTTTAAGGGTAGAGGAAAGTCCTTATTGCCAGAAGTTTGGTCACTGCAAGAGACATTGCATGATCTGGAAGAGAGAGCAAGCTGAAGTCAAGAAAAATCAGAAAAATGAAGATGGGAATGCAGCTGTAGTTGTGGTTGATGACAATGTAAATGAGGTGATTCTCACCATTCAGGATCAGTGTTTGCATGCGGGAAATGACTTGGAGTGGATCGTTGATACAACCGCTTCCTATCATATAACTACATACAAAGAGTTCTTCACCGCTAACACTAAGGGTGATTATGAGCGAGTCTTGATGGGTTAACGAAAGTTACTCTAAGATCGTGGGTATTGCACCATCTTGATTTAGTCTGATGTTGGGTGCTAAATGATTCTGCAGAATGTAAGGCATGTTCCTGATGTGTGATTTAGTCTTATATCTGTTTTACAACTAGATAGAGAAAGCTACCATCTGAAGTTCGACGATAACAAGTGCAAGATTAGTAAGGGTTCTCTCATCATGGCTATATGCAGTTTGTGTTGCACACTCTATATGACTAGAGTGAAGGTCATGGATGGTGGTTTATATGCCAGCGAGGCAGGCACATCATATATGTGGTACCGTCGGCCTGGGCACAGAAGTGCTTGCAGTGTACGAGGAAGAGAGAGTTGATCCCCTACCACAATGACATCACATTGTCTCTTTGTGATGCATGTGAGGTTGGGAAGAGTATGAGTGCGCCATTCAGAGTCAGATCTAAGGTGAAGGGAGATCTTCTACAATTGGTTGACTTGGATGTTTGTGGTCCCATAGACACAACCTATTTGGGAGGCAATATATATTTTGTCACCTTCATTGATGATGCATCTAGGAAGGTATGGGTGTATGTGCTGAGGACGAAGGATCAAGTATTCGATTGCTTTAAGAAATTTTATACCATGATTGAGCGCGAAACAAGGAAATTGCTGAAATGTCTGTGCACAGACAATAGGGGAGAGTACACCTCCCTTAGCTTTCAGGGCTACTGTGTAGAGCACGCCGTTAGGCATGAGAGGACAGAACCCGACACACTTCAGCACAATGGTTTTGCTGAGCGGATGAATAGGACCATTGTTGATAGAGTTTGTTGTATGATGAAGACATCAAAGTTGCTCAAGACCTTTTGGGCTGAGGCGGTTCGCACCGCATGTTATTTAATCAACCGATCTACATCGGTTCCTTTGGGCTTCCAGATTGTAGAATGTATTTGGACAGAAAAGGATCCCTCATTATGCTCATTTGAGGGTGTTTGGATGCAAAGCTTATGCGTTGGTACCAAAGGAGTAGAGGAAGAAGTTGGATGACAAGGCTGTGCCTTGTATCTTTGTTGGCCATGGAGATCAGGAGTTTAGATACCGTCAATGGATGCAAGGAAGAAGATTTTCACCAGACATAGGGATGTGATTTTCTATGAGAATCAGACACTGGCTGAGGACAGTACTGAGAGTGGTGATGCAGATGAGTTTTCCATGGATGATGAAATGACGAGGACACGAACCTCTCTTCAGTACATGGTATAGGTGGAGAAGATGAACTAGAGCAGTATGAGCCAGATGCAGACTCCATTGATGCAGGACCTGGGGTAGGGGGAGAAACTTTATCCACATGCCGATGCATTAGAGCCTCATGTCAGGAGATCTGAGAGAGTACGTTAGCCATCATCCAGTTACCCCACTTCCTGATATGTGATGCTTACCGATGCAGGTGAGCCATACACCTTTGAGGAGGCACAATAACATAAAGACAATGACCTTTGGCGCAATGCAATGAATGAAGAGATGCTATCTCTCAAGAAAAATTACACTTATGATCTTGTTAAGATTCCTAAAGACAAGAGCACATTGAAGAACAAATGGGCTTACAAGCTGAAGTCAGATGATGGTGGCAAGCATGTCAAGTACAAGGCCAGATTGGTGGTGAAAGGGTTTAGACAAAAAGGAGTATACTATGATGAGATCTTCTCCCTCGCGGTGAAGATAAATTCAGTAAGAGTCGTGCTAGGACTTGTTGCTAGCATGGACCTTGAGCTGGAGCAGATAAATGTGAAGACGACGTTTCTTCACGGTGATTTGAAGGAAGAGATCTATATGAAGCAACCACATGGATTTCAAGAGAAAGGAAAAGAATATATGGTTTGCAGGTTGAGGAAGCATCTCTATGGCTTGAAGTAAGCTTCGAGACAATGGTACTCAAAGTTTGATGCTTTCATGATAAAATAGGGCTTCAAGAGAACTACAAGCTATCCACATGTATATGTTCGTCGTCTTCCCAATGACATGTTTGTCATTCTTTTAATCTACATGGATGATATGCTGATTGTTGGCCCTGATTCCAACTTGATTGCGAAGCTCAAGAGAGAAATCTCCAAGGAGTTTGAGATGAAGGATTTGGACAAGGCAAGCCACATCCTTGGGATGCAGATTACACGAGATAGGAAGAAGCGCATGTTGTGGTTATCACAGGAGAACTATGTCGAACGCGTGTTGGAGCAGTTCAACATGAAGAATGCGAACTCTGTCAGCACACCCTTAGCCTCTCATTTCAAGTTGACCAAAAAGTCATGTCCATCCACTTCTGAGGAGAAAATAGAGATGTCTAAGATCCCGTACCAATCCGTAATTAGGAGTCTCATGTATGCCATGGTTTGCACTAGACCTGATAGCCCCATGCTGTGGTCGTAGTGAGCAGATTCATGTCCAATCCGGGGAAGTGACGCAGTCGGAAAAATCCAAACAACGGAATAATTAAGTTTGGTGGAAGAAATACGGAGAGGGGAAGAAGAAGGAGAAGACGCGTCGGTTACGCGGGATTTTGGAGAGGAATCGCAAAGAATGTGTTGAGAGAAAGAGAGAGAAACACACTGAGAGAGAGAGAGATAAAGAGAGATGAATCTCAATTTTCATAATAACCCGACCTGTCTAAAAACAATAGCCTATCATCCCTTTATATAGGAGAGATGAGATTACAAAAATAGAAATTCAAATTCAAATTCAAAACTACTTATCCTAATTTGACTCTAACCGACTAACTAATTGATTTGAAATAAATTGAAATCTCTAATTGACTCAAACTAACTAAATGGAGATCACACATGATCTCTTTATTTAAATAAAAATGCGACAATCGAATAAACGTAAATAAAATTAACATAAAAAATATCAAGCCCTATATTTTAATTTTGTGTTGCATCAATTCTCCTTCGCTTGAAAAATTCGTCTCCCGACGAATTGCTTGATCTTCGATTCGCCATTGGAGAATTCGATAGGAATTGGTTGATTGATCCTCCCTCGTTTGGCTTCTTTTGTATATTACGTTTGTAATTTCTTTCCACCGAGGGGTATGTCTGCAAATGTTCTACCCCTTCACTTAAAATATACCAATAACATAATTTACCCTCCAATTGGCCCTTTATATAAAAAGCCTTGTAAGGAGGGAGTTGATAGCAATTTTTCCAAATTAGCCCCTTTGGAAACGAAAGAAATTTCTTATCCCTAAACTTCAGGGATTCATTTCTCCCGATTGGGAGTTTCTTCAAAAGGGCGGCTAGGGTTTCACTCCCCATGCGGTAACGGAGATGACAACGCCGCGGTGAGAGCTGCAGTCGGCGCAGGCGTCACTTGGAGCAGTGAGCTTGACCTGGGATGCTGGCGCATGTGGCTGAGATAGTCCTTCAACATCGATGATGTCGTAGGAGGGAACCCTGACGTTGGCGGTGACGGTGACTACTGCAGGAGCGGTTGTGCGGATGGTGGGGGCGACGCGCTGGTGCTGCACAGGTCCCGCATGCATGGCGGCTAGCCGGTGAGCATACTCGTGACTGGCGGAGGTTGCGCACAGGCATGAGTTGTTCGACCGGTGGCGGCGGCATGGTCGAGCCTGGCACAGGCGGCAGCGGCAGTGGTGAAGCACGTGCTTCTTGGGCTGCAATAGAAAGCCACCACAGGGAGATTAACAAGCTCCTCTGTGACGCTTTCGTCGTATCTCGGCCCAAAATCATTATTTTCTGCCTTTTTTGTTTCCTGGACAGCAACATCGATTGCAAAAAAATCGAGGTTTTCGTATTCCTCGTCTGCGGGATCTTCGTCGAAGATGGGCCCTTGGTCCTTTTCTTCTTGCACAATAGTTGTATCAAATAAATCTTCATTTGTAATGAAAGTACCTTCGTTTTTTTGCTCAAAATCGGGTTGCACAACAACTGCGACGATCTGAATTTTGTCGTTGTCGAGCGAATCTTCATTGAATGTTGCATCCATCCATTCTTGGGCTTGAATGCTTGATAAAAGATGCTTTTTGAACTTCCTCAAACGCGAGCGTGAATGCGGGCCATGGGAGAGACAACTTAAATCGTATTGCATCTTTCAATATGCGATCGGATCGTCGAATCGTAGGAACGATTCGGTTGTCATGCCCTGATACCACTTGACGCAGTCTGAAAAATCCAAACAACGGAATAATTAAGTTTGGTGGAACTTGGAAGAAATACGGAGAGGGGAAGAAGAAAGAGAAGACGCGTCGGTTACGCGGGGTTTTGGAGAGGAATCACAAAGAATGCGTCGAGAGAAAGAGAGAGAAACACACCGAGAGAGAGAGAGATAAAGAGAGATGAATCTTAATTTTCATAATAATCTGACCTGTCTAAAAACAATAGCCTATCATCCCTTTATATAGGAGAGATGAGATTACAAAAATAGAAATTAAAATTCAAATTCAAAGCTACTTATCCTAATTTGACTCTAACCGACTAACTAATTGATTTGAAATAAATTCAAATCTCTAATTGACTCTAACTAACTAAATGGAGCTCACACATGATCTCTTTATTTAAATAAAAATGCGACAATCGAATAAACGTAAATAAAATTATTAGAAAAAATATCAAGCCCTATATTTTAATTTGTGTTGCATCAGGAAGGATCATTGGGAGGCAACGAAATGGATCTTGAGATACTTGAGTGGGACCTCAAGTATGTGTCTTGTGTTTGGGAGGTCAGATCTCAAACTATGTGGCTAGACCGATGCATATAGCAGGAGATGTAGACCAGAGAAAATCTACCTTAAAGTATATTTTCACATTTGCAGGGGGAGCCATATCATGTCAATGCAAGCTACATAAATGTGTTGCTCTCTCGACTACCGAGGTAGAATACATAGCAACTACAGAGGTTGGGAATGAAGTGTTATGGGTACATTTCTTTCTTGGTGAGTTTGGATTGAATGTCAGTGAGATAGCTGTGTTTTGTGGTAGCCATAGCGTTATAGACTCGCACAAGAGTACCATGCACCATGCTCGCACAAAACACATTGATGTGAGATACCATTGGCTGATGGATGCAATTGACCAGAAGCAACTCATGCTAAAGAAAATACACACTGCTGAGAATCCCTCAGATATGTTGACTAAGGCAATCACTCGTGACAGGTTTCAGCTGTAGAGAGCTGAGCGGTGTTACTACTTCATAATCACCATCACTGGACGACACCTCTCCGTTGGGATCAGAGGGGGAGGTTGTTGGGTTTTTTGTCTTTTTCGGTCTCACCTTGGGGAGCTGCAACACCTTAGTCCCCTTAGGGACTACTTTGCAATTCTTGAATGTCAGAAGTTTTTATTTGCAAGGAGAGGGGATCACTGGTTCTTCCCTATCCGATGAGTTCTTAGGGCACATGCTATTTGACTGCCCTATTCGAGATCCAAAGAGCAGGCCAAGTGTTGGGAACCCCTTTCTTCGAAGGCGTGAGAGAGATTGAGAGTGAGGGAGTGCAACTAGGCTCCTCCTCTCCTTTCTAGGTGATCGAGCAACGGTCGGAGGTGATCTACTCCCTATTGCAGCAGCTAGGGCTTCAGGCATGAGAAGAGTAGCGGGAGGTCACGTGGTCGTGTATGGACGACCTCAAGGAGAGCCAAGCCATCGTTTTGGGTCTCCATACAGGAGCCAACAGGGAAGCCTCTTCATCTTTTTGGATTTGAGCATTTTGGTATTTTAGATACCTAAAGTGATAGTTGGTTGTTTGTTCAAGAACAATCGGTTATGTTCATGGATTGTATCTCGATTTTGTTGGGCAACAGAGCCAAGAAGAACATTTGGCTCCATTTTGACCTAGTGAAATTGTTGCAGGTCTTGCCCCGTGGTTTTTCCCTTGCTCACACAGAGCAAGGATTTCTACGTTAAAAATTCTTCTCTTTGGTTTCTTGTTGTGGTTTGCTTGTATTTGATTGCCTGTCATCATAGCTATGTGGTTACCGAGTGGAGAACCTATATTTGTTGTGCCATCTTTGCTGCATGACATATTTAGGAATACTCATTATCCCAACAAAAAGATGGTGCTGAATGCTGATATAGGGTCTCGTTTGTCTCGCTCTTTTTACCGTACATTCAACTCACTCATGGCAATAGCTAGTAGTATGAAACTGGGGATCCGTCGGTATTCAATTTGAGCCACTGCCTCTGAATAAAAAATCAGATTGACGCATGGGATATATTTGCAGTCCTTTTTTTCCATTGGCTTTGCAGTTACTGATTGGATTTTTCTTCTGCCTAGACTGTTCAAAAAACTCTTTTGACGTCTGACGTTCAGTCAAAATTGGATCAGTCCCCTGTTACAGTTGCTGATTATGGTATGTTTCCAGCGAATTGTCACACAGTATCATTGTTAGTTATTTTTTTCTTCTTTATATAATCTATTCCTTATTGTTTCGTTGAAATAATGTATACAACAGTTTCTTTGGTTAATCATCAATTTGTCTAGTTTGCTTTCACGAATGTTAACCGGATGAGTGAAGACGCATTTCTTATTTTTACACAGTTTTCTTTGGTTAATCATTAATTTGTCTAGCTTTCATGAAAGTTAATCTGATGAGTGGACTCAAACTACTGGACCATTGAAGTGAGTTCCATGAAAGTTATTCATTGAAGTGCATGGAAAATGCAAGTTTTACAGTGTTAAGGTTGATTTGATTTTTATTTTTAAAAGCATGATGCAATTCCACTGTATGTGCGCAGCTCTAATTTTCTATTTAATATCACTTGTCCCTTAAAAAAATCCATACTAGCCATTTTATATAGGATAGATGAGGCTACAAGAAGGGAATAATAAAACAAAATCAGATATCAAATATTGATAAGATTTTAATTTTCTCGTAACATTCACCACCTTTCAAATTAAAGTAGCTTATCTTTTATCATATTTAGATATCATTATTGATCATATAAAAATAAAATAAAATGGATTCATAATAATGATGACAACCATGTAAATCCTAAATCAGTGAGATCCCAATTCTAGATTCCATCACTTCAATGCTCTGAAAATCTCATCTGTTGTTGAGTTGTCGAAGTGAGAACAGAGAAGAGGAAAAAAGCGAATCGTGGTGATCAGTAGGTGAGTACAAAGTCAGAAGAGTCTTAGGGGAGCGTAGAGGAGGTGTGAACCTCCCCGAGCTTTGCTCCTATATTTCATCCGCATTAGTACATTTACCCTAGAAGGCGATAGCGTAGAGCTGAACGTTGGTTGTCGATCACAACACAAGGAAATTTCGCATAATCTCTTTGAGACTTTCCATGTCAAACTCTAATGTTAATGATATTATGATTGAAAAACAAATACCAGGCATGTGGCAACACTTTTGCAATTTTCAACTCGATAATATTGAAGAGCACAATCGGATTGAAGTCCACCTCTACTGCAATTTCCCTATTACATAGGAGAAAGATATAAACATGTGCAACTTGTCAAAACTCATTTCCTCCAATAGAACTCCTTGACCACCCCACCATCTCATCCCCATAAATTCTCAAAGAATAGAATTGGGGAAAAGGTTTGGGCTAGGGTAGCCCTCCTTCTTGAGTATCTATATTGCATCTCTGTCCTCCGCCATCAAGACCCCTCATATGAGTCCCTTATCCACAACTGAAAGACGATGTGCACCACTTCCTTGCCATCTTCATAACTCCCTTGACCCCATGAAGAGCAATACTGAAAATGCTCTACATGGATTACACCCATTGCCTCGCGCCCCTCAATCTCCATCACTTTTTTTACTACCATGCCAATTTTGTTTGCCTTGCATCTTGAATTGACCATAGAGTGGAAAAATTGTGAGTTCAAAATCTGTTGCAACCTCTACCTTCATTCAACAATGATCTTCGAAGCATCTATCTTAACCACTTTCACGTATTGCTTCCTAGTTTCACCTCATCTATAATAGATTTATGTCGGTCAATTTTGATAATGTTTTGGAGGGTGTTGTCCCTCCTTTGTGACATTTCTTGTTGCATCCTCTTCTTATACTCCACCAAAAAGTACCACACCATGATTAAATTGGAGGTTAGGATCCTCATCTTGGAGCCATCCGAGGAAAGGTACCTCCATTTCTCTTCAACCATCTCTTCTAAATCATGTACCCAAGCCTTTACAACTTTAACTAGTTACCAAACTTATGCCCATCATTCAAGCTACAAATAGACATGTGGTCTACAAGTAGTCGTGATGAAGTCCTTACATTGGACAAAGGGAAAAGATAAGCAAATGAGACCAAGCAGAGAAGGAAATCCAAATGCTTGCAGCAAAAAAACCGAGAAGGAAATCCACTAGGAAATGCACTGTCGACTAATATTTGTCAATTTTCCTCTAGTTAAATTAAGGTATTGGGATTAGCACATTCACTTGGTCTTGCTTATTTTAAAAGCATCCAACCTTTCGCATATTAGGTTCCTTATATTTCCTGCCATTCGATGAATCCTGCAAGCGTAGGGTGATATTAATGTTTCCTCTACAAATTACTAGCATATCTCCAACACAACTCGCAATTTGTCTTAATTCTGTCTATACTTTCCATCTTCTAATACCATTGGCATACCATCTATCGAAGTACACTCAAAGAGATGCCTGTCACTCCTTCAGAGTTGGACTGCAACCACAAAAGGTGTTGTCGATCTTCCTTTTAAAGTGTAGCTGACCTTCTTATGTGTTGACTTGCATGAACATATTAACCCGCTCACACCTTCACTCGTTGTCACAATTAGTATTTGCAATTTTGCACTCCAACATGGTATTCTAATACACACCAAATCGACTCTTCATTTCTTGATGTACAAGTCAATAGTTATCTTCTTCTCCTCCTCCTCTACGCTAATTACATTCCAAAAAACAACATGCCTTACACTGTAAGATAATAATTAAAATATTCCGAATTACCACAAAATTGTAAAAAAAGGACTACACGTTATACCCCCATCTCACATTTTCGACCACCTTATCCTGCCCATTTCTTGCTTTCTCCCACATCTCCTCTTGTAGGTATATCATCCTTTCGTATGAAGAGCTAGCTCCCACCGGCCACCACTCTCCTTATTGAATCATTGCCTCGACTGAGAACTTTTCCTTTCTTTGTATATCACTTTCAATACTGACACATGACAACACGATCACCCATTCTGACCAACACATCAAAGGAACCCATCATCTGACCACCGCCATCACCCATGCTCTGGGCATATGACAACTACCGCCACATGCCAGTATGCCGATCAAACCACCCAAAGTTGTGTAGTTGCCCTTCCCAAAGGTGCAACACTGCTACTATTAAAGGCTCCACCAAAGTCTAGCCTAGGGACCTAATTATACGACATGTCATTACCTCTAGAGTCAAGTTGTAATGTTGTCTTGAACCTCGACCCGAGCCATTATCAAGGATAACTAGTCTTGACAATTTGTTGGGCTTGGAGTCAACTGGACCTGTTGATGATTACCCACAATGCTTAGGTGAGGTAGTAATTCTCCACTCTTATGACCCATTCTCATACTTTGTGAGCACTAGATGTCTGACTATGTTTGGGGTGTTTCACAGACATTGTTACCGCCTCCATGCCATCGCTTCTAGTGCTAGCCTTCATTGCCACCTTCATAGCTACACCATGGCTTCACTATTGGACTTCATTGCTACCTCTATAACAATGATACCACCCTCGTCCAGAAGCTTTATCACCTTTGCTTCCAATAACATAGCCCAAATAGTTGCATCGTGGTGAGGTCGGATAACGGATGGTGATTGTTATTCCATAATGGTAGATGTAAATGCATTTAACATTTATTTATCTAAAAAATGACGCATATTAATGATTTCTTGCATGATTTTAAAAATTAGTTTGTCGCACTTATATTAATAGCATATGTTTTTTTGTAAAATTAGCATTCATTAGTACTTATGCTGCTGCCTACAAATATAAGAAGAAATCTAATATATAAAGCTGCTTGATACTATATATGTTCACCTCTAAACATAATCTTGAGTTAAACCATTATTTTATGGCTAGCTAAACCAATTCATAATAATTTTAGACACCATTGCATGAGGAAATCTTTGGGGAGGAATGCATACATAGAAGACGTGGTGGGAGTATCATGGATGGTGGTTAGCTTTACTCCAGTTGTCAATGTCGTTCCCAATGCATGGTGTTTATGTGTCTTATATGATGATTGCTATTTTTAATTTATCATCCTTTTGTACTCCAAAAACGATAGTATACACTTGTATGTTAAGCCATGGATATAAATTACTCATGGTTGATACCTTGGTATCTCAAAGTGGGCTCCACAACTCCGGATATGCTTATACTTCCACGAACCTAGTCGTATAATATGGTGAAAATCATTTTGCCCATCTGGATGGCCTTTGTTGCAGGGAAGATCAAACCTAGATGGCTTTGTGATGGCTTGTGATGTGGCAGCAGTATGGGAGAGGTCAAAGATAAGTGTTTTTCTATGCAATGCGAATTTTTAAAGGCACACGGCACAATTAATTGAAGTATCTTTTAGTTGTGTATGGTGAAGAAGGGGCTTTCCAAATCTATACATATACTAAAGCGGAGATCATCTCAACTCCATCCTGCCTCTTGACAGGTGGTGCTCTCTTGGCTATTTCTTCTCTCCCGAATTTCCTACTCTCTCCCTGTCATTTCCCCTTCTTCTGCGCAGTTCATCCCTCCTCCTCTGACACATAACCGCCCTCACTTCCCTCTTTATCTGTTGCTTTTTCCCCTCATCATTTCTCTCTCCTCACCTTGCTCCCTCGGTTGTTTTAGCCAACCGCTCCCAATTTTAGTGTTCTCTCTTACCCCCATTTCTTTTGATGACATCTTCACATTTTCCCCTCCATACCCACATGGCTCATTGACTCTTTCCATCTCTCTCTCTCTCTCTCTCTCTCTGATGAGAAGAAGTCCTCTGTTGCCTCTTCGCAAAACTCTCTCTTTCAATTTGAGTTATCTTTTACTTTGTCTTTCCCAACATCACCCGTTACTATTTTTTGGATATTTACGTAATTTTATTCTAATAATTCTCAAAATATTAATCAGATTATCATTTTAAAAGTAGACCAAGATGGGTATTTTTTATTTTTTTTAATGTACACTTTCAGAAGTATTACATATCTATCTACATCATTTTTAATATTTCATGTTACAAAACCACTATGTCTAACATTTGATTTCCTTTCAACAAAGTCCTTTTAATGTATTTTGACAAATTCTGAAACGTCACTCATGTTTCATCTATTAAATTTGAAATTTTAATGGTGTCACTCTCGGAGCTTCATGCATATATTATTATTATTATTATTATTATATTTGATGTTTTTTATGCACGGTATATTTTCTCACTATCAAACATGTTCTTACATTCTTCTTTTACATATATCAACTTATGGATAATTCATGCTACAAGGATGGTCCTTTTAATTTGACTTATATCACATTATATATTTATGATCCTCCACGTGAAACTTTAATATATATGATTAAGTAAGCATTGTACCTATTATATATTCATCTTATCATTTTGAACTTTATTTATAAATGATTTTATAAATGTTAACATAACACAAAGAATATGATGCAAGTAATAAAAAAGGAATACACGATTCATTTGTCTTCATAATCGATTACATTATAGATATCATTTAATCATATGACCCATAATAAATATTATTTAAACATCTACTTGACTATTTATTTGTACGTCTTATTTTATTATATACTTTTTTAGATCTTTTTGTAGTTGATCTATGGATATTCAACATTACCTTGATAACCTTATGAGTATTCAATGCTTCATTTATTTACTTTCATATAGGAAACACAAATGATGTAGTGGTTTTTTAAGTTTCCATATATATCGTTTCTGACCTATATGACCATTTAAATGTTTTACATTAATTTTTACGTCACTTTATAATAACTTTTATCTACTACGATTTTAAATATTTTGTATACCATATCTTTATGTGCCTCTCTATATGGGATTTTACAAGTATAATTCAATAGTTCAGTATGTGTTAGTTTACAAACATCTACTTCTATATCAGTACATTGACTTTTTTAGGTAGAATAAATAAATATATGTTGGTGTTTGTGTGATGGCATGTGTGTATATTAAACTATATATATAAATTCATTTATGTGGGACTTTTACATAGGTTACCCAATACTTACTTGGCCTAATATATTTGCAGCATCTTCTTTATAAAGACGATCCTTTGTATATATTTTAAATCAAAATAATAACTTATAAATATCTAACCTTATTTTATTTTCATATATGCGTACTTTGTAATGTGTTTTAACTTTTAACGCAAATGATCCCTTAAATATTTTGTCATATCTGATAATACAAGTTCATTTTTTATATTATATGCCTACATTTACACAAACAATACATACTTATAAGAGGTTTTTTACATGTATAATTATATCAATATTGAGAACATCATATAAAAATACATATTATGTAATTCATATTATATTTACACCTTTTTACATGTATGTTGATGAACTTTTTTACATTTTTCCCATTTTTTTGGACAAATGATCATACTTCATTCCTCAAAATAAAGTTTTAGATAATATTTTTTCCCAATCTATATATACACAAATGAAATTAGTGAAAGAAAGATATCTACATATAAAGATGTATTATCAAATGAAACCTGCCGTAGATAATAGTAAAAATAGACTTTTTAATTGTATGCATACTATATTTTATAGTGGCATTAATTTTATTGTTGATACATATGATAATATGTTCTACTCATCTATTATACAAAATGAAAACAAGTTTATAATATATTATTTTATCAAAATTGTTTTTAAAGCACCTATCACCACCGTGTAATATCAGGTAAATAAGGCCGCTGCATACACATAGTTTATAGTAAATAATAAGTATTATAAATATTACTATCTAACTATTAAGTAATCAGGTGATAAATAAATAATGTTTGCTTTATGAATTTTATAAGCACGTGAATTAGATATGATTTAAAGTAATTAATTTAAATAAAAGTTTCTTGACAAATGTTACAAAGTTAAAGAATTTATGGAAATATTTAAAATCAATAATACCAATTTGATATATTTGTAGTTTATAAACATTGTACATATACCACAAATTTATATTTTTTTAGCAAAAAGGTAAAACTAATATAATTTTATAGATATATTAATGTAAATATTAAATAAATATGTAAAAAATAAATAGAAGGTCTCCCGCGGCGAAGCGCGAGCATTTAGGCTAGTTAGTGAATATTATGGATGAAGCAATGCGCCACCAGATTCACCACTGAATGGTTCTTGGTTCTTTTTAGTAGAAGGCCACAAAGGGCTTGGGTACAACCCTAAAAGCAAGCGAGACTAGGTTGTTTACTAGTCCTATTTGTTCATCTTGGTTGTAGATGTGGGGCCTTGAGCTCTACAGTTATTGTAGCAAGCTCACCGAGTCACGAGACTAGATTAACTAGTCAGATTGAAGAATTAACTAGTCAGATTGACTATGTGATTAAAGGGATGATTGAATAGACTAGTGTTATTTGGGCCTGGTCGGCTTGACTACTTAGATGACCTAGTTGACCAATTTGTTTGCATGGTGATTTGTGAATTTTTAATTTTAAAAAAAGTAAACTAAAGTAAGATGTTTAATATATGATTGGAATTTATTTATGAATTTATATTGTTATGGTAGGACTGAGAAATGAGAATGTCAACATCTATGTAATATATAATAATACATACAATAGTTATGATTTTTTATTTTTAAATGATAAAAATACAAAATCGAACAAAATCTGATTAGTCACATGAACACAATTTAGTCATTCATTAAATGTCCTTTTTAATTGAATATTGTTGACTTTTATAAATTTGATTTGTGTGGCTGATCTTAATAAGGATTTTGTTGCGTTCCTGATAAGATATCACTCTTGCTACCATAGTATGTGAATGATACTACACTTTTTACTGAGGGTGGTATGAGAAAGTTAGAGGAAAAAATTGTACTAGATAAATTAGGTTGTCCGTGGAATTCACCATCCACTTTTTGAAATCTATTTTTGTTTAACTTCGAAGAGGAAGATGCAACACATAGCACAATAACATTACAAGCACCCAAGACTTTCTTACCACTCACTTACTGGAGGTCTGCCTTTGGTAGGTGTAATAATGTCTTAATAGTTGTAGCAATGACATCTTTGTCTTGAATGAATATATATTCATTGAACATGTTTTGTATAGATGTTGTACTGGACAAATCTTTTCCATGAATGATTGTACTTTTGTGCTTGATGGGAGATGATGCTTGAATTTCTCCTGCCGTGAACGCGAAACATGATCTAATCAACTCATTTCGATTTTCGTTCGTCAATATTCGACAGAATCATTGAATCATGGGGTATTTGGTACAACTGTGCTCCCCCTTGTGCAAGAGCTGTAGACTAGTGCAGATCACCATCATGTATAGTATCCTCTTGGGGTATTCCCTGCTCAACCTGTATAGTTTCCTCCTGATCATCCAAACAACCAGTGCCACAAGTAGAAACCAAGTTATCAGAATTTACCTGTGATGTGCTGGATTATAGAAAAGGAATTAGAGTTGAGGGGACATGAGTAGGAGGAGGTGGAAGATGGACCTCATCCCCAGACTCAGATATAGTCAATCTGTTACATGTAGGAGCAGTACATGATGGACTCAAAAAAGGTGACATTCACACTCACATAATACTTCTTCTGGACATGACCAAAACAATGATAAACCCTTTTGGATACGAGAATAACCTGAAAAAATACACTTGACAGCTCAAGGAGCGAGCATGTCATGCTCATTGTTTAGAAGATGAACAACTGTCATACATCCAAATATGCGTGAAGGGAGAAAAGATCCTTTTCGGAAAACACTATCGAAAAGAGAACTTTCTCTCCCAGAGCTGAGGATGGCATTCGATTGCCCAAATAACATGCAGTTAGGATTGCATCTCCCCAGAAGGAATGGGGAGCCCGACTCTGAATAAGAAGAGTACTAGTAATGTCAAGTAGATGACGTTGTTTGCGTTCAAGAACACCGTTCAGTTGAGAAGTGATGGGCACGAAGTCTAATGAATAATATCATGGAATCCAAAAAAATGAGACAATTGAGTCGTACGAAATTCCAAGATATTATCTGAATGAATATACTTTATAACGGCAGAAAGATGTTCTTTATTTCTTTCATAAAGATTTGAATACAAAACCAGCTTCAGATTTATTCTTTAACAAAAACACCTAAGATAATCTAGACTAGTCATCCACAACGACAAGATAATACCCGTGTCCCTTATAATTATACATATTCGGTTCCCAAATACCAAAGTGAACATGCTAAAAAAGACTGACTACTACGGCCCTGGCGACTTGGAAAGCGAGAGCGATGATGCTTTCCCAGCTGACACGCCTTACACTAGAATGTAGACTTGAGAGAGATCTAAGGAATGAGTCTACATATCTTCTGCATGGGAGATCATCAAAATACAAGCACCACATGTATGGAGAGATGGATCTAGTATAGATGGAAGACACTCCTGCATATGGGGACTGGTTCAATAGCTAAAGCCTTCCATGCTCATGGCCACATCCAATCACACTGCCGTGAGTATATCCTGAAAAACAAGGGAAGTGGGGTCAAATATGCATGACAATGCAAATCTTTTGTAATGTGACTTATAGATAAGAGATTCATAGAAACTTTTGGCGCATTGAGAACATCTTGCAAATGCATGGAGGGAGTCAAGTGGACTCCCCCTGCCTTGTGATGGGAGGGTGTGTCCCATCAAAAATTGCCACCGACCTACTAGACTGTACGGGTCTGTATGAGAGGAATTGAGAGAGATCTTCGTAGAGATGACAAGAAGCATCAGATTCCATTATTCACTCTAAAAGGTCTACCCTGGAGCATCTGGTAAATGCACAAGTTGTACTTGAGGTACTGGTGGAAGCAGATGCAACAACATCAAATGATCCCGACGAGACAGTCGGTGATCCGGCATCAGGAGGCATGGTCTCTCACAGATGGGCAACACACTCATTGAATTTGTGATCAATAGAAGTAATTGAATCATCAATATTCAGAACTTGTTCGACAACACATGTAGAGGGTGGAAAATCATGCTTTGAATGGAATCAATGGAAGCAACACAGGTTGTGTTATGAACTTGAATCAATTGGTACCAGAGCAAACAGAAAAATGAGAAGGGATAGGAAGAGAAATTAGAGTCGCGACGCGCCTCGCGTGGTTGAGAGAGGAACATGCTGGGAGGAGAAACCTTAGAATTTTGGGGAAAAAGGGGGATAATGGTGGATAATGGTCAAATTTTAATTCATAATATGACCCGATCTTACATTAGATTACCATCCCCTTTATATAAGAGGGGTGAGATTAGCAAATTAGAAAGAGAATCAAATTCAAACTTTATAAAATCCTAATTGACTATAATTTAATTCCAACTAATTTAATCTTATTAAAAAGACCGAGATTACAATCAATCTCAATGTATTTAACTTAAATAAAATTAACTGTCCATTTAGGATAAAAACTCTAACTTTGAAAAATCCCCAAATCTGCAATTTTTTCAATTCGATTCCGCTTGTCAATTTGGGAAATATTGCATCAACGATGCGGACCCCTCAAGGAGAAATACTACAATGGTCTACATGGACTGCACCCTTACCTCATGCCCCTCAATCTACGCCAATTTCTCTAACCTTGTCAAAATTATTTACTTTGTATCTTGAGTTGATCAATATGGGAAAAATCAAGTTTTGAAATCACCTTCCTTCAATCAAATATGTTGGAAACTCTACCTTCAAGGTTACAAAAAGGTGTATGCGGTATTCGGTCGGTAGGGGTACTGATTACTGATTAAAAGGTATGCGGGAGTTTAATTAATAAAATATTACCATTGTTTTAATTAATAAAAAATATTACATTTACATAATTAATAAAAAAATATAAATAAATAAGAGAAATATAATCAATATTCACAATATAGATCAAATATTGTCAAATTCAAGGAATGTTTCATCCAAATGACAAAATAGATAACATAAACAATTAGAATTCATAGCCAAATGTCAAAATAGACAACATAAACAATTACAATTCATATCATGAATCCAAAAGTCATGTATAATTGTGATCCTGTGATTCTTTGAAGAAAGTAGATCCATTTTCTTAAAAGGCCGTTTAAGGCCATTTACGTGGTCCACCCGTTTATGGATCTGCTTTTGATTAAACGATACGAACGAGCACCACATATGTTTAAACGACCGTTTAGCCCGTTTTTTGCATCCTTGTTTATCTCCACTCACCCTCAATCTTCAAAGCATTGTTCTCAGCCACTACCACGTATTGCCTCCTTAGTTTCATCTCACCTATAGAAAAGTCCAAAAAAAGTGGTACGTCGGGAATCAGCACGGGCTGGAAAAGAAGCTAGATGTTTTCCGAACTCATACACCTCACATTGAAAGGGCTTCATAGTAGAGAGTTCATGGAACATCATGAAGAGAGCCTTGGCAGAAGGATGCTTAAGGTACAAATGCCACATGAACGGATATTTGGAGATGGATGCAACACCAGCAAACTTAGAGTTCGAGGGTATGTCAAGATAATAGAGACAATTCTTTCCCACCAGAAGCTACCTCATCGAGTATCACACAAGAGGGAAATTGGGAGCACAGTGAACCCCATACAGTCGGAGCTTGGAGGAGAAATTTATGGTTCCGACAGTAGTAACATGCGAGTGAGTCCCATTGGCGACTCGAACTGACTCCACTGAGAAAAAAGGGTTGGAGAAGGTTGGTAGACTACTTTCTTCGATTAGATGAATAGAGGTTCTAGAGTCAATGATCCAAGCGTAAGCATGAGGGATTGCATAGTTGGCTATTATACTTGAAGTGGTAGCCAAGGCAACAATATTAGTCTCACTGGAAGAAGAAGCGACCCCATGAGTCTGGAGAATCTACATCAAATGAGAGTAATCTGAATCATTGAGATGTACCGTCTTTTTACTGGGGTTTTGCCTCTTAAGCATCTATGCGTCGTCGTAAGCACTATTGGTGAGATAAGGAGGTACACCAAATTTCTACCAGCATCATTCAGATGGATGGTTCCATCGACCACAATGAGTGCACTGTGGGTACTGAGGAGCAGTAGGATCTCGTCCACGGCCATGGCCCAGGTCACCTCTATGACCAAAATCACGTCCACAACCATAACGAGAGTCACGTACACAACCTCCTCGGAAGCTCTGTCACCATCATCTTTCAGATGATGCAACATGAGCATAGTTCTCTACGGGAGGTGAAGTAGAAGGCATGCAATGGATGTTCATAGTTCCTTGAGACGTCCAAAGATGATCTTCATCGTTGGCCGTGTGTCGGTTATTAGAAATTACTCCTTGAATGCATCATATCTATGATGCATTCCGTCAAGAAAGCGATACCCCTGTCAGCCCGAATGCTCTCGTACCTGTTCGGTATAACATGAGGACTGGAAGATAGCAAGCTCCTCATACAATCTAGTGAGATGCATGCAGTATTCAACTATGATAGAGTCACCTTGAGATGTAGATCGGATCTGCCTATAGATGATAGCAAGGCATGGCTTCATTGTCTTCTGGGAATACGTCTGCTCAAGGTCATCCCACATCTCCTTAGCCGTGTCTTTGAAAAGCAGGTTCGAGGAAATATGCGCCTCAACTCGATTGGTCATCCAGTTGATAATATGGTAGTTGTCTACGAGCCAGCTATCATAGTCCTTATTTTTCTCATTCGGAGGATCTTTAGTCAGGATATTGACTTTCACTGACCACCATTGAACACATTAAAAGAACGAGAGAAGAGCACATAGTTTTTGGTGCCGTTAAGTTTGATAGTAGTGCCTTATCCAATCATCATGTCGTAGTGGACAAGGGCTTTGTCTCAGTAAGAGTAGATGTCATTGTGGTCAGATAGAGAGATGAAAGGAGTCCTCTTGTTGATCAAGTATTCATATGAGGGCAGAAAAGTGTCCTAAAACTCAGGCATGTATGTACGAGAGGTCTGAACTGTGAAAAATCAACAGATCAAGGGGTCCATGAGGGCCCTAGCAGCTCTAAAGGTGGGGATGAAATCGTTGGAGCCGTGGAACGTAGCCACGGTGGTGTTGGTGGAGTCGCTAGGGTGCCCAGGTGGTTGGACAACAGTGCGCCTGATCTGTTGGGGTTGCTAGCAGAGCCGTTAGGGCCTGCATGCGGCATTGTGGAAGCCTGGTGAAGCCCTAGCAATGAAGGAAGGCCTCACGTGGGGCCTGGATGAGGAAAATAGGGCTCGTACATGCATTGTACGAGGAGAATGCTCGAAGGTGGCGGTGGGGTGTTTAGGTCAGAACCCTGTCTAGGATCATTTCTCTGATGCCATGTTGAGAAGAGAATGAATCGTTGTGTTTATTCCATGAGTTTAGAATTTCTTATTTAGAGATGCACCTTCTGGAGTATAAAAAGAGAATTACACATAAGACCCCAAAGGATTACATAACTCAAACACAATAGAAATACAATAACTCTAACATATCTCAAGAAACATTTTGAAACAAGAGGTGGCGTGGCACGATGACACACACGACATCTCAATACAAGAACTACTTCGCTTTCTTGAGTTAAAGGTTTTCTTGATTCAAATGCTTGGGGTGATCTGAAGATCATTAGCCTTTACATGCATGGTCTTATGAGTTATGACCATATAACTTTCTTTCTTCAAGGCCTAATGGCCATATCATTTACATAGTTCTCTTTTTTTTAAGGCCATGTTGGCGATATGCTTAGTTTAATATTCTTTTTCAAGGCCATATTGGCCATAGTCACAGTTACTAATGTAAGGATATAAGCCCCTCACATAACATTTCATATACACAATTTTTGATATGAATGAAAGTGGTTACTTGAGTCATACAATAACGGATCTTACGAATGGAAAAAATTGAAAAATATAAATATTCCATATATATTAAAATGAAAATATAAATATTCCATATATATTAAAATGAAAAATATAAATATTCCATATATATTAAAGCCGGTAGCCTAGAACTCAATAAACAAGAAAATTATTAAAATAACTAATTATATTACAACACTGAGTTTTAGATTATATAGAATTGAGAAGATTAATTAGTTAATTTATAAATATATTTTAGCGACATTATTCAGATTATTCCAAGCTTTATTATTTGTTTGTTTGATGCATAAAAAATTGAGTTTTCTGTCGAAACAAACTTAGCTTTTTTCCCACTAGTTAAGGGGGGAAGGGTGAGGTTGGAACCCTGGTTATTGGAACGAGAGTTCACTGCTTCAACCACTGGACCATTACAAGGGGTTAAAAACAAAATTAGCTAAAGAAAAAGCTTTAACTGCATCCATATATCTTTTTTCCTTCCCGTATTTAATACCAATATGTTCGTCTATATATAGACATTTTTTGGAACTACCATTCAAAAAAGAAAGTACTCATTTTATTGTTGTTTGTGAAAAACATGTATTTCCTCCCCTCAATATTTTGGTTAGACTAGGATGTATCTCTTAGTGATGGTCACATATATGAGCTTTCCAACGAGCTCCCTATACTGCCTCTTGTCCAGATATTGAAAATATCTTTGTTTCGTTTGGGCAAAGCGTCCCAAGCAAGCGCGACTAGGGCTTCAACCGATGATGTGAGGGTTTTGATGAGGTTTCTCGGTCCAACTAATAGCATAGGGGGTCAGTGGCGGGTGCCCCTCTGGGGATGGCATTGCTCCGCTCGGGTGGAACATCCTTGCAGTAGTTTCCGGGGCTTCGGGGGGTATTCCATGGACACCACTCAGGTATATCCTTGGCGAGCGACGCTAGAGCTTCGACGGGGATCCAGATATTGACAGGAGGTTCGAGGGCTGCGACGGGGGATTCAACGGGTGTTTTCAAGGCTTCGGCTGAGCTTTCTCCATCAGGGGAAGCATGGGCCTCGACGACGGGTCTCCACTCGGCATGGTCTGTGGGCTGTCAGCGGCGGCGAGACTTTTGATTTTGGGGGTCCGGCCGGTGTTGGGAGGAGTTGGTGCGACGCCCCCTTTTCTGGATAACTCTGCAGAGGGAGGTCTTGGTGGTGCCACCCTTGCTGCAGGGGACATTCGGGGCCCTGCTGGGTTCGGGCCTCCTCTTCAAGTAGGGGAAGATGAGTTAGGCGGTTGGGGGGGTCTGCAGCGGGAGGAACGAAGGGGGGAGACATGCTCGCAGTCTGACGATGATGGGGTGCTTCAGGAGGTAGGTTGACGTGGCCAGTGGGAGGGCTACAGAGGAAAGACCGATGGAGGCGGGTACGTGCGACTGGTGGGTGGTCTCATCGAGGAGGGCGGTGACTCCCCATGACATGTTGGGGAGGAGACCCGACCGCAGAGGGTGTTCCCGTCTGGGCTGCGGCAAGAGCCGCTTTTCCTCTCGCGGGAGGACTCTACGAGTTGCTTCAAATGTAGGGCTTGTGATCACCTAACGGTGGTTTGCAGAGATGCGATGACGTGTTTCTCTTACGAAGGAGTGGGGCATCACAGAAGGAGCTGCCCTAGGCTGTGGCACCAGCGTGGCGTAGTGGGTGTGGGAGGAGTCCCTTCGATGGGTGTCGCCAACACTGGGAGAGCAACCTCGTGGCTCCCCGCACAGGCTGTGGATCCGCTGGATGGTGTCCTAGTGGGTGACTGTTTTGATTCAGCGGAGTGCTTGCAGTCGGGTATGGCAGACATTGGGCAACGAGTGGGCCTGACCTTTGGGGGAGACGTGGTTCGGCTCCCTGAGGGCGCGGTTTGTGCTAGGGTGATGATCACTGGGGAGGTGACCGCCCTGTTGCGGAGGGGGTGCCTGGTGGGTTGGTGGTAGAGGTGCCCAACCCTTCGGGATGGCACTCACACGAGTTGTTCTATAAGATCTTGAGGCTGAAGGGGTTGCTCCTACGGGCATGGATACTACAATCGGTGGAGGCGCTGCTTGGGGGTTAAGATTGGTCATGCGTCCTTCCGGGTGGAGTTGGAGGAATGCGTGCTTGGGGCTTCAGTTGTGGGGGCGGATGGGCCAAGCGACACCGCGAGAGTGGGTTCGTTGAACGGGGGCATGAGATGGATCACGAGCTTGACCCTTGTGCACGAGATCCTAGTACTGAGGAGCCTCGCATTTTAGAGACAGGGGAGGGCTTGCGGTCAGTAGCACAGAGAGTGAACTTGGCATCCGGCTCCCACCTTGGAGTTTTCATCGCTCTGGAGTAGTCTACACGGCTTCGTTATGATCGTTTGGTCCTCCCTCAGGCGCTTAGGGGGTGCTCGCATCTGGGTTTTGCGTCCCAGATGGGTGGTGGCGGGGACGACTCCGGGTGGGAATCGGTGGAGGTCGGTTTGGTGGAGACAGCTCATGGAGTACCTCTCAGCTCCATAGAGGTGGAGTCCCTATTAGTTTCTATGGTTGGGGATTCTGCGAGGTCCAAGAGGGACCTCTCACTACGACCGTCACCATCATGGAGGTTTGGTAAAAGATACCTCTGGTTCTCCTTCAACAAGAGCAAAAGGGGGTGGAGTATGGCGGTGTTCGGCGCTCTGAATCGGTTTGACAGCCTGCAGATTCGATCCCAGGAGAGGATGACCTGCTTGTACACTGGAGGGTTCAGGCATGAACATTAGCAGGCGTGTTGGACGTTGAGCCTTTAATTGGGAGCAGCGTAGGGCAACTAGGTATGGAGGCGATGCAAGCACTGTTGGACTGTTTGGGTTTGATGTCGCCCTCAAGTATTACCCAGGTTGATCCATGGAGATCCTCTCATGGAATGTCAGGAATGCGGGGAGGGCGGATAAGAGAATGGCTATCCGTGACCTGTGTATAGAGGTGTTGGTAGATAAGATGTTGTTGCAAGAAACAAAGATTTCCCAAGGTTTTGACGAGTTTTGTGGCTCGATGGGTGGTGCTCGACTGAGCGAGTGAGGAGCCCTGGACGCCTCGGGGGCCTCAGGAGGCATGGTGGTAGGTTGGAGCGGGGATTGTTTAGATCTTGTGGAGGAGGTGAGCAGAGGGCGTCACTCTCTCTTGGCCCTCTTGCAGCGGAAGGCGACCGAGGTCCGACTGTTGGTGACCAATGTGTATGGGACTTAGACCGGCGCTGCGATGTCAGAGTAGGCGGGTGACTTGAGTCTGCTCCGGGAGAGGTACCCGGACAAGGTCTAGCTTATTAGGGGGACTTCAATGTGATGCTGCACCCGAAGGATAGGCCTCGTCTGCGTGAGGGTGCTGATGCAGGTTCGACGGAACTATTGCGATTCATTGCTGAGAAGAGCTTGCAGATTTTTGATGTCGGGGGGTGCCGCTACTCCTGGCGAAACGCTAGT
Organism: Ottelia alismoides; assembly: GCA_037367405.1. NCBI lineage: Eukaryota > Viridiplantae > Streptophyta > Magnoliopsida > Alismatales > Hydrocharitaceae > Ottelia > Ottelia alismoides. The sequence goes on along the minus strand of JAZKJV010001011.1, from coordinate 1,238,223 downwards.
TCGAGATCGCAGATTGACCGATCTTTGGTGTCTCAGGAAGCGACGAGGTTGTTTCCACTAGCGAACGCGCGGACCCTGCGTTGGGCTCACTTCGATCACAATCTGATCCTGTGGTCTTCCAGGGAGGATGTGAGACCAAGGTCTTTCTCCAGATTTGAGCATTCTTGGCTGTTGGAGGAGGGCTTCTGCGAAATGGGTGGTGGAGTTTTGGCATAACACAGAGCCGGAGGGGTCATCTTCGACGGTTCTAGCTCAGAAGCTCAGTTTGCTGTGGAGGCGTCTGATTGTGTTCAAGAGGTACACCCGTGAACAGAGGCGGAGTGTGAGGGCGGCGACCCAGGAGGTCATATCTCGTCTCGATGCAGTGAAAAACACGAGGGAGATGCTGGCCAATGAGGTGGAAGAGAGGCGTGGTTGTTTGAACCAGGTGCGGTTGAAGATAAAAAGGAGGAGGTTGAGTTGAGGTAGAGGTCGAGACAGATGTGGTTGAAGGAAGGGGATAACAATACGGGTTTTTTCCATTCTATGACCAGTGGTAGAAAGCGTCGGAATTTCGTTAGGAGCATTGAGGTGGGAGGGGTACAGACAATGAGTGACGCGGAGATTGGTCGACAACTCAGGTCGCATTTCATCGCTTTCTCCAAGAGAACGAGAGGGGAAGGCTGGGGGTAGCGTGGGCGGGGTGTGGGATGCATCTCCACTCAGGAAGATGAAGACTTGACGATGCCTATCACAGAGGAAAAGGCTAGGCAGGCTCTTTGGCAGCTGAATACGAATGGGGCTCCGAGCCCCGATGGGTTCTCAGTGTGTTTTTTCAAGGAATTCTAGGAGTGAAATTTGAGCTCCTTCATTTAGAAATTTGGGGTCCGAGTCGTGTTCCTGATCACCAGGGACATCGTTTTTATTTAGTTGTTGTCGATGATTTTTCTAGACTTTCTTGGGTCTTTTTGTTGAAGAATAAGTCTGAGGCTGGATCTTTGATCAAGTATTTTATTAATGAGAAAGAATATTTTTTCTGCTAATATCAAATATCTTCGTTCTGATAATGCCTTAGAATTTTGCACCTTACCGCTTTCTGACTTTCTTAGATCTCTTGGCATTGTTCACCAGACCTCATGTGTTTATACTTCCCAGCAGCCGAGCGCAAACATCGCCATTTACTTGATTTGACCAGAACCTTGTTGATACAGAGTCGTGTTCCTCACGCTTACTGGGGCGATGTTGTCCTCACTGTTTGCTACTTGGTGAACCACATACCCTCATCTGTGTTGGGAGAGAATATTCCTTTCTCGATTGCGTTTCTCGAGAAGGATCTTTCTTCCCTTACACCTCGTGTGTTCGGATCTATTGTTTTCTTCATGATGTCTCTCCTGGTCATGACAAGCTCTCCCCTAGAGCTGTCAAGTGCGTGTTTGTCTGCTACTCTCGTACCCATAAGGGGTAATGTTGCTTTGATCCGTTAAGGCGGAAATACTTTGTTAGTGCTGATGTTTCATTCTTTGAGTATGTTATGTATTTTTCTCTTACATGTGACAGATTTGCTCCATCTGACTCTAACAATGAGATCTACATGCGTCCACCTTATACTCTCATTCCTCACCACTCTCTACTCTTGCTCTACCACCACCTCCTCAGCCACCACCTACACCTACTCCCGTGGTTCCTCATGCTGTGAGTCTGTGACTCAGTTTTTGCCACATATTTTTACTCATAGGCCTTGCTCTGTTCCCCCTACTCACAGGTCTGCTCAAGGAAACCTGGGCTGCAAAATGGTAAATAATACACGTATGTTTCTGCTTTCACTGAGCAATCGGCACATTAAGATCATCTGCCAAGTCCTGAGCCTGTAAGTTCCCCTCTAAAGAGGGTACATGCTCATCCTATATAGAATCCTGCTGAACAGACAACTCAGTAGTGCCAGTTGAAACAATGTGCTCATTACATACCTGAGTCGTGTTAGATGATGTAGACCTCCTCATGTAAATCACCATAAGGAATGCATTCTTCACATCAAGCTGGTAAAGGGGCCAATCTCGTGTCACAACTGAAAGTAGAATACACAGAGTAGAATGTCTGGCCACTGAAGAGAAATTATCCTGATAGTCCACCCCATATTTCTGAGTGAACCCTCGTGCCACAAGTCTCGCCTTATAGCAATCCACACTACCATCCGCATGGTGTTTCACAGTGAACACCCATTTGCATCCCACAATGGATGTATCAACTAGAGCAGAAACAATACTCCATGTACCACATGACTGTAGCGCAACCATCTCCTCCTCACCTGGGTTTGCTACTAAGGGAGAGTGTCAGAAGGTATGTAGGCTATATAAGGCTATCTATAGCCTTAAACAGAGTTCAAGAGCATGGTTCTAGAAGCTCTCAGACTTGATAGAGCAGACGGGGCTTGTGCGATCGACTGTCGATCACTCTTTGTTTGTGCACAAGATCCAGAGAGGTACTACTGTCATTCTTGTTTATGTTGATGACATTATTATTACAGGGGATGATGAGCAGGGTATTCAGGTTGCCAAGGACTTCCTAGGTTAGCAGTTTGTGACCAAGGATCTTGGTACTTTATGTTACTTTCTTGGACTGGAGTTTGCCATGAACCAACGAGATCTTGTGATGACATAGAGGAAGTACGTTACAGATCTTCTTTTAGAGACAGACATGACAGATTGTAGACCTGCCACTACTCCTATTGACCTGAGCATGAAGCTCTATGATGATGACACTAAGGAGGTCGACAAGAGGAGGTATATGGAGCTTGTTGGCAAACTTCTATACATGGCTATTACCAAGCCCGACATATCCTTTGCCATGAGCAAAGTGAGTCAGTTTATGGAACAACCCAGACATGCACATATGGATGCAATCCATATGATTTTGAGGTATCTAAAGACATATGCAGATGCGGATTATGCTGGGTGTCCAAAGGATAGAAAATCTACTTCAGGCTTCGCTGTGTTCATAGGGAATTCCCTGTTTTCATGGAAGAGCAAGAAGTAGACTGTGGTTGCCAGATCGAGCGTTGAGTCAGACTATAGGGCCATAGCACAGGCTAGCACTGGGATGATGTGTGTTAGATCTGTTCTTACTGACATGACTATAGAGGTACCTCTTCCCATGCACCTCCAATGTGACAATCAAGCTGCTCTTTTCATTGCCAACAACCCATCATTTCATGAGAGGACCAAGCACATAGAGGTGGATTGTCACTACTCTCGTGACATGATACGTAAGGGTCTTATCGGCACCACACATGTTAGCTCTGGAGACCAGACATCAGATGTTCTTACTAAGGTCCTAGCAAGAGGGTCTTATTAGAGATGTTGTTCCAAGCTTGAGTCTGATTGATATCTACGCTCCAGCTTGAGGGGGAGTGTTGAAATATTTACTATCTTATGTATTGTTTTCTTATTATCTATCTTTTTTGTCTTCTTCTTGTAATTTGTCCAATAGGTTCTCTGCTATATAAGAAAACCTAATAGGCCCCTCATTAATTCAATTCATTCTTTTCCACCAACACTTATGTCAGTTACTATAATTGAGAGCTCCTCCCCGTATAGTGTACTTGAATAAATTTTGATAGGCACACAGATCTTTAATATTCACCATTTGTCCTTAAAAATGGGTTCTAATGGTCTAGTAAAATGTATATAATGACTCTACTCTCAAGAGTAGATCATGCTTAGAGAAAGAAAAAAAAGGCTCCCATCTATCTAGCAATAAAAATTCATGATTTAATCGAGAGGATAAAAACCTTTATCTAGATTTATGAGATCATGATACATGAGTTGATTTTAAACCAACGTCTCCTTTCTCTGCATCGCTTTTGAAACATGTATCAAACATACTGTGGAGAAATCAGGGCTTCATTATGATTCAGGGTTTCTTTGTAATACATTATTTGCCACTTCAGAAATTACAACAATAGTGGGATTGATGGTAATGTGAATTCGGTAGGTTTTATCATTTATGACTTATTTTACGTAGTGAATTGCATTGTATTTACATTTTCTTTCTGAACTGCAAAATTTTTATCAGGTTCTCAGGCTGTGGTCAGCTTTGTATTAGAAAAGGAGCTCTCTTCCGAACCCTTCTCTTTGGTAGCTGAGGAGGTTTGTCCGGAGTCAGTTTTTTTGTATATTCTTAATACGAAATATCAGTTGTTGCTCCTGGTAGCTGATGTCTATTCCATCTTCATCTGGTTATGTGCCCGTCTAGGATTCGAGCGACCTCCGTAAGGATGAAGCAAAGGAAACTCTTGGGCGAATCACCGAGCTTGTTAATACTACACTAACTGCCCACGGCAACTATGATGTTTTCTTGTCAGATGAAGATGTTCTTTCTGCCATCGACAAGGGTCAATCTGACGGAGGTCCTCATGGGCGTCACTGGGTATTGGATCCAATCGATGGAACTAAGGGGTATGAAACTGTTTGTTCAAAATAGCAATACAAGTACCAAATATTATAGCAGAAATGGAATTGCTTGCTTTGTTGAACCTTTCCTGAAACTGCATCCCAATTATTTCAGTAGTTATCATTTCTTGATCGTCATAAATATATTACACGACCTAGAAAGTGGTGCTCAGTTCCGTAGTTGTGAATGGAATTTTCTTTCTGATATTACTTTTGTTTTTTTTTCTTGTAAAAAAATATTATTGCAGTCATGTTGGAAATGCATCTTCAAGCTTATAAAGTTTTAAAACCAACGCTTAAAATTCTTATAGTTTCTTTTAAACCAGGTTTGTCAGAGGAGATCAGTATGCAGTCGCGTTAGCCTTGATTGAGGAAGGAAAGGTTGTGCTTGGCGTATTAGCCTGCCCGAATCTTCCTCTGGCATTTCTAAGTGGTCAGACTGCTCAAACACCACAGAATGAAGTTGGTTGTCTTTTTTCGGCCAAAGTTGGTGCTGGAACTGAGATGCAGTTGCTGGACGGTTCTTCTTCCCCTATGAAGGTTGATGGGCATGGTATCTTGCTGCACAATTTACATGCAATATGAATGGTTTCTTACAATGATTGCCCTCAGGTCCATGTAACTACCATCGACAATCCCATTAAAGCATCATTTTTTGAGTCATATGAAGCAGCTCACTCCATGCGTGACACATCCAGCTTGATTGCCAAGGTAATATTGGTGTTATGATCACGTGCCCTCCTTAATTGTTCTACATAGAAGACCTTACAAGTATTTGTTGTACGTTATATCAGAAACTTGGCGTCCAAGCTCCACCTGTCAGGATCGACAGCCAGGCAAAATATGGTGCACTTGCAAGAGGAGACGGTGCCATCTACCTGCGCTTCCCGCGTAAAGGCTACAGGGAGAAGATCTGGGACCATGCTGCTGGCGCTATTGTTGTCTCAGGTAACATCTTCATGCCATTGTCGTATTATATCCAACAGAGCGTGCCCATATTTGTGTCACACGATACTCAACTTGCAGAAGCTGGAGGGTGGTGACTGATGCTGCAGGAGTGCCTCTAGATTTCTCAAAGGGTAAATACCTTGATCTGGATACGGGAATTATCGTCACCAATCAGAAGCTCATGCCGCTACTTCTCAAAGCCGTGCAAGACTCCTTGAAAGAGCTATCATCATCCACCTCCACCCTGTGACAGGCTTGTGTTTCTCTATGTTTACAATATGCCTTGGGATCATGGCTAACATGTATCGATTTTATGGCACGGCATTGTAGTTCATCTTCTGTTCTCCGTGATTGTTTCAAAATTCTGGCTTGAAAGATTCTTTTCTGTGTAATACAATGGTATCAATGGTATAAACACATGATCCAGTTAGGCCGATTTCTATGGTTCTCAGCAACAGCACATACCTGCTTAAGTAAATTTAAAATGGTTTGGTTTACTTCTTGTAATGATGATTCTTATATACAGGACAACTTATATACAGGACAACTGCTACCTTACAATTTACTACCCCAGATTATTTTTCTAATGCTATTCCATAATTTACTTTCAATTCTGGAGATTGAGTTTGATAGCAAACACAATCTTCTTCTCGTGCTCTTATATTGGAACATCAGTTGGATAGTCTTCTGGATGCTTCGCTATTGTTCGCTGTAGAGCCATCTGCTGCTCTTGGAGATTATCTGGAAGAACATCGTAAACGTCAGCGAACAGTCCTGTCAGAGGCGGTTTCTCCATCCTTTCCGCTACCTGGATGGCATTTAGCAGCTGCGGATTTGCAAATGAGAGCGTTACTTCGCAGGTGAAGGCCAGGCCATGATGTGGACAGCTATTAGGAAAGAATGCTCACCTCCTTCCTTGTGTCGCTCCTCAGCTCAGATTCTGCATCTTTGCTCCACCATCCATTCCTCTCGATCCACTTTCTATACCTGGAGACGGGATCTCGTGATGTTCTCCAGTGTTCCATCTCTTCCACAGAACGGTACTTGGTAGAATCGTCGGATGTAGAGTGATGACTCACTCTGTATGTCAAGGCCTGCATCGTGTGAAACCAATAATGTAATGGACTTGATCTCGTGGTGCCTGCTCTCTTGATATCTATTACTATAGAAAATGTCAGGAATATTCATGAACCTCGACTAGAACGGGTCTGCATTCGCGGATGGCCATCTCTCTAGCGGCATGGACTGCACTGTAAACAGCAAGGGCGTCATTTCCGTCCACTCGGATGCTGCGTATGCCGTATGCCTGCCCTTTAACGACTATTCCATCACCTGCCACAGCCCCAATAGAGGTCAAAAATCGGATGGTGTGGGTTGTATCTGTAGAGGCATGGAAGATCCATACTTCTGAACTGTTCGTCTGTAGGGGTGCTGATTGCCCAACCGTTGTTCCGGCAGAAAAATATCACAGGTGCCTCCATGACAGCAGCAAAGTTCATTCCAGCATGGAAATCACCCTGAAGTTGCTATCAGCTGTGAGAATCTATCACGATTCGGTGTTAGTTGCAATATATCTGAGAATGTTTAGAAGGATTACCTCGCTTGTGCTGCCGTCTCCGAAATAAGCAACTGTGCATGCCTTCTTTCTGTCAATCTTGAGCGAATAAGCAGCACCGACAGCTTGGGGGAGCTGAGTGCTGACATATTTTTATATAGATCGTTAGAAGATAAGCATGTCGACAAAAGATTATACAATTTTACGATGAGTATTGCTTTGGTTTGCTATTTACGCGATGGGGGAGGATATCGTGAAGTAGTTGAGCTTGCTAGATCCGTAATGGATCGGCATCTGCCGCCCTTTCCCGTAATCCAACTTGTTGCCGAAGCACTGGTTCGCAAATTCTTGCAGCGTGAAGCCGCGCCACAGGAGGACACCAGGCTCCCTGTACTGAATCGCAGTGCAAGAAAGATGTGATTTACCAAGAACGAAAATATGGTATTATAACATCTTCTCTTCGAGGTTTGTTGAGGACCTGAGGGAAGATGAGATCGTCCATCGTTAGTGCAGCTGCCGACGCGATGTTGAGGGCTTCTCCCCGATGGAAGTGAGGTAGAAAGAGATCCTCCCTTGCCTCTGTGCTTCGTAAAAGATGGTATCCATGACCTGCAGCCTCACCATATCCCTGTACATCTTCTGTGCGATCTCCCGGCTCACCTGGTCGACGAGATCGGCAGAATGAAGGTTTATTCTCGTGAATTTCCATGAGACTCTCATGACAGCAATACCTCTTGGAAGCTGCAACCGGAGATTGTGAACCCGTTGTCGTCGAGCACACGGTAGCAGCTGATCCTCTCCTCCGGGGATTCCGACAGGAATCTCCTCTCGGTTACAAACGAGACCTTTCCACCTGGGAAATCCAACGCCTGCCACGGTAAAAAACAAATCCACATTATTATTATTTTCTTTCATTTACATATATACTTTTTACGATAACAACACAATATGCAATCTAAAGATGAATTTCTTCGTGAAACCAATACGCGCATTCCATAATTTTTCATCGTGCTCTCTTGATTTCATGCAGCACGAAGAAATGCATCCTTTTGGAATCCTCAATTCCCATGATGGGTGTCTTCGATCCTCAAGAGGGGAAACTAGCGCAAGAAATTACGTGTTCGACGTCGGCATCCAGCTCCAGGAACTCGCTCTCCTGCTGTGCCCTGCTCGACTCCTCTCTTGGGAAGGCGAGCTGCCATGGCTGGACACCTCGATCGCGGGAGGTTCGGGCATTGGAAGTGATCATCTGGCAATGGCCCCTGTGAGATGATGAGCGGAGGATCCTCTCGATGAGCCCCTGTGCTACCTTTGATCTGAGGATGACCCACGAGGCAGCCATTGTTTTTGCACCAGAACCTATAGTTTTAAAAACAGAAAAACAAAAAGGATATGTATAGAAAGAAGATGAGGAGGAGAAGGAGGAAAAGTGGGATACTCCTTCCTCCTCTCGTGGTGATATGACGGAGGAGAAGAAAGAGATGAAATGGAGGAGCTGTACTTCTTATCCACGTTGGAGGTGGTTGGGATGGAAGTCGATGTGTTCTAAGCAGAAGGGTGAGCTTAGGCACGGACACGTGGACGGTGCTTGTTCCCGAAGGCCAGGGGGGCCCCTTGTCTATCGATTACTTCTCCGTACCACGAAAACGGACCCGAAATCAATCCGAGTATTTGTTATCTAATTAAAAATGAATTTGCGGTTTTTACTTGATAGTTGATACATTTTGTATCTAAGATGCAGTTTTCGATATATTTATGATTGTATATAATATAATAATTTGATTTCTTTCTGTTTAGGTATTTTACTCTTGTGCTCCTCCGGATTTCGTAAATACACTTTATGTCGTTTTTTTAGCAACAACAGTTGCACTCGTACCTTCAAAACAGTAATGCTCTGCCGTTAGTTCCACCGTCTGTCCAACCACAGTTTGTTTGAATCAAAATGCAGTTAAGAATGATTTGATTGCGTATGTGACTGTACAGTTGAGCACATTCCCATCCTCGGCTCTCCTCCCTCCAACCCGCTGACCTTCACTTTTGAGGTAATCTAGTTGCTGCTCCTGCCCTTATTGCCACCTAGGCTCCCAAGCCAGACACCGTTGCTGTTAATGGCAAGGCTGCTACTCCTGCCATTGCGTGTGACATGGCCGCCACCACTGAGCTCGTCCCACTAAGGACGCTCCTCTTTCTCTGCCTTGTACACTGGAGAACCCCAAGCTGTTGTCACCCTTGGCACAAGCTCGTCCACTCCATCATCGCTACTGTGTCGTTCGGGGTGAACAAATCCCCTTGAGCCCTTACCAACCTGTCATCCCTTGCAACGCCAACTCCCCTCCAAGCATCACCGACGGTCATATGTTACCCTTTTGATTCATCCACTGTAATCAACCTTAAGGGGATCGATGTGGATGGAAGGGTTGTGGGGGGTGGCTTGAGGCATAGGGGATGCGACAAGCTCGGAGTGAAGGGCTTAAGGTGGAGGGGCAGTGGTAGGGGCTGCAAATCAAAGCAAGCTCGATGCGGAGGGGCAGCGGTGACCACGGGAACTTCTAACAAGGATAAGTGTGATAGTGCATATTTTTACCTCTTCAACGCATCAATTAAGAGGGCATTTAGTGAGAATATTGATCGGTGTTTTATAACTTGACAGTGAATGTACGGCAAAAAAACAGTTTATAATGAAAATTGAAATCATGGCGATGAATGATATACTTGTTATTTTGTTAGTGATGGTTATTAATTATTCGTAGTCTCTATCATCTAAATTTACGCTACCCGTTTCTAAAAATAATAGAACTAATATTTATGATGAAGATAGCATGCAACTGTTGCGATATGAATTGAAACAAGCAACATAGCACTGCAACAATAAAGAATCATCGCTTTAACTAAATAATTTAAAAAAATTGTCTCACTACGTTATGACCCTACCTCATGTTCTGCTTTAATGGGCAAATATCCCAACCCTTGTGATGTACTACATCTCCAGGCAGCGAAGAGCCAATGTCAAGCTACCTAACCTTCTCGTTGATGAGAACTCTTGGAGAAGATTAGCCAATTGGCTTACGATAACGAATAATTTCAATGTTCATTATTATACCTTCCGATGTTAAATGCAACAACAACAACAAAGCCTTTTCCTACAATTAAGTAGGGTTGGTTACATGGATTCTTCGCCTCTACTTAGATCCCACAAAACTAAGATCCATTCGCGTGGTCTCTTTCCAACACTTCTTGGGTCGTCCTCGCCTTCTCTTGGTCGGCTCAACATCCCAACACTCGCACCTCCTAACTGGTATATCAACTGATCTTCTTTGCAAATGTCCAAATCATCTTAAGCGGTTTTCTCGCCTCTTATCCTCGATCGGAGCTACACCAACTTTCTTTCTAATTGCATCATTCCGAATCCGATCTTTACGTGTGTGTTCACACATCCACCTTAGCATTTTCATTTCTGCTACACTCATTCTTTGCACATGTCCATGGTTCACATGCCAACATTCAGATCCATAAAGCATGGCAGGTCTCACGGCTGCTTTGTAAAACTTTCCTTTAATTTTTAAAGGGATTTTCTTATCACAAAGAACAACAGAAGTTCCTCTCCACTTTAGCCAGCCTGCATTTATTCTATTAGTAACATCTCCATCAATTTTCTCATCATGTCGCAGAATAGATCCTAGATATCTAAAGGAATCTCTCTTCTGAATGTTATCGTCACCAATCTTCACCTTGATTCCTTCACCATTGCTTCCATCAAAGGTGCACTCCATATATTTCGTCTTAACCCTACTTATACGAAATCCTTTAGTCTCCAACTCATGTCTCCAGACCTCAAGCTTCTCATTTACTCCATCTTAGTCTCGCCAATTAACACAATATCATCAGTAGACATACACTAAGGTAATTCATCCTGAAGGTAACTCATTTACTCCGATGCTAAATGTATAACAACAAATATTATTTGTTGTTAATGAATACCATTTTTGTTGTCGAAGTTTTATAAAATGATGAATATTTGTTGACATTTTCATTAAAAACATTAAACATTGCTAATTTAATAATGATTAGAAGAAAACATTGTTACTATGTAATTAGTATCGTAACAAGTATTATATTTGTTGTGAACTCAAAGAATCAAGCAATTAAAATATATGTTGGTATACATTTAACTATAAATAGATGGCAATGGATATTAAAATATTTACTATTATAAACAATTTTGCTAAAATGTAGCCATGGATGTCATTTGTCGCTAAATTCAAGAACAATTTGTTATACTGCAGTGGATAATATTGGTGTTATATATTTAACGAGGAATGATATATATAAATTCTTTTTATTGTTATGATATATATACCCAAGGGCTATTATTGGTAGTAGAAAACATTTTATTTTTAAAATTCACAATGAATAATATATCCAATGTTATTTTACTAATAACAGTTTCGATCATGGAAAAAAATCGCTTATACATTAAGCTCATAGGGAATCAGATTCCAATGATTTATACTAGTTCGTTATTTTTCATTACAAAGACAAGAACAACCTTATTGATATGATCTACACTCCAATGATTTATTACATATTGTACTCATTAGATCAATAATTTTCATACCTCAATAGATCAAGTTTGATCCCTTTTTAAGTAGAGGGAGGTCCTTGTGAATTTCTTTCAAGCTCGGACTTTAGCTCTAACCTGACTTCCAACTCGACAAGGCTATCGAACCGAGCTCGAGCTAAGCATCGCTCAACTCATAGCTCGTTTGATAACCATGCTTAGTTCGATAGCTTAACACGTTAACTAACTAGGCTCGGTATAATGCCCCGATATCCTTTCTCAACATGATATCTTGGATCGATCGTCAGCTTCACATTACATGCCTAATATGCTCGATATCTTGGCATGATAGCTTGTTAGATGTCTAGCTCGGCTCAATAACCCGATTTGATTGTCAATCAACTTTTAAGCCTATGCGAATGCACAGATTTTGATTTCTCAAATTTAGTTAGATTTTTAAGAAGCTCACAAGTCGGCTTAAGGTCCACGTAACTCATTTGAGCTCAAAAGATAAAAATGGAAACAAATCACATTTCAATATGCAGTCAGATATAGATACAAATGTCGATATAATCAGATCCTTATTTGTTTTAACACACGAATACGAATTCATATATGGATATTGACAAATATAAAAATATTTTACCATATCTATAAAAACGAATATGAATCGGATATGAATAATGACATAAATATTTTATAAATTAGTAAACACGTACATGTTTATACTGATTTACATATAAAATAGGCATATTAAATATATTCATTTCAAAAGAATTATATCAAGAGTGATGAATGTAATCATAAATTTTCATCACATAGTTATAACAAACCTACGACAATATTAATGTACTAAAGTAGATATACAAATACGGATGCAAATATTCACGAATATCAGATTATCAAAATCTAGATAAAATGAATAGGATAACAGATTGGATACGAATATATTCATATTTGTTTTCGTCCCTGTCAATTAATTCCTTGATACAAAGAAAAAATTCTATAAATGGGAAAGAGTTGTGGGGACTTACTCTTCTTGGGAATATTATGAATGCATTTTCAGCCGTCAAATAGTTGCACGTTCCAATTGTTATGATAGAGACTTTACAGAAAGAAATAATTATTTTGCCTACACCTTTGAGACTGCTTGCGTGTACGTTCACGCATGCACGTGGCTGATTCTTTTTATTTTAATTTTATAAACCATCGCTGAATATATATGAAAATGAATATTTGCCTTTCGATAGGGAATCTTCTCGCAAAACATTACTATCTTAGTCCCGACTATTAATTGATTTTCCATTAGGAGTTATTTTTCAAATGTACCAAAAATGGGCCATGATTTTATTTTATATTTTTTTCCTCAAATACAAACCTATCTAAACTTTTGCGACTCCTTTATGTCGACAGTCAATGAGACACTTGACAGTCAATGAGACCCTTAATTAGAAATCGACACATAATTAAAGCTCTTTTTTTATTTACCCCAAAAAAACTTGTCCATATGATTTCATCTCCTACTTCAAAAGATGTAATAGCAAGGATGCACATAGACGAATATAGATATTGATATATGTCTTACTGCATTCATATCTGTTTTTAAATATGAATAAATATACCGACATTTACGAATAATAAAATTATGCTACCATATCTTTAAAAAATTGATATGAATGTAAAACAGATACTAGTTGCATAAGAGCATTGCTAGAATTTAGAAAAATGATACAATTAGCTTAAACATACATTCATTAGATGGAATACATATGATATAAATATACTAATGTATACCAAATATGGTAAAAGAAGTTATAAAATTATGTTAAATATGATTAAAAATAAATCTACAACTATATTCCCATACGAAATCAGATATCCAGATACAGATACGAAGATATCAAAATGATATCCATATTAGTACGGATACGAATATCAAAACCTATATAAAACAGATACGACGACATATCGGATACAGACATTGCATCCCTATGTAATAATCTGGATCCAAGCGAAAGGCCAAATCTGTTTAAGGGATTAGAGAAAGATGAAACATATTTCAAACTTTTAGTGAACTTGTACATGAATCACTTCGTAAGCTCCTCACACGCTACAACTTCGACTTCGGATAATCTTTGGAGTGTGTCGACATCAATCATGTGTTATCTTATCCTGTGTACATATTGTCCGACTCTACATATCGGTAAAGTGGTGGTGAAATCTTCTCTGAGAAAGACCTCAATGCACACTTTGATGAGTTCTTATTCTATGTTATTTTCATTTGTTGGATTTTTTTGTTGATCTCTAAGGTTTATATTGTTGCTCTTCTTATCTTACCATGTCTTGTATCGAAAATCGAATCACTTCTTGAATTATTTGGCTATTTGATTTTATTTGATTTCATCGTATATCGATGCACTATTTAATCCTCTGAATCTACTTCAATGGTCTGATGGTAGAGTAGTGTGTCTATCATTTAAATGAGTAGGGTTCAAACCCCCTTCTTTCATATTTACATGTTAAAATAACTATTTAATCCTTTTTAACGTGGTAATTTCTCATCCCGATAATTCAGATATATACATGATAATTCTATTAGTAGTCGTTACAATTTAAATATTTATAAGGATTTTTACCATGTATGCCTTCTTAACTTCTGTAATATCAATTGTGCTCTCGTATTTTTTGAAATATAAGTTGTACTCCTACCTTTTTAGAAAATTCACAATTTTACCCTCCATTAGGGGAAAAAGAGTACACGTGATAAAAAGGGTAGTGTGAGACAACCATTTAAAATTATTGGATTGGAAAGAAATCCAAAAAGAAGTCATCAATACACATGATCGATCACACAAGGGAGGTGATCGATCATTTCAAGTTGATTTATCATGTAGATCAAGGTGATCAATCATAATATAGACATTGGAGGTTTCCATTCAAATTGTGATCGACCATAAAAGGTGGTTGGTGGATTAATGGTGATCGATCATGTCAAGTGGGTTGGTCGATTAGTAATGGTCAATCAAGTAAATTAGTTAGATCAATCAGAGGCAGTTGATCGATCAGATCAGGAAGGTTAATCGATCAATAAAGATTGGACTTAATATGCCTACATGATATATATGCATATATATTTAAAACTTTTTACATATGCATATTAAAAAATCTTCTTTCTTCTTCTTCTTCTTCACTTTATGCACATGTTTGTACTTAAACTTGGAGTGAGTTTACCATGGAATATGCAGAGCTATCTGTACTTACAAAGATTTGTTATCATCAAAATAATGATACAATCACTATACGATCAAGATACTAACACAAGTAAGAGAGAGTTAATTCAAATCTTGAATATATTTCTACGAATTACTTAAAAAAATCTATAATTAAACTAACTATATGATTAATTTAGAAATCCAAATATTTTGACTTTTGATGGATGTTTTTGGACCCCATCAATTTGTGGGAGTTCAACGAGCCGCTCACTAAATGTAGAATTTATCTTCGTTCTCGGTGAACTTATTTAGCTACTCGTTTCAAAGCCGTGAGGAATATATATTCTTATTTTATTTTTCCCATCAAAGTTTTCTTTATCTTGAGTGGCGTGATTGTGCATCTCAATCTGATCTAGTAACGAGGAGCGGGGATATTTCCTTCTAAGTTCAAGTACAACCAGCTCAAGAAGAGGAGATAGGGAAAAAATGGACGGTAACCAGTGTAGCTACCTATCCTTGAATGCATGACCAGTGTAGCCAAGTGTCGTGTCTTCCTCTAGGGAGGGTAGTGCATCTCAACCTGATCTAGTAGCATTGAGATCTAAAGACAGGATGCCGTGGGATTGCAAAAATACTTTAAAAGAGGGACAACCACACTAAAAAAAGCCGTAAAGGAATAATTGAAAGACCAATTCCAGTTCCATATTAACTCGAATTGAATCAAACTCACTTCCACCGTATTCTAAATTAAATCATCTTTAAAATGACAATGGTTTCATAATTTTTGGAATTACGCTTTGAAAGACGATTTTCTAGGGTGGTTTTTACAGTTTTATAATTTATTTATTGTATGTATTTATCTATGTTTATTTTTATAAATAATGTATTTGTAAATAATTGTAAATATTTTTAACAATTATTTAAAATAAAAATAAAAAATAAAAAATGTAAAATAGAATAATTTCCTTATTTAACTATGTGTATAATATACCATATTTATATTATATATGCATATAATAAATTTCCTTAAATAACCCTCACTAAAAAACTAAATATTCAATGTTTATTATTTAAATTAATAAAGTGATGAAAATGATTTTATTTATTTATTTAATTGTGTACATAATATACTATATGTATATAATTCAATTAATTTCTTAATTGACCACCATTAAGACGACTCTTTAAATTATTGATAATAATAATTATTATTATTAACATAATTACAAAAATTATGAATTAATGAATTAAATTAATTCACCCATTAACCACTTTCCTTTCTCTCCCTCTCCATTAATTTATTTTTTGAAATTCAACATTTTTTATTATTTATTTGGCTCCTCCTTCATTTCTCCTGGGTCAATCTTTGGTGATAGGATCCTAATATCCAACAACATTCTTATTGTATAAAGGTGCTTAGCCTTCAAACTGTCCGATGATAGCGAGTCGGCCGTCATCGAAGTCATAACGACATCCATCCACTCCACGGTGAGGTCCACATCATTCTATTCTCAATCTTTTATTTAGATAATTTTAGGTCTAATTTTCAGCTTTACATTTGTCGTTAATTTTTAAATCTTAATTCGTGAACCTCAATCGTAGTTTTTAATAAATCGACAAATTAGAATACGACCCGATCCAATTTTCCATCTCATACTCTTGATCTATCCACATTCAAGTTCTACCTCACGCAACCACTCATCTCCGACCACACACGGTGGTCGGAGATCCGAATCCATCCGTCCACCTCGTCGGATCCGCTTCACATTTTCTGTTGATAATTCTTAAATCGAACCATCATGCACGAGTTGTTGTTTTACCTTTTTATTTTATTGCAGGTAAAAAAAAGATATACAGTTGCTATTCGTAAAAAAAGGGAAAATTAAAAAAAAATAAAATTTCTGGCGGCACTGCCGCCACCCCCTGCTCGACCGCTCTCCCCCATCCATAGCAACCACCCTTCTCTGCCGTTTTGAGCAGCCGACGTCACCCTCAGCCGCCTTCCACCACCTGATCGGAGCCTCTCCGCCGACCCTCGTATCAGCCCGGAGAGGAGCAACACCCGTGTGCTCCTTCCAGATCGCAGCCACACCGCCCACCTCAGTCGGCTCAGCCCATCCGTCGCGAGCAACACAGACCTCTGCCTCCCGCCTTCATCACCGCCTGCCGATCAACCCCTGATCCATCAACCGCTGCAGCTGAGCCCCTTCACCTGCGGTCCTGCCGCAGTCCTCCAGCCGTCGAAGAACATCTCCACACCGCACCGCCACCATCGACGCCACAGATCCCCTCCACACCATCGCCATCCATCCACTAGAGGCAGAATGCGCCACCTGCGCAGGAGCCCGACATCAGAGAGAGCCAATCTCGGTCACGCAGTAGATCATCGGACTTTACGCATCAGTACGGTAGGAGGTGAAATATTTTTATTGGAAGTCCTTAATGCATTGAATTCTGATTCTATCGTTACAACTAGCATTGGATGTTTTTGCTACAATGCATGAATATGAATTGTATTTTTATTCTCTCTGAATCTTGCATTTGACGTATCGAAAAATTGAAGTCGTGTTTCACAAGTTATCTCACTCTTTGTGATTTTAATCACTGTATTGTTGATGGCATGGCTACGAATATCAATAAGCGAACGTATCACTTCAAACATCACACACTCCGTATTCGGTTTATAATGTCGTAAGTTTTCACTGGACAATGACAAGATAAATAAAATATCCCGACTGAGGCACGCGTGTAAATGGAAGTAATGAACCAATAGTCTAATATTATTATTCTTTGGGAAATAAGCCATGACATGAGAAATACGCATCAGCCAACAAGTCTGTGATCGCACGCATGTTAGTCACACACAGAGAGAGAGAGAGAGAGAGAGAGAGAGAGAGTCCTTTTTTTCTTTTCAAATAGTTCAACTAACAGATTAAATAGCATAAATTGTGGTTGGTGGCTTTTTTCCGCCATTAAATCCCTAATATTTGATTGATCTATAAATGTAGTGGTCAAGGAACAAGGTACGCCTCCACCTTTCTGGATTAGAGGGCGTGTGTGCTGTGGATGGGAGGATGATTGTGATCTGAAGGGAGCTCGTGATGTCGAGGTTCCGATGTTACATCTTTGATGAATCTATTATTCATCTACTCTAAATGCTTGATCTTATACCTCTTATCCTTACATAATTAACCTAGTAACACTCCTAATTAACATCTTTTGTAATCCCACTAGAATGTACTAATTAACATCATTATGTAAAAAGCACAAAACATGCAGTATGTTTATGTAAATATTCACCTATAAATAAGTAAAACTTCACTGATTTTTAGTTAATTCATACTCACTCCAAATTGACTAAAATCAACTTCATTGTGCAGATATTACTAACTTTAATAAAAAATACCATAAAATGCTAACTTTTGTATCCGCCTAATAAAAATGAACCCTAGTTGCCGAGACAAAAAGTCGTAAAGCTAAATATCTCATCCATACAATCTTATGTGAAACTGTACTCACCTTTGATTTAATGTATTCTTAGGTATCTACAAAACAAGACAAAAATCAGAGAAATCGGGGTTCATTTGTGAAACTTTGGGTTTGGGAACGACTTGTATATTGTACATATTAACATTCATTAGCCTATCATTTTATGTACAAAAATTAACCTTTTTATTTTAAATCTTTGTATTTATTTATTTGTTTTAAGTTTTTATTAACTACATATAATTAAAATAAAAATATCAAAAAAGGAGAAATCGATGTGTTGTGATCCTATATATAATGTGTGTGTGTGTGTATTGAGAAAAGGGATCCTACTCCATGGAGTAGGTAACTTACCTGCTCCATTTTTTTTTCTTTTTTTTTTATTTTTTTGAAAAAATATTTCCATAAATTTTCATAACTACATCCCTTTAATATGTCATTCAAATTTCGTCAGAAACAGAGACTCCTACTACCTCCATCCAAACAATCATTTTTTAACGGTCTCAGATTTGTTGTATTTTTCACGTTCTGGATGGAGGCCGTAGGAGTCTCTGTTTCTGACGAAATTTGAATGGCATATTAGAGGGATATAATTATGAAAATTCATGGAAGCATTTTTCAAAAAATAAAAAAATATGGAAAAAAAGAAAGTGGAGTGGGTAAGTTACCTACTCCATGGAGTAGGATCCCTTTCCTCATATATATTTATCTTTCTTGATTTTTATTTCCCTTTATACTTATTGAAAATCCAAAAAATAGATTAGCATTTGTTTTTTTATTTCTAGTATTTTACTCAATTTTATTTATATTAGTTTTTATGAAAAATCAAATAAAAAATACAAACATTGAAAAATAGGTATATTATTCTATAAAATATCTTTACAAAATTTTTATCTTGTACATGAAATTTCGTTTTCTTTTGAGTTATTAATGAAAAACCTAGATCTTATTAAGATACACATTTTTCATGAATACCAATTTCTCATTTGAGTCCTTATATATTTTTATTTTTTCTTCCTTTTTTTAGTTTGGTCAACGGTCAAAAGCCACATGGCAATATGCCATTGGCCTCCCTTTTAATCTTCATATCTTCCTCCTAGTTTGCATCAAACCCAAATGCCGTCTCTATCTTTGTTGCCAACTGATGAATCTACTATTCTCATTCTTTATCATTTTATTTTAGCTCTCCTTTTTTGCAAAATCACTTATAAATACATGTAAATACAATAACTTAGCATCTTGCATGCCTTTATTAATAATGCATAATTAACACCTAATTGTTATAAAATAACAGAATAAAGAGAAAAGAAAAAGAATGAGGTATTTAGAATAAAACCAGTGACCCAAACCCCAAGAAAAGGTTAAGTCTTGTCCTTATCGCAAATAAAAGAAGTAGAGAGAGATAAAGGATCACTATGTATTGTATATATCATCTATACTTGCATATAATATTTATTTATTTATTTTTGACAAAATAAAAATATTTTATTCTTTTTACACCCTTGTATATAGACCTAGAAACAATATAAAAATAAAATAAAATAAATAAAATAAAAATAGAAATAAAATCATCGAAACCTTACACAAAATACCTATGTATATACTATATTAACCATTTATTTTACCCCTTTAAATAATTTACAAAAACAAAATAAAAATTATTTTACAGTCCTAAAATCATGTTGTAAATAAATAAAATAAAAAGTAAAAGTATTTTTGTAAAAATAGTAGAATAAAAACACTTGTACATAATACATAGGTATATTATACATGTATATAATACTATATATTGTATATAAATTATTTTATTTTTCATAAAAATAATTAAAAATCACAAAAAATTGCTTAAAAAATAATAAACATTTTTCATTATATATAGTTTTTAATTTAAATTCATTTACTAGTTTTGAATTATATTTTCTTTGATTTGTATACATTTACTCTTTCAGACCAAGTCGGGTCGCACGTGTCTCGCTGGAGCCTTTTCTCCGAATTTTCATGCCCGAACCTGACCACTTCTCGACTCGATCCTTGACCCGAATGAAGCCCAGACATCCATGATCCTCACAAATCCCTAGGCATAGCCAGATCTTCCTAGGGTTCTGCGTATCACTCTGATCTTTTGGGACCCTCGA
Organism: Ottelia alismoides; assembly: GCA_037367405.1. Taxonomy (NCBI): domain Eukaryota; kingdom Viridiplantae; phylum Streptophyta; class Magnoliopsida; order Alismatales; family Hydrocharitaceae; genus Ottelia; species Ottelia alismoides. Next base: position 1,217,902 of record JAZKJV010001011.1, on the reverse strand, counting down.
GCAACCTATAAATCATCTCTTCCTTGCCTCCAGACCTTCACTCGTCCCTCGTGCCACTACAGACCCTTAGCCACCTTACTTAGAGTGACAACTATCAGAGGAGAGTCTTAGGACCGTTCGGAGATACTTGGTGCCTTGTACCTCATGACATGGCCGGAACTCCACCACGTGAAGACTCATAGCCAATCGCAGCTCAGTTGAGGCCAAGACCTCATCGCCCACCTCCGCTTGAAGCCTAGGAGCGCATCTGAACCTTCAGGTACTTATATTTTCCACTACATTTCTCGGTTCGATCCGTCTATCCCATTTCATGCTGTCGCCAGTCCCTCTCCTCTGACCAGTCGGTTAGAGCCACATTATGCCCTTCCACCCACATCGATCGACACCTCGACTAATGCCTCACCTTTTGCGCAACCTGATCACCCTAAGTCTCTCCTATCATAGCGAGATTAGGACCAGACCTCCTTCCACTGCCTTTGCTAGAGGTCGAACACCATACCGCTCCACTTTCCTTGTTGTTTTGCGTCAATAACCCCCTGCCGGAGCTTTATCTCCGAGCATCACATCTTTTGCAGGCACTATCACGCACAAGCACACCCATTTGGACCCTCATCTGCTCAGGCGGAGCAACTCCAAGGGGATCGTCACTGCCACGTTCATCCAACCGTCATCACCTTCATTGGAGCATGCCGCCGGACGCGCCTCACATCCACGAGCCTGCTAGATCTCTCCGACTCTTCATCGGGACGTGGATCTCCTCTGATGCTCAATTGAAGTTTGCTGGGGGAGTGTTATTGTAGACCCCCTCTCTGCGTTGGATCGAGCCGCCTCTGCCAGTTCTAATCTGAGCCATTTGACCATGCAACTTTTGGGCCATTAGATCCGAGCACTTGACACCATCTGACGTGTACGTTCCATGACCCCCTCTGGTCCGTCAGATGTGTGGTAGGGAATGATCAAGACCATACATCAGAGCCGCCCTCCGCATGCGTGACGAATCTCGGATTCATCACTCTAAATCTCATTTATTAAGCTCAATTCCCTAAAAATAAACAACATATCTGCATCTATTCTGCATAATTAGCATTCATGCACGTTTTCATAAGAATGGCATTTTATCCATAATTTTTGCACAAAATAAGAAGCCAAAAATCCAAGCCACAGTTAACCTGCAAATAGCCTAGCTTCTCGGATTTTTAACTCATTCATGCTAACTCCGAATAACCCAAAACAACCTCCACTGTGTACATAACACTAACAAGAATAAATACAAAATACAAAAAATTCACTAACCCAGATAAGTTTTAGGATTTTCAAACTAAAGGCCACATATCTTCCCCATCCAGTGTACGATTTGATCCTACTCACTTTTGAACTAATGTACATTCAATTACCTTCAAAACAAGACCAAGTTCAAGTGAATCTAAGCTCATATGTGAAAGTTGAGTTTTGGGCCTCTTTTGTACATTGTATATTTTAGCGGTTTTCTGACTTATATTTTATGTACATATTTTCTTATTAATAAAAATCCAAAAAATTATATTTAGATGTCTTTTAATTGTCTTTGATTTTTCCATATTTTTTTGGATTTTTATCTTGTTTAAAACTGACAAAAAAATTAGAAAACCCAAAAAATCAAGGTATTCTATGCACATGGGAAACCCCAAAAATTCACTTTTTACATTTGATTGATTTTGGCTTTTATGTCTCATGAAAGTTGTAGATCTCGTCAAGACGAGCATTTTTTGTGAAGGAACTTTTCCGATCCGAGGTCGTTTACTATTTCTTTTTGATTTTACAATATCTTTTTCTTTCGATTTTTCTGGTGCTGACACGTGGCGGCCCCAGAGGCCGCCACGTGTCAACATTTTTTGGGCTTTTCTTTATTCGTTTTTATTAAAAAAATTAATTAAGGGCCGCATGTGCATCGCACGTGCCTCCCAGGCACGTGCTCCACACGTGCCCCGCACCCTCCTCTTCCCTTTCACCCCCTCGCCACATGGCATCGCCACGACCGTTCGATCAGCGGTCGATCGAACAGTCGCAGGCCTCATCTTCCTCCCGCACCTGCTTCTCGATTCCTCCACCGCGAATCCTCCTTCCGCAACTGCCTCACCGCCCCGTGGTCTCCGCTCCAGCCAACCGTATCTCGCTACCGACCGCGCGCCCCTTTCACCTATAAAAGACATCGCAATTCCCCCCGGTCCAAGGATCCGCCGACCTCCGCCCTAGGGAACCTTCGAGGTGGTGACAACCCTCTGACTCCTCTACTCTTGCGAGATCCAAGCTCCCCGAGCTTGTTGCAGCAAGCTGCTCCACCCCCGTCGCTGTTGCTTGCTCCGGCACTGCCGTTGAGCCCCTTCCAGGTTATCTCTCTCTTCCTCTTTCTCTCTCTCTCTCTCTTCACCTTCTCTCCGCTCGAAGCCTACGCTTCCACCGTCTCCAACGACGATCCTCCACCGCCTACGTCTCCAACTCAACCTCTTCTCCACCTTCAACGATCATCTTCTTCGTCAACATCGATCATATTTCGCCGTCAACACCTCCAACTCTGCCTTGACGTTGAGCTCCGAGCCTCTCGTCGCTCCATCGACTTCATCGACAGCCGCCAACAACAACTACGCCCAGACTTCGCCTCCAGCAGCTCCATCTCCCGTTCGTCGGCCGCCCACGCCAACGCCAACAGCTCCACCTTCAAGCTTCCTCTCCGACTTGCGCTATCATCATCGACACCCCTCCAGGAGAGCCGCCACCGCCAACGCCCCCGTCGACATCTAGGAGACCTTCTTCTCCGCCATAGTCGCCTGGAGTTTTACGCCATCGACAACGACTTCGCCTTGGCCACCAGGCTCCGCTCCTCCTCCATCGCAGCGCCACCGGGCGTGACGCCCGAGGCCCCAGCACGCGCGAGGTGCGTTCGTAGGGAACGTCACCTGTACGTCACCCAGGTCACATGCCTGGCACGTGACCGTGGGTGAAATTGTAAGGACGCCCCCGAAGCTCCGCCGATTTACACATTAGTCCGGCCATCCCAAGGGCACGTGCGCAGCACGTGCCTCTTGGGAAATTTGCACTCATACCCCCACGAGTATAGGTAATAACTCTTAGGTCCCCCTCTGCATTGTCTTTATTTATTTATTTATTTATTGCATTTATATCCCTGTACTCCCGCTGCATTTTAGACCTCTACTTTACATCATTTTATTTATTTAAAAAAAGCATTGTGTTCCTCATGTGATTCTCTACATTATGGCATACTGTGGGTATTTTTATGATCAGTGGTTAATTAATAAACAATATTTTGTGGAAAATTGTGAATTTTGCCCATCTTATGCTCTGAAATTTATAGTTGATTAACCATAGCTCTAAAAATCCATGAAAAATCACATATAGTAGAGTAAGTTGAGCTTAACATCGTGCACAAAAAGATTTGCATTTGCATGCATAATTTGCTCTGTAAAAATCATTTTGCGTATTTTAGTATTTATTTTTTAATAGGTATTAAACCCCTTATTTTCATTGTTTAGGATTTTTCTGAGATCCATCACCTAGTGATAAATCTTAGATAATTTTATATCTTGAAAATACGTAGGTTTAATATTTATTATAATTGAATATTAAAAATAATCCTGTTTGCATTTAAAAATTCATAAAAAATTCATATTCCATTAAAAAATTCCAAAAAATTACAGTGCATTCATTTCATCATCTTTTACATTGTGGCCAATTTTCGTATTTTTCGGACATCGTTTGACTGTAATTGATATTTTAGACCCTAAAATAGGCCGCATTTGCATTTTGCATCCCTTATTGCATTGAAAGATTCCGAAAATAAACCGCATCAAAAACCAAACACGAAATTGGATAGACATAATTCTAGGTTGTTCCTTTGCCTCCTTGTGATCGATCTTGGGACTTGCCCAAGTAAAATAAACATAAAAACCACTTGATTAAAATTGATTAAAAATTTGTGGTTATTTCTTGACCGTTTCCGATCGCTGCCTACAACAAACGACACATTTTTATTATTGACACGAACAAGTTAAAAATAGCTTTTTAAAGCTGCGATTTTCGGACTCGTCAGATGGCACCGTTGCCGGGGAGACAAACGACTTAGTTTTGTGTTTTGACATTTCTTTTTCGGTTTTTTGCATTCGGGTAGTCTGACCCCCGAATCGTTCATTGTAAATCCCGTTTATTTTCCTGCATTTATTTTTCTTGTCTTTTATTACTTTTGCGTCCCTCTCTTACATCTTCTCTCTTATTTTTCTTGTGAGGTACCCAGCGCACGTGGAGCGGTTTTTCAAGAAACCGACGCATCTTCACCGACATCCGAGAAAGCCGCAATTAAACTAAGATCGAGTCGAGTCGTGAGAGAGCATAGAGTCTATGTTTTTAATTTATGCAATTTTATTTACTTGCTCATTTACAGCGGTGTCCATTTGGACTCTTGCGTATGTAAAAAAGACCTTGAACTATTCTGTGGTGTGTCATGGCCTGTTTCACTCTCCGGTGAGGTGGGGCCCGACTTTAGTGGTGATTAGGATAGACATGCACATACGGCTCTTAGAGCATTTTTATTTTTACTTGTACTCGTAGGATCCAAGGCCACACTACACTTTAACTGATACACACATTAGATCGTTCAACTTAGCCAAAAATTTAACTCAATTCTTGCCCGCTAATAGAACTTTTTATTTTGGTGCGGTTTTTCATCGGCTTGCATTCATTTAGAATAATTTCAATTCTGTATTGCATCCCACATGGAGATTGCGAGGAGGCACTGTAAGTCTTCTAACTGAGCATACATAATTGTTTTCGCGTGCATCGGCTTTTACCAAATTCCTCCCTCTTGTTTTATCACATAATTTTAAAGGAAATTGGGACTGGATGGTAGACGTATATTTGTGCTCATCTATTTTTTCAGTGATCACCTCTAAAATTGGGACCGCTAAATATATCCGACCTTAAGAACCCATAAAATCAAGAATTTCTGCAGGAGAGAAACCCCGACATTGTTTGATTTTATCTTGTAGCGAGGAAAGAGACGCACACTAGGATAGAGCCAAGCCAAGATTTTCATATAGACTAATGATTTTAAAAACGATTAGCTACTTCTCAGTGAGGAATACGGGTAGCCGTTTTACGGTCCGGACTTCCTTAGCAGAGTGGGTGGTTTAAAGGACACTGCGCAAGGCTCTGTCCTTAAGTAACACGGGTAGCCGTTTATGGTCCGTACTTACACCTATACTGGCTGAAAGTAGATGCAACTAGTCGTACGAACTCGTGACAGTCTTTAAGGAAATATTGGCACCTAATAGCTCGTTTAAACGGCTTGCAAGACTTGAATTCTCACCAATTAAAATTGACAAGATAATTGGCCGAACTCTTACGGCCTTCACTGAGTGAGTTGGTGAAAGAAATCTTTGTATTGTGTTTGGTTTGTGCGTAGAAAGTAAGTAATCAACGAATACCGCACACTTGTGCCTACATCATAAACTGCAAACCTCTTGTTGACCTCGAGAATGGAAGATTGTGGTAGTGTTCGGACTCCACGGACCCTTCTCTCACTACCACAAACTCTCCAATCTCAAAAGTCCGGAGAGACTCTTACTCTGGACCTTCTTGGGCCCCGGGAAACCCTTCCCAAGAACCCTATTCTTACGATTCGTTCTTCTTCCTAGAGGGAGGACAGACCCACACTGTCTCTTTCTCACCAAAACAGATCGAGAAAAACTATTACATCAATTCTTTCCACTCTATTAACTCGAACCCCTTATATTCTGAAGGTGAAGAAGAAGAGATGCCACCCAAGATGTCTTCCAAGAAAGATCCTGAAGATGAAACCAATGATGATGCTATTCAAATGATCCTAGCGAGATTGGCTACATCTGAGCAGCAACAATAGTTACTGAGAGCACAGCTTGAGCAATTGAATGATGGGGAAGAAGTGCCAATAAAAGCCACATATAACCCTGGACAGTACAGAGCGTGGAATTATTTGCAGCCACCACAACCAGAGATCCACTATGAACTGAAGCCACATTTTGTAAGTCAATTACCTCAATTCCATGGTAATACGACTGAGGAGCCATATGAATCCCTGCGGGAACTGGAGCTGATATGTTCTAATCTGAGGCACCCACAAGTCAGCCAAGATACACCTTTCTTCGGAATTGGTAGCCAGCATCTCACCCAGTGATTCACCGCCAACCGACACTGAGCCAGATACAAAGATAATTCAGCCAGACTTGATTGATGATTCAGAATTACCCGAGCTGAAACCACTACCTCCCACGCTGAAGTATGCATTTCTCAATGGACCCAAAGAAAAATTCCCTGTGATCATTAGCTCATCCTTAACACTGGATCAGGAGTCTAGACTACTCGAAGTCCTTAAGCGAAATCGAAAAGCCATCGGTTGGACCGTGTCGGATCTCGTAGGAATAAACCCTGCTCTCTGCTCGCACCAAATTTATGTTGAGGATAATGCAATTTCTTTCCGTGAATTTCAGAGAAGATTAAACCCCAATCTTCGGGAAGTAGTAAAGAAAGAGATAGAAAAATGGTGTAAAGCAGGATTCATATATCCCATTTCTGACTCCAAGTGGGTGGCCCCCCTTCATGTCGTCCCAAAGAAGTCGGGAATTCAGATGGTCACCAACGAGGAAGGGGTAGAGATCGTGACCCGAGTGCCCACGTCGTGGCGTGTCTTTGTCGATTACAGGCGCCTGAGTGCTGCGACTAAGAAAGATTACTTTCCACTGCCATTTATTGATCAAATCTTGGAGAGACTTGCAGGGAAACCATTCTTCTGTTTTCTTGATGGGTACTCAGGCTACAATCAAGTAGCTATCGCTCCTGAGGATCAGGTTAAGACCACTTTCACATGTCCCTTCGGAACTTACTCATTCAAGCGCATGCCATTTGGGCTTTGTAATGCCCCGGACACATTTCAACGGTGCATGATTGCCGTATTTGCCGAAATGATCGGTGATTTCTTGGAAGTCTACATGGATGACTTCTCGTTCGTGGTGATTCATTTGATACATGTTTACCGCACTTGGACCGAGTCCTCCAGAGATGTAGGGAGGTTTATTTGGTACTCTCATGGGAGAAAAGTCACTTTATGGTGAATGGGGGTATCGTGTTGGGGCATGTCGTCTCCAAAAAGGGAATGGAGGTCGACCCTGCCAATGTGGATGTGATCAAGAAACTTGAGCCACCAACCAACGTCAAGTCAGTGAGGTCTTTCTTAGGGCATGTTGGATTTTATCGAAGATTCGTCCTTGATTTTTCAAAGATCGCCCGCCCACTGACTGAGCTCTTGGGAAAAGACACCGAGTTTATTGTAAATCACAGGTGTCTAGAGGCCTTCGAGCTTCTGTAGAAGAAAATATGTGAATCGTCGATATTACAAGCTCCCGACTAGTCTCTTCCCTTCGAGATCATGACTGATGCATCGGATTTTGCTGTCGGAGTAGTACTTGGACAAAGAAGAGATGGAATTCCTTATGCGATTCACTACGCGCGCAAAGTGTTGGATCCTGCACAAAGAAATTACACAGTGACTGAAAAGGAGATGCTCGATGTTGTTTGGGCCCTTGAAAAATTCAGATCATACATATTGGGCTCCAAGGTGACGATTTTCATATATCACACGGCAATCAGATATCTCATGGATAAGAAGGATGCCAAGGCACGACTTTTGATTTGGAGATCAAGGATAAACCTAGAGTAAAGAATGTTGTTGCTGATCACCTTTCCCGAATTGAGCAAAACGATAATCATGATATCGGACCAATTAAGGAGATTTTTCCAGACAAATCAGTCTACGTCATTGATTCAACCCCATGGTATTCCGACATAGTGAACTATCTTGTCTCCAAGAAGGTTTCCTTTGGTTGGACCAAGAGAATGATTGATCGATTAAAGTCAGATTCAAGAAAATACCATTGGGACAATCCTTTCCTTTTTTATGAAGGACCGGATTGTGTCTGGCGAAGATGTATTCCTCAGGAGGAATATCAAAGTATCCTTACACATTGTCATTCTCTCGAGACTGGAGGACACCATTCGGGGATGAGAACCGCGCACAAGGTACTCCAATGTGGATTTTACTGGCGGACCTTATTTCAGGATGCTAATGAATTTGTGCGATCATGCCCAGTTTGTCAAAGAATGGGAGGGACTGTTGGTTGTAAAGATGAAATGCCCATGCAAGCAATGATTTTCTGTGATGTTTTCGATTCATGTGGGATCAATTTTATGGGCCCCTTTCCCAATAGCAATGGATTTGAGTACATCTTGTTAGCGGTTGACTATTTATCAAGATGGGTAGAGGCTATTCCAACCCGAACCGCGGATAGGAAAACTGTCTGTAAATTCATCAAGGATAATATCATTGCAAGATTCGGGATATCAAAAGTTGTGATTTCTGATGGAGGTAGCTACTTTGTGAACAGGGAAATGGCATCTTTGGCTAAGGAGTACAAATTTGAGCGTAGAATAGCCAACCCATATCATCCACAATCTAATGGCATGGCAAGGGTTTCTAATAGAGAGGTGAAGGGTATTCTTCAGAAGTTGGTCTGTCCAGATAGGAAGAATTGGTCAATGCTATTGGACCAAGTTCTATGGGCCTATAGGACAACTTATAAGACCCCACTCGGTACTTCACCTTTTAGGATGATCTATGGCAAGCCATGCCATCTACATGCAAAATTGATCCACAAATCTGAATGGGCGATCAAAAAGTTGAATTGGAGTTGTCACCTTGGGAAATTACGTCGAGACCTAAATCCGAATAAGCTAATTGAAATCCGAAATCGGGCACATATGACAACAGTGTGATTTATAAGGACAAGGTCAAGAGATGGCATGATAGACACATTCGAGACAAGACCTTTATCCCTGGACAGAAAGTGTGGTTGTTTAATGCCCGATTAAAGATTTTTCATGGGAAATTAAAATCAAAATGGACGGGACCATACATTCTCATTGATGTGCATACCAATGGAAGTGTAGATATTGCCGAACTCAAAGAGGATGCACAACCTTTCGCAATAAGCAGACAGTTGCTAAAGCCATATATTGAATCTCCCAAAGAGCAGACACTTCAAGTTGAGGCCATCTATTTCACGCAGAGCGAGGACATTGAAAATCCATCAGATCAAACCCACCCTCCCCCCGACCACATCAATCCCCTTGTACAACTTCTCCCTCTACTTAGGCCAAGGCCTAAGTATAGGGGGGGGACCGATGCCATTTGTATATACCATTTCTCTCATCACACTCGTTCTCCCGATCACTCCATTTCCACCCTTCTCTTATACTTAGGCTGACCAGAGCCTAAGTATAGGGGGAACCGACGCTCACCTGTATATACTCTCCTCATATATCCCGACCGCCTCTTTTTGCGCTATTCTTCTATACTTAGACTGATCACAGTCTAAGTATAGGGGGGCGAACCATTGTATATAAATTTCTAACTCTTTTACGCTTAGCCCGAGCTATGTCTTCATTACGCTTCTTGTGCTCTGAGGACACAACACTCGCTAAGTATAGGGGGGTCTGTATACTTTGTATATATTTTAGCCATACCTCATACTTTTGCGTAAGTCTATATGTATTTACGGGGTGGGTAATTCATTTGAAAAAAAACAAAACAAAAGAAAAGAAAAAGAAAAAGAGTTTTGCTACTAACACTAACCGTGCCCAAAATTTTTGAAAAAAAATGGCTTCTTATCTATTTTTGCATAAAAATCTCTTGCATAAAATGTTGAAAAAAATTCACAAAAAATAAAAAAATAAAAAAATTATGTGTCTGCGTTTCACACCCATGCACTTCATCCAGCATCGCATTCATCTGCATCTGTGAAAAGTCATTGCGTTCTGAACCGAGTTATGAGTAGAAATCGAGAGTGGTCTGGACTTGACCTTAATCCACCTAATTTTCAGAGGAACTTCACCGAGAAATAGGATTTTAAGAGCTTCAGGTCTTTTACTTAATTCTTTAAGTTCCACATAACAATGTACAACGTTTGACTCTTAGTGTCTAACCTGGTCTCTTCATTCTGGGTTCAACTCTGCAATAGGGAATTAATTTATACTCTCGCACTATGCACTTAGCTCAACTCAGACGGGATGTTGGAAGACTGTGTGTCTCTTTTCTGGTAGCGTGGAAATCTAAAGACTGGAGTACGGTTGAAATAAAGCTTCGGAAAAGGGATAGACGGCTGGTCACAATTTTTCTAAGACCCCAAAAAATGTACGGAATAAAAAGATTCTATATCCGTAGGGGCAAAACAAGATCCAAGCAGAAACCACCAAATATTCCAAAAACAAAAGAAGCATTCTACCAAATAAAATCCGACGAAAAAGGTCCAAGCTTCAAGAAACCTGCAGATCTTGGTGAAGACTCGGCTACACTGGCCATCTTCACAAGGAGAGGTGACTACACTGGCCACCCTCCAGTTCTTTTCTTCTTCTTCTAACTTCTTCCCCAATTCGATTGTGAACACAACACGACAAACCTTAGAAGGAAATCCCTGACTCCCCGAGGATGAGTTACTGGAGAGGAGAGGAGCATGGTAGTACGACATTCTAGATGGGAAGAGCTAAAACCTTTCACACACATGAGTCGGTTATTCAATGTTCATAGGGTATACTTTGGGAAGAGGATTGATCTAAGATGACTTCTAAGCCGAAACTATGAGAATGATGTGTAGAACTTGAGGGCTGTTGATTTTAAAATTCTAAGTCTCAAAGAAGTTCCGATACAAATAATCCAAAGGTCGAGTTTATTTCACTTTCACCTTTAGTTCATGGTCTTGGTATGGAACCCAATCTCATTTCACCTCATGGCATGTCTTCTTGATGCTCAGGGACGAGCATGGTTTAAGTATAGGGGGATGATGAATCTCGGATTCATCACTCTAAATCTCATTTATTAAGCTCAATTCCCTAAAAATCAACATCATATCTGCATCTATTCTGCATAATTAGCATTCATGCTTGTTTTCATAAGAATGGCATTTTATCCATAATTTCTGCACAAAGCAAGAAGCCAAAAATCGAAGCCACAGTTAACCTGCAAATAGCCTAAATTCTCAGATTTTTAACTCATTCATGCTAACTCTGAATAACCCAAAACCACCTCCACTGTGTACATATCACTAACAAGAATAAATAAAAAATACAAAAAAATTCATAACCCAAATAAGTGGACCAAAACCCAAACCCTAGTTTCGGGATTTTCAGACTAAAAGCCACATATCTTCCCCATCCAGTGTCTGATTTCATTCTACTCACTTTTGAACTAATGTACATTCAATTATCTTCAAAACAAGACCAAGTTCAAGTGAATCTGAGCTCATATGTGAAAGTTGGGTTTTGGGCCTCTTTTGTACATTGTATATTTTAGCGGTTTTGTGACCTATATTTTATGTACATATTTTCTTATTAATAAAAATAAAAAAAATAGATTTAGATGTCTTTGATTTTTTCATATTTTTTCTGGATTTTTATCTTGTTTAAAAATGACAAAAAATTAGAAAATCCAAAAAATCAAGGTATTCTATGCACAAGGGATACCCCAAAAATTTACTTTTTACATTGGACTGATTTTGAATTTGATGTCTTCACTAAAGTTGTAGATCTCGTTGAGACGAGCATTTTTCGTGAAGGAACTTTTCTGATCCGAGGTCGTTTACTATTTCTTTTTTATTTTACAATATCTTTTTCTTTCGATTTTTCTGGTGCTGACACGTGGCAACCCTATAGGCCGCCACGTGTCAACGTTTTTTGGGCTTTTCTTTATTCATTTTTATTAAAAAATAATTAAGGGCCGCACGTGCGTCGCACGTGCCCCACGCCCTCCTCTTCCCTTTCACCCCCTCGCCACGTGGCATCGACACGACTGTTCGATCAGCGGCCGATCGAACGGCCGCGGGCCTCGTCTTCCTCCCGCACCTGCTTCCCGATTTCTCCATCGCGAATCCTCCTTCCGCAACTGCCTTGCCGCCCCGTGGTCTTCGCTCCAGCCAACTGTATCTCGCTACCGGTCGTGCACCCCTTTCACCTATAAAAGACATCGCAATTCCCCCCGGTCCAAGGATCCGCCGACCTCCGCCCTAGGGAACCTTCGAGGTGGTGACAACCCTCCGACTCCTCTACTCCGGCGAGATCCAAGATCCCCAAGCTTGTTGCAGCAAGCTGCTCCACCCTGCCGCTGCTGCACGCTCCGGCACCGCCGTTGAGCCCCTTACAGGTTATCTCTCTCTTCCTCTTCCTTTCTCTCTCTCTCTCTCTCTCTTCTCCTTCTCTCCGCTCGAAGCCTACACTTCCACCATCTCCAACGACGATCCTCCACCGCCTACGTCTCCAACTCAGCCTCTTCTCCGCCTTCAACGATCATCTTCTTCGTCAACGCCGATCAGATTTCACCGTCAACACCTCCAACTCCGCCTTGACGTTGAGCTCCGAGCCTCTCGTCGCTCCATCGACAGTTGCCAACGACGACTACGCCCCGATTCGCCTCCAGCATCTTCATCTCAACTTCGCCGACCGCCCACGACAACGCCAACAGCTCCACCTTCAAGCTTCCTCTCTGCCTTGCGCTATCATCATCGACAACCCTCCAGGAGAGCCGCCACCGCCAACGCCCCCGTCGACATCCAGGAGACCTTCTTTTCTGCCATAGTCCCCTGGAGTTTCACGCCATCAACAACGACTTCGCCTTGGCCACCAGGCTCCGCTCCTCCTCCATCGCAGCGCCACCGGGCGTGACGCCCGAGGCCCCAGCACGCGTGACGCACGTGCGTGGGGAACGTCACCTGTACGTCACCCAGGTCACGTGCCTGGCACGTGACCGCGGGTGAAATTGCAAGGACGCCCCCGGAGCTCCGTCGATTTACACATCAGTCCAGCCATCCCAATGCGCACTCGCCTCTTGGGAAATTTGCACTCATACCCCCACGGGTATAGGTAATAACTCTTAGGTCCCCCCTCTCCATTGTCTTTATTTATTTATTTATTGCATTTATGCCCATGTTCTCCCGCTGCATTTTAGACTCTAATTTACATCATTTTATTTATTTAAAAATAACACTGTGTTCCTCATGTGATTCTCTACATTTTGGCATACTGTGGGTATTTTTATGATCAGTGGTTAATTAATAAACAATTGTGGAAAATTGTGAATTTTGCTCATCTTATGCTCTGAAATTCATAGTTGATTAACCATAGCTCTAAAAATCCCCGAAAAGCACATATGGTAGAGTAAGTTGAGCTTAACATCGTGCCTAAAAAGATTTGCATTTGCATGCATAATTTGCTCTGTAAAAATCATTTTGCATATTTTAGTATTTAATTTTTAATAGGTATTAAACCCCATATTTTTGAGGTTTAGGATTTTTCCGAGATCCATCACCTAGTGGTAGATCTTAATAATTTTATATCTTGAAAATAATTAGGTTAGTATTTATTATAATTGAATATTGAAAATCATCCTGTTTTCATTTAAAAATTCATAAAAAATTCATATTCCATCCAAAAATTCCAAAAACATTACAGTGCATTCATTTCATCATCATTTACATTGTGGCCAATTTTCGTATTTTTCTGACATCATTTGATCATAATTGATATTTTAGACCCTAAAATAGGCCGCATTTGCATTTTGCATCCCTTATTGCGTTGAAAAATTCCAAAAATAAACCGCATCGAAAACCGAACACGAAATTGGATAGACATAATTCTAGGTTGTTCCTTTGCCTCCTTGTGATCGATCTTGGGACTTACCCAAGTAAAATAAACATAAAAACCACTTGATTAAAATTGATTAAAAATTTGTGGTTATTTCTTGACCGTTTCTGATCGCCGCCTACAACGAATGACACATTTTTATTATTGACATGAACAAGATAAAAACAACTTTTTAAAGCCGTGATTTTCGGACTCGTCAATGCGCCTCATGCCACTTGGGTATATTTCATATTTTACCCTACATGTTTATCTATTTTGCTTTAATTTAGAAAATAAAAGTTGTAGTTAAGAACATTATAGTTTGGACCTCGTACTTTGTGGTATTTGCACTTTATTCCCCCTGAATCTAAAGCACGGGTTGGATCACGTGTTCTTTGGGATATTTGCACATCCTGCCTTGGATTTTTCTGCTATTAATGAATGGATACTATCTTTTAGAAATTGCATTTATAACTCTGTGCGTTGGATATTGAGCATGTGCGCGAATTAATTAGACTTTTTAGTAAATTGACCCTAAGATTTTATATTGTGTTATCCAGTAGATCCACAAACTTAAAATATTTGCATTTTGGTCCCTGTAAACTATGATTAAATGCATGCTTTTCATTGGACTTAATAAATATTAAATTTACTCTAAAAATTACCTAAAAACTACTATCAGCTCTTGATAGTGTGTAGTTTTTATTATGATTTTCTTGGATTGATTTAGTTGCATTTTTCTATTTTTTAAATTCAAAAACCCTTAAAAATTTCCTGTTTGCCTTATAAAAAATATAAAAATTTGAAAATGATTTAAAAATTCCAAAAAAATTCTTGGACTTGTCTTTTGGTGTGCTTTACCTTTGCTTTAATTTTGTTTGAAAATTCATTATAAAAATCTTAAAAATTACAAAAGAACCAAAACTTTAAAAAATGGTATAAAATCAAGGAAAAAAATAGAAAATATGATTTCAATTTATGTTTGTAGCTTTATATCTTTAGGTTATCATAAAATTACTAATCAGGACCTTGGAGCACTTAAAATATTTTCAATTTGCAGTTTTGTCCTCGCTATGCATTATTTTGAATTTTGAGCACTATTTGATTTTTATATACAACAATGTTTGAAAAATCTAAAAAATATCAAAAATGCTTTAAAAATCAGAAAACATAAAAAAAATTAATTTAAATTTTTTGTCATTTTTGATCTATTTAGAAAATATCCAAAAGAGTGTTGTGTGTGTTTTAAATATTTATGCTTGCTTGCTTTTATTTAAAAAATAAAATTTTGAAAAATAAAAAATCACTAAAAAAATATTTAATCTTTGAGATTTGACTACTTAGTTTTTTAATCGTGCTCCTTGTGTTCGACCCTAGTCTCTATACCAGGTAAAAAAATAGCAAACCGCTTACGTACATTGCTTGCTTGATTGATTATTGAGTGGTTTTATTTTCTCGATTGAGTCGGTCGATTGAGTCGGACCATTGACTTATCTTAATAAACCCTAGTTGGTAGGCCGCTCTCTAGAATGACGTCGTTGCCGGGGAGCACGTCTTAGTAGTCATTTTTCATTTTTTGTCATTTACTTATCTATTTGATATAACTGCCTTCTGACATCTGTTTGTTTCACTTTTTGTGTAAGGAACCACTCGAGGGACACTTCGGCTTTCTGTTGGAGGAGCCCACATCCAAGGATAAGCAGAAGGAGAGAGGGTAGTTATATTAGATAGATTAATTTTATTTCTACATAAACATTAGTGCTGTAATAATTAGACGTTGAGACTCTGTTGCACACTTGAACCTTATTCGGAGTCTGTTTTGTCGAGTACTAGTGTACTCAGGGACCTTACCGATATTTCGCGATTTTATCGCTTTTATTTCTATTTAATTCACGAGGTTTTAGCCCTTAGATTTAGGACTTCTTGCTTATGCTCGTAATTGGCTAAGGCCCCACACCTAATTGCTTATCTGTTCCTATAGATTGTAATGGGACTTAGCTAAAATAAATTTGAAAAAGTTAGCTTGATTGGATACGAGACCACGTGTCGTGAGGAGTCATATACAATGCTAGCAGGACCCATTGTGGAAGGCACCGAGCGACTCCCAAGATCGGACTCTGATCTTATATTTGATTAGCTGGCTATTGTGCTTCACGTAATTGAAGTTGCTTATCTAAGGTCGATTTACTCATGCATCATATATATAGTTTATTTTCTATTTTTACTTTTATGCGTGGATCAACCTACATGCAGAGTGCTGGAGTCAGGTACACATTCCTATCTCTACATGCATCATTGTGTTTGATCATGCATCAGCTTTTCCGACTTCCTTCCCTTGCTTTATTAGACTTAAAATAACCAAGGAAATCGGAAAATTCGTAAGGCATTGTCTTATTCAGAAAAATACCTAAAAAAATAGATAACCAAATAAAATTAGGATTGCTAATGCAAACCTGACCCTAAAACACACTTCACCTAAAAATCTTTATTTTGGGGAGAGTCACCCCTCCTTGGTTAGTTTATCTGCAGCGAGAGAGTGACCCACACACTAGGTAGAGCCATACCCGTACTCTATTCAGACTACTGGTCTTGTAGTTAGTTTTTCTTCAGTGAGAACTTCACCGGGTAGCCGGTAATCAGTATGGGACTTTCTTAGCAGATTGGGCAGATAGGGTAGCCGGTAAACGATCCGTACTCATACTGGTTGGGAAAAAACTAGTTGGGAGATTGGGCCAGTCTTTTGGGAGCATTAGGTTCCCAACAGCTCGCTTAATTGCTCTGATAGATTGATTGATCAACTTAAATAAAATTTGACAAGATCAACGACCGAACTTTCACGATCATTAGCTCGTGTTGAGTAGGCAAACTTGGGGTTTGACTTCTCATCTTGTTTGCATTCCAGATCCAATCCTCATAAATCCCCACATCACGAGGATGGGAAGGAGGTCCCTTAGGCTACCTCTGGTAGCATCACTTTCGAGCACTCCTCTCCATTCATCTAGGGCGGCTTCAAAGATCCCAGTCCTACTCTCTGAACCCGAGTTTGCTACCATCCTGTTCCCCCTCGACCACCCTTCTACCATTGCTGAGATGCCAGAGCATAGGCCAACGCAGTTATTTGTTCACTTGACAGGGACCATGCATCACCAGATCAGGACCAGGGAGCTTTTATGATCGAAGTGAGATGAGTGCTGACACAGATGCGAGTTGGCAGAGATGAGCTGCAAAGACCAGCCGGTGGAGAGATACCACGCCAGGAGAACATGCCCGGACACCCAGATGATCAGCAAGAGCCAGCGAGACAATCACGATTGATGAGGCACTTGCACAACCCTGGTGTAACCCTCAAACATAGATGGATCCAGCTGCCAGAGATCCAGGGAGACTTCAAGCTCCACCCCCATACTATCTAGTTGTTGCCCAAGTTCCATGGCTAGCCACCGAGGAGCCACACCTCTATATACATGAATTTGAGATGATTTGTAGCATTGTTCATGACCGATTCGTGGACGAGGACACCATCAAGATGATTGCCTTCTCATTTTCCTTAGTTGATAGAGCGACCTATTGGCTAAAGCATTTGGGGATGTACATCACCACCTAGGAGCAGATCTGTATTGAGTATTTGAACAAGTACTATCCACTCAGCTGGACTAATGCAGCGCGAGCTGTGATCAACAACTTCAACATGATCCCAAACGAGTAGTTCCGCAAGGCTTGGGATCGATTCAGAGAGCCCATTGACCGGTGTCCACATCATGAGATATCCAAGCCCAACCTTGTTTAGAGTTTCTTCTGTGGGATGACATCGGAGCTGCAGGGGCTAGTGAACACCTCGTGAGGAGGGTCCTATTTTGCTAAGGGCGAGGACAAGGTATGGGACATCTATGAGGAGATGACTGAGAACTGCATAGTGATGTCCCAGACCTGAGTCTACACTCAGGGGAAGCCCCTCCCATAGGATGGTTCCTATCAGCAGATCGTAGGTGTCGATGTCAGTCCTTCTACTTCGTCAGCAGTAATCGAATCTTCAGTTTCCGACATGGGTGTCATCAGTGAGAAGTTGGACCGCATCGAGATTATAGAGAAGAAGCAATGCCAGGGCACAAACCAGATTGATAAGTTGGCACATACATTGAGTGACCTGAAAACTCAGATCACGTGTCTCCAGGAGGCACTGACAGCTTCTCAACCCCGTCTTAGGTCACAGATTGATCCAGGGAGCAGCTCCAACCAGTCATCTACCTCGTATCGCTAGGTTCGTCACATCCAGGCAGAGCTGGTTCGTCAGCTCCAGTACTACCAGCATCCACCACCATCTCCAGACTCTCAGATGGTGGTTTACCAGCTGGATTAGCCCTTGGCAACTCTTCCTCCTCGATACCTTGAGCAGGAACCGTTGATGGAAGTCAACGGGATCTAGTACTCCTAATACCATTCTCAGCTAGGGATCGTCGTGATCATACTGGATTCAAATGGTCCATTGGAGGCACCTCTTCCCACCATCAACCTCTAACTCAGGCAGGGTAGAGAAACCAGTAGCAACAACCCCATCACTCCCAGCAACAGACCAGTATCATGCTCCCCATCCCTATCATCATGGACAAAAGTGGAGGTAGCAACCTCAGCAACTTTTCTAGCCTCCTCACTACCACCACCAGCAGCAGTCTTAGCCTCATTTTCATCGAGGCAACCCGTCCAACCCTTGACGACCTTGCCCGCTTACTTTTTGACCAGCAAGCATCATTCCGACGAGAGATGGACGAGTTTCGACAGGAAATAGGGGAGATTATCAAGGGAAATCCCGTTATGCCTGCTCCGATTGAACCCAACCCGAACAATATGAAGAGATAATCTGAGCATGTACAATTTACAGTGACCACCACTCCTAGTGATGATTAGCATGGTACTTCTTCCACTCTATTTGATGCGGATTTTGTGACACTTAGGATTGGTAGGATGCCAGCCAGTGGCAACTCAACTGAGTGACGACCCCATGGAGACTCCAGAGCTCCAAACGAGGATAGAAGCAGTGTTGAAGCCACTCATGATGATGATGATGGTGATGACTGTGGTGCTGAAGCCACCAAAGATGTTGATCTAGCCGATAGTACTGAGGCCATCGTGATTCTAGATGTAGACGATGGTGTTGATGCCACTAATTTACCAGATGCTTGTCCAAAGTGTGATGTTGATGGCGCAAAGGCAGATGCTGTGGGTGGTACTGATGCCACCATATTTCTCACTTGTGCTATCTCATTCTATACCCCAGGAAATTTATAGAATAATATAAAAATTTGGAAAAACAAAATAAAAAATATGAATAAAGGAAAGGTTTCCATATCTCCTGTGAGTCCATCTACGTTGCATGATGATCAATGTATGGATTCTAGCCCATTGCATGATCAAGAACATATTCTTGACCCTCATCTATCTGGAGAGGGTCCTTCCATCCCCTTCCCTCAAGCACTTTGCTTAGGAGAGGGGATCCAAAGAGAAAATCCAAAAAAGAAACATCAGCTAGAGTTCATCGAGTAGATGATTGATCGATTTCAAATACAGTTGACTCTACAGGAGGCATTAGAGCACATCCCCCTCTTCCAAAAGAACTTGAGAAAGAAGATCATTATCCGCAAGAAGAGGAGGAACCCCAATGCAGATATCCATATGCTCACTCGTGTCACTTGCTTCCCCATTCAGAACCGATTGCCAGCCAAGAGACCGATGCAAGAGATCCATATGTCAGACGCCATATCTACGAGCATCAGTTCGATCATACTCTATTAGACAGTGGCTCTTCAATGAACCTTTTTTCGACTGCCTTACTCGATCTATTCGAGTTTGGTCCTCTTAGACAGAGCAGGACAGACCTTCAGTTTGTTGATAGATCTGTTAAGAGGTTGAATGGATTATTGAAGGACGTGGTTGTCACAATTCAGGGCTTGAACTTCTCTGTGGACTTTGTTGTATTGGACATGGAGATCCTTGAGTCTGTGACTGATACCCCCATCATCTTAGGAAGCCCATTCTTGGCCACAGCAAGGGTAGTATCTGATCATGATAGCGAGAAGGAATACTTTCACATCAAGGGAGAAAGTGTACAAATAGAGATGATTGACGAGACCAGAGTGAGAGATTCAACATGCTTAGATACGACGAGTGACTCAGAGCAGATGACAGATGCAGAGTGAGGCGTCCACTAGGAGTGTGACTTTGTGATCACAGATGATGTAGCAGTTTAGGTAGACCCCATATCACGAGCTCTTGTCACGCCTTCAAACACTACAGACCTATAGATTTTGGCAGATGAGAGTTTGGAGAGCACACTATTGGTAGGATAGCGAAAAAGATTATATTTCATGCGCTTTAGATTCAGATCCCTCAAATTCAGACATTGATTAGGAGGACTTTGATGACTACTTACCATGTCTGATTCCTAGAGATCCGATGGTTAAGGCGGAGAGCGAGCCAATTCAGATGACAGATACACCGACAGAGCTGCCTTCATAAGTTTCATAGACGCAACAAGAGTTCTCACATAGATCTGGTAGCCTTCACTCAGACACTCCAGAAGCTCTATTTTCCAGCTCCCACTTTTCTAGAACTGAAGACTTTACCGTAGAGCATGAAGTACAGATTTCTTGTGAGTGAGCCATATGTGTTGCCAGTCATTATCTCAGCAGATTTGACTGGAGATCAAAAATCTCATTTGATGGAGGTTTTTGAAAGAAACTGCAAGGTGATTGGATGGAGTGTAGATGATCTCTAGGGGATAAGTCCGGCCTTGTTCTCCTACCACATCTATCTCGAAGAGGATGCCAAGCCATCACGTGAGTTCCAACGACGACTGAATCCGAATCTTCGAGATGTAGTCATAAAAGATATATCTAAGTGGTGGAGCACCGATTTTATATACCCCATCTCCGACTCCAAGTGGGTTTGTCCATTACATGTGGTACCCAAGAAAACGGGTATTACCACAGTTTTGAGTGAGTCTAGAGAGGAGATAGCTATCCTGGTATCCACTTCTTAGAGGGTCTGTGTGGACTACAAACGATTGAATCAGGCCACCAAGAAGGATCATTTCCTGTTGCCATTCATTTATCAGATTATCGGGAGTTTAGCTAGGAAGAGTCATTATTATTTCCTTGATGAGTACTCGGGGTACATTAAGGTGGCCATAGTGCCCAAAGACCAGGAGAAAACGATATTCACCTGTCCGTTTATGACGTATGCCTTTAGATGGATGCCCTTTGGTCTATGTAATGCCCTGGCTACATTCCAAAGGTGCATACTTTCCATCTTCTCGGATATGGTGGGTGACTGTTTAGAGGTCTTCATAAAAGACTTTTAGGTCTATGGCGATGGGTTTGATGCTTGTCTTGAGGGCTTAGATTGGGTACTTCAACATTGCATAAAGGTAAACCTTGTATTATCTTGGGAGATGAGTTATTTTATGATGACTCAGGGGACAATGCTTGGTCATATCATCTCCAAGAGGGACATATAGATCGATCCGGACAAGGTGGATATCATCAAAAAAACTCAATCCACCATCCAATTTGCGATAGTTGCAGTCTTTTCTAGGGCATGTCGGTTTCTACTGATGGTTCATTCAAGACTTCAATTGTATTGACCAATCATTTACTGATCTGCTGACGAAAGACACCGAGTTCATTGTAGATGATAAGTGTCTAGCGTCATTTGAGACTCTCAAGGGACTAGTTATTGAGGCTCCTGTCCTTCATCCACCCGATTGGTCTATCCCATCCGATATCATGACGCACACTTCTGATTTTGTCATAGGAGTTGTGCTAGGACAGAGGAGGGATGGATTACCTGTTGCCATTCACTATGCTAGCCATACTTTAGATGCCGTTCAACAAAACTATATTGTGGTTGAGAAGGAGATTCTAGCTGTAGTCTTTGCTTTGGATAAGTTCATATCGTAAATTCCTGGATCTAAAGTGACAATATTTACAGATCACACCGCCATCCGATACCTCATGGCAAAGAACGATGCCAAAGCCAGATTGACCTGATGGATCCTTCTACTCTAGGAGTTTGATATTGAGATTAAGGATAAACCTGGAGTCAAGAATGTGGTGACCGATCACCTCTCCTGTTTAGAGAACCTTGAGGATTCTGATTAGATTGCACTTATCACAAGACCTTCCCAAACGAGGCCATTCTTGCTAACACTTGGCTCCCATTGTATGCTGACATTGTTAACTATCTTATCGCCAAAAAAGTTCCACAAGGTTTTCCCAAACAACGACTTGAGACCTTCCTTGTGAAGGCCACGTCGTGCCATTGGGAGGATCCCACCCTTTACCATAAAGGGGGGATAGTGTCTAGCGTCGGTGTATTCCTCAAGAGGAGCACCACTGAATTCTCACTTACTTCCACAAGCTTGAGGCAGGAGGACATCATTCTGGGAGGAGGACAATACATAAAGTGCTCCAATCCAGCCTATGGTGGCCTACCCTCTTCAAGGATTCTGATGAATTCGTGAAAAGGTGTACAAACTGGTAAAGGATGGGCACTTGTGGATATCGTGATATGATACCGATGCAACCCATTCACTTCTGTGAGTTTTTTATGCATGGGGAATCGATTTCATAGTTACATTCCCTAAGAGTCAGGAACTCGAGTACATTCCTCTTGTTGTAGATTATGTGAGTCATTGGGTCGAGGCTGTCTCCGCCCAAGCTGTAGATGCTAAAACCGTATGCATAATTTTTGAGGAAAAATATCATTTCATAGTTTGGAGTACCTAGAGTGTTAATATCAAATGGGGGGATCCGCTTTATCATTGACAAGGTAAGGGCCCTTGCTAACGAGTTCAACATTGACCATCGAATTGTCACTCCATATCATCCTCAGACCAATGGTCTTGCTGAAGTATTGAACAAATAGATCAAGACTATATTGCAAAAGGTTATCCACCCATATCGAAAGGATTTATCACAACTTTTGGACTCGGTCGTGTGGGACTATAGGACTTCCTTCAAGACACCTTTGGGTACATCTCCCTTTCACTCTTGTTTATGGAAAGCCATGCAACTTGCCTGTAGAGATCAAGCATAAGTCACTTTGGGTTGTTACAGAGTTATTATTGGACCCCAAGAGTGTAGGATACCAAAGGAAAGTAGAGTTGGCATCCCTAGAGGAGTTGAGAGATACAACCTTTTCGAGTACCCTACAATATAAGGATAAAGTGAAGATATGACATGATTCTCATATCAGCCATAAACAATTTGAGCCGAATCAAAGAGTATGGCTATTTGATGCTAGGTTGAGATTATTTCCAGGGAAACTGCAAAGAAAATGGAAGGGAAACTTGGTCAGAAAGGCGCATGACAACGGAATCATTGGCATACATGAGTTGTCATCTGATTCCACCTTTCGGGTTTATGGTCAACTCCTGAAGCCATATCTTGATCATGATCCGCTGATCGTAGATGTTGCCCCTATTCATTATTAGATGTGGTCTTTCACTCATCATTTGCATCTCATACTTGATTTTCACTTCTCCTTCATAGCTGTATAGATCTGGATTGTCCATATCATACATTCTTTTGGTCTGACACCTGTCTTCATCTTATGATTATGCTATATTAGGGTATGCTTTATCCTAAGTATAGGAGGTATCAGACCTTGATTATCATTTGATTCATGTTACATTTAATTTTTGCTGCTTATACTTAGGGATATTTTACCCTAAGTATAGTGGAAGTAATCATGTACATTCTTCTCCTCGATTTTTCCCTTGGTGTGCAGTGTACTATACTTTAGATTATTTGATCCTAAAGTATAGGGGATCACCGATTTCTATTCTTTCCATTATTTGATCTGTTCTTTGATTCGTTGTTGCAGTATAGCATTCTTTTCACTTCCCAGATACTCAACACAAGTTATATCTTCCTTTCATCGCTCTCTGATCAGCTCTGAAAACATTGTTCGAAACTATTATAGGGGGTGTCATATATATCGTATATATACTTTAGCCATAATCCGTACTAAATTTTTAAAATTTTTCTCGTAATAAATGCTTGTAAATTCTTTTGTAATAAAGTTTTGTCAAAATTTTAGTATAATTATTGGTAAAACCTTTGTAAAACCTATTTTTGTACAATGTTTATAAAAATATTTTGCTTGTAAAATATTTGTAAATATTTTGGTATCAAAATTATGTATTAGTATTTAAAAAATATTTAAAAATAAATTTTGCAAAAAAATGTTTGTAATATTCATAAAAAATACTTTTGCAAAACCTTTTTTTTCTTATTGCATTCAAATTTTTTTCATAAAAAATTGCCTATTTTGAAAAAATTTTCAAAAAGAGTTTTTTTACATTCTTGCTTATATATTCTTTTGAATCATAGTTGCCATTTAAGCTAGTCTAGAATTAAATTGAAGAATGGAGATTGGTTAGGACCTTAATCCACCTAACTTCGGAGGAACCTTATAGGATTTAGGGTTAAGACTTTTCCAGATCCATTACTGCCTTAATTCTTTGAGTCCACTATGTATGTTCACATGCCATCTTAATGAGCATAAATAGAAACGTAACAACACACACATTACTCTAAAAAATAATGACTTAATTTGGACATACACCTTAACGTAGCTCAACACGGATGAGGTGGTGAGGAGGAGAGAATTCTTTAGCTTGGATAGCATATGAGGGTAGTACTGCTAGCCGAAACCTCTCATCTCCTTTAGGGAGGTATGTGCACCTCAACCTGATCTTGCAGCATTGAAAATCTAAAGATAGGAGTTGTGGGTTGCAATAATGCTCTACTGGCTCAAGAGAAAAACTCCTTATGTATATGTTGCACCATGTAGACAGGTTGTACATATGCACATAAAAAAAGGAGAAAAAAGGTGCAAAATCAAGAAAAACTCCAAAAAAGGGGACATGCTTGATTGAAAATAAAATCCATGCCGGAGTGTGAATATTCAATAAAGCAAAGCATATGTATTACACCTTCTCATCTCATGAAGCTTGCAGCTGAAAACTTAGCTACACTGGATAAGCTCCAAGGGATACGTGGCTACACTGGTTACGATCCATTCTCTTCCTCCCCTCTTCATGAGTTGGTTGAACTTGAACTTAGAAGGGAAATACCCCGCTCCTCGAGGAAAGAGGTGCTAGCTGGGGAATTAGAGTTACCTTGTTGAGGGAGGTTGTTTCTTTGTCATTTCTGAGGTGGGGAGATACATATCACTTACACAACACAAGGAAAGATTCATAGTCATTAGAGTTTACGTATGTAGAGTTGTTTTGACCTGATTATTGAGGAGTCTTGACCATAGAAATTGTAGATCTTGAAGGTGGTTAGGGCCTTAAACATGATTCCCAATAAGGTTCCATCAAACTAATAATCCAAAGGTCTGGCTGAGCTCCATACTCCAATTTAATGAAGATAAAATTTAATAATCAACCTTGATTCTTTTTCTTTTATTTTCTTCTTGTTTCACTCTTTTTCAAATAAGTGTTTGCTAAGGGAATAACAAAGGTAAAGTATAGGGGAAGAGGAATCTACGATTCTCATTCTTTATTCTTTTAATTTAGCTCTTCTTTTTAGCAAAAGCACCTATAAATACATGTACATAACTTAGCATCTTGCATGCCTTTGTTAATAATGCATAATTAACATCTATTTTTTGTAAAATAAAAGAATAAAGAGAAAATAAAAGGAATGAGGTATTTAGATTAAATACATAATGACCCAAACCCCAAGAGAAGGTCAAGTCTTGATCTGATCAAAATAAAAGAAGTAGAGGTAGAGATAAGGGAAACACTATGTATTGTACATATCATCTATACTTGCATATAATATTTATTTATTTTTTGACAAAATAAAAATATTTTATTATTTTTACACCCTTATATATAGCCCTAGAAATAATATAAAAATAAAATAAAAATCAGTAAAATAAAATAAAATAGAAATAAAATAATCAAAACCTTGTACAAAATACCTATGTATATACTACATTAACCATTTATTTTACCCCTTTAAATAATTTACAAAAATAAATATAGAAAAATATTTTGTACTCCTAAAATCAGGTTGTAAATGAATAAAATGTAAAATCAAAGGATTGTTGTAAAAATAATAAAATCAAAATACTTGTACATAATATATATGTATATTATACCTGTATATAATACTATATATTGTATATACATTATTTTCTTCATAAAAATAATTAAAAATCACAGAAAAATAATTTATAAAAAACCATTATTCATTTGATAAACTTTTTTATTTCAATTCATTTACAATTTTTAATTCTATTTTCTTTTATTTTTGTACATCCTAATTTCTGATTGGTCCACATCAGACCGTTGATCGAGCTCTTCCAGACTGTTCAGGCCGCACGTGCCTCGTCGGAGCCTTTTCTTCTTATTTTTAGCCTGAACCCGACCACTTATCAATTCAATCCTTGCACCCGGTTGAAGCGCGAACTTCCATGATCAGATCCCTATGCGTTGCCGGATCTGCCTAGGGTACATCTTATCACTCTGATCTTTTGAGACCCTCGAGCAGCCTATAAATTGTCTCTTCCTCTGCTCCAAACCTTCAGTTCGTCCCTCGCGCCCCACAGACCCTTAGCCACCTTCCTTAGAGTGACAACTGTCGGAGCTCCACTGCATGAGCCTCCCATCTAGCCGTAGATCGATTGAGGCAATCGCATCGATCGATAACTCGACCAATGCCTCTCCTTCCTACACAACTTAATCACCCCAAGGCTCACCTATCATAGCGATATTAAGACCAAACCTCCTTCCCCCACCTTCGTCAGAAGTCGAACACCATACCACCCTGCTTCCTTGTTGTTTTGCGTTAATAACCCCCCTGTTGGAGCTTCGTCCCCGTGCATCACATCTTTTGTAGGCACTATCGTGCGCGAGGAGACCCATTTGGACCCTCATCTGCTCAAGCGGAGCAACTCTAGGAGGGTCGTCAATGTCATGTTCATCCAACCATCATCGCCTTCATCGGAGCACGCCACCATACGTGCCTCACTTCTACGAGCCTGTCGGAACTCTCCGACTCTTCATCGGGACGTGGATCTCCTCCGATATTTGATTGAAGTTTGTTGAAGGAGTGTTATTGCAGACCCCCTCTGCCATTGGATCGATCCGCCTCTGCCAGATCAGATCCGAGCCACCTAACCATGCTAACTTTTGGGCCGTTAGATCTGAGCACTGACGCCATCTGAGTGCATGTTCCACGACCCCCTCTGGTCTGTCAGGTGCGTGGCAGAGAATGCTCAAGGCCGTATGTCAGAGCTTGTTGGACATGCAAGCCCACAACGAGCCATTATGCAATAAATGTTATTGAGAATATCATTCCCTGATCTGAAATGAAGAATAAATAATTTGCATAATTGGTCCCTTAGTACAATTAGGGTTATTTACCATGGCCATCTTAATGACCATACATCTGTTGATTCTATTATTGAATCATAGAGGCTGGTGCTTTGATGAATATCTAATGATTTAGATTGAGGGCTCATCAAGCACCGTCTAATGATTGTTAAGAGATGATCTCCAGCCTGAGTAGGAGATGACAATCCTTTCTCAGTTAGGCCGATATCTGACCGACCTCTTGATGCAGGTCCTTTGCATAGGAATAGAGATTCGGAGGTGTCTGATTAGGTAGGTAAAGAGTTGACTTAACAAGATCGATATAACCAAAGTCCTATATCGTATGCTGTCATGATAGAGGCACACATCCTCTGACCGAAGACAGATGTGTTACTATATGTCTGAGTATGTACATTTGGCAGACCAATATGTTTATGACCTAATCAAGGTCTATACACCGACACGTTAGTGTGCATGTAAGGGAATATGAGTAATACAATCTCTCAAAGGGATCATACAGGTTATGTTATTGAACCAGAAGACATGAGCTCACTCATGAGATATTGGGAAGAATCAACTTCCGTGCACGGTCATCTCGCTTTAGAAGCTTGACTGAATTTGTAGGTTTGATATATACTTTTGGAAAGTATATGATCAAGACCTAGGTATGATATATGCTTTTGGAAAGTATATGATCGATACCGACTCCCAATGATCGAATGAGAAACTTACTGATAAAACCATGAAGTAGATAATATAAAGTTGATCTAATACTTCGGGTTTATTCTGAGTCTTCCAGTATGCAGGATGTACTGGTATTGGGAATAACTGAGGGTGATGTGATCATAAACGATTGTATAACCATGACGCTTCCATTCCTAGGGAGTGATGAAACGGGTCTGGATTTTAGTGACTCCTCTCAGTAGAGAAGTGATCTGATCTTGGTCCAAATGTTGGACATTGATCTGAATGTGATTCAGATGCAATGAGAAGATTAGATTTGCGGTCTTGATTTAATCAAGCATCTATGGGAGGCCCGCGATCTGGATTTGAGATTATGATCTCAATGTCCAAGTCACTATACATGGAACAATACAATCGCCCTATCCTTATCTCCAAGTATTCGCGGAGAAAGCGCATTATCCTTGAAAGAGTTCATGGATAATTTCATTGTTGATATGTTTATCCGAGCATTGAGAAAATTGATAATTAAATGTGATTTAATTATCATGAGTAATATGAATTTGATTCATATTATAAGGAGAGTTATCTAAGATAATTAAATGAGATGTAATTACCAAAGATATGATTAATGTGAATGTGATTCATATTATTTGAGAACAGAGAATATATATCCACGATGATTAAATGTGATTTAATTATCATGGACGGTGAATAATGTGGATAGCAATATCCATATTAGTCATATATATTATAAATGTGATTTATAATATATAAGAGAGAACTATTTGTAACTTACATTTGTTAATTAAAATGTTGATGTGAATTGGATTCACATTAGACAATTAATTGAAAATGTAATTTACATTTTATTTTAGGTTGTGAATGTGATTCACAATTTTCCAATGGCAAGATTTCAATATTCACAAAATAATTACGAATTATTGTTGAATTATTTACAACAAGTATTGTTGGAAATCTTGGAGATTTCTATGGAATAATGTAATCTCATGAGATCTCATGAGATTTACATGAGATTGTCACAAAATCCCATATTATGGAAGGAGGCAATCTTCTTTTTAAACTCTCCATGCTTGATTGATTTAATTTGGGATTAAATCATATTGATTTATCAATATATTTGATCTAAATTAAATTAGTTGTCGTTGGTTTTTTACCAACAAAAAATCTTAGCCATTAAAAGAAACACAAATCAATGAGAGCCATTGGATTTGTGTTGTCCCATGGATTGAGATCCATGGATCCCAAAATATTATAAAAGGAGAGGCACCCCCTTGCTCTTCTAGGTTACAACAAGTGAGACAACACTCTCTCTCTCTCTCTCTTTCTCTCTATCTCTCATGTGACCGTCCACCATGGATGCTCTAGAGAGATTCTCCATCGTCGCAATGTCGTCGTTATGCTACCTGATGGTTCGCTCGAGGATCTCCGTCTACTTCGGCGTGCTTTGCTCGTAAAGAAGACGATGTATCTCGTTTGTCGAGATTAGGAGATCCGTGGCTTGGATCTTCAACATGGATTGCGAGAAGCACATGTTTCATCAACACGCTCGCAAGTGTCTCCATTGTCGTATCGGACTTGAGACAGGAGGTCTCTCATCTAGAGACTCGATCACAACCATGCTTCAAGAGGTAATCCTATTACTTATTTGTGGTTTAGACGAAACGATCCGAGAAGTGTTCTTGGATCATGTGGTTTCGTCACATGAAAATTTTAATTTCCGCTGCATCGAGCAACTAATGCGACTAGTCGCTCCCGATCACATACGATGTGATCCTCACGCTTCCGTGATGCGCTTAAGGATCTCACCATATCCTTCAGAGTTGCCCTACTCATGCGCCACGTACCCTTGGGTATGTTTCATATTTTACCCCGTATGTTTATTTATTTTGCTTTAGTCTAGAAAATAAAAGTTGTAGTTAAGAACATTTACAGTTTGGACCTCGTACTTTGTGGTTTTTGTACTTTAGTCCCTCTAAGTTTGAAGCACGTGTGTGCTCACATGTTCTTTGGGATATATTTGCATGTTTGGCATTGGATTTTTCTGTTGTTAATGAATGGATGCTATCTTTTAGAAATTGCATTTATACCCCTATGCATTGGATATTGAGCATGTACGTGAATTAATTGGATTGTTTTTTGCGGAATCGACCCCAAGCTTTTATATTGTGTTATCCAGTGGGTTCGCAAACTTAAATATTTGCATTTTGGTCCCTGCAAACAATAATTAATTGCATGCTTTTCATTGGACTTAATAAATATTAAATTGATTCTAAAAATTACCTAAAAATTACTAGTAGCTCCTGCTAGTATGTAGTTTTTATTGTAATTTTCTTGGATTGATTTAATTGCATTTTCTATTTTTAAAAAATTCAAAAACCCCTAAAAATGTCTCTGTTCTTATAAAAATTATAAAAATTCATAAAATGATTTTAAAATTAAAAAAAATTCCTGGACTTATCTTTTGGTGTGCTTTATCTTCAATTTTAATTTTGTTTGGAAACACACTGTAAAAACCCTAAAACTATTAAAAAACAAAATTTTATAAAAATCATATAAAATCAAGAAAAAAAATTGTGAGTTCAATTTCTGTTTGTAGATTTATATCTATAGTTTATCACAAATTTGCTAACCAAGACCTTGGGGCACTTTAAATATTTTCAATTTGTAATTTGGTCCTAACTGTGCGTTCTTTTGAATTTTGAGCACTATTTGATTTTGTAAAATGCTAAAAAATTAAAAAATCTAGAAAAATTACAAAAAAAAACTTAAAAACCAGAAAATACAAAAATATTTTTAGTTTAATTTTTTGAGCATTTTTTATCTGTTTAAAAAAATCTAAAAGAGTGTTGTGTATGTTTTAAGTGTTTATGCTTGATTGTCTTTATTTGAAAATAAAAAATTGAAAAATTAAAACCACTAAAAAAATTTTATCTTTGAGGTTTGACTACTTGGTTTTTCAATCGTGCTCCTTATATTCGACCCTGGTGGCTATACCAGGTAAATAAAAATAGCGAACCGCTTACATATATTGCTTGCTTCATTGATTATTGAGTGGTTTTATTTTCTCTATTGAGTCAGCCGATTGATTTGAGTCACAAAGACCACTGATTTATCTTGTTACTTAACCCTAGTTGGTAGGCCGCTCATCACCAACCCATCAGCCCACACATGTAACCAACAACCACACCTCATCAATAACCCCTCGCCGTAACCTCCAACATCTCCATGCATTACAAATCCTCCACCTTAAAACCCCTTCCACCCTACCATTATTCATCATCCGCCAACTCGAAACCTAGAGCCACCCGCCTCTGTCTACATCTTGGTGATAGCTTGGTCTGGAATGTTTAGTGTGATGATGGTCTGGACCCTCTTACGACGAGATCCAAGGTGTTAAAACACCTTGTTACAACTTGACCTTGTGTAGTTGCTAGAGCCTCAAGGTGTCTGATAACCACATACTTTCGCGGCAAGGATCAGAAGCTCTCCTCCGAGTGGCTTCCATCTTCATCGTACATTCCAGGTAAATCCCTTGAAACCCTTTCCATTTTCATGTATTCCTTCTTCTCCTTTTTCTTCTTGTTTTCTACCACCCCATCTTCCTCTACATTTTTGAAAAAAACCATTTCAACCTCAATCACCTCACCCTTCTTCCTCCCCTTTTTCCCATCTACCATATCTCACCTCTCACCATTGGCTAACCTCATGGCCGAAGCACAAGCTCCATCTCTAGCGCTACCCTCCAAGATCTGCCCATTTATCCATATTCAATAACCCAAATTAACATAGATCTTTTCTCGAGTGTTCTCTCCTTATTGTAGGCTCTGGAGTACCCCTTTGCTCCACCTGAAGATTTACAAGAATCTCCATTAGAATTGATACGAGCTCTACCGAGCACAAGCTCCATTCCATCACACACCAACAGGTAACTTTTATGAACCCCTATTCCTCCACCTTCTCTCGTCCTTCTATTTCCTTCATCCACGCCTCTCTCTTAATCCTTCATTTTAATCATATTCTCACATATTTGCCCCTAAATCCATCATATCAATCCCATCCCATTTCGATTACCACATGTTACATGCTAATCTGTCAAATTTTCTTCACACCCTTTTTCAAGATCTTTCATCTCTGATCAAATACCAATCCAGAGCTTTGTCCCTTATTTCCATGCACCTACACTTAAGGAACATTGTCTCACCACCATTCAATTTGTTATATTCCCTGTAATCTTGATTTCTGCAATAGTGTAATCACACATGCTGACTTTGATTTGTGTCGAAACAATACATGTTATCTTGAGATTGGTTCTATTTGGACTCATGCAAAGTTTAATTTTTTCTGATTATTGAAAATATGTGGTTTTGAAGCATGGAGAGAAAGTTTATGTGGAATTTCCGTACTTTGATTTTCATAAGATGGAAAAATAATGGAAATCTTCGAGTTAATGGAATTATTCAAGTCTCAGGGGAGACCAGTAACAATTAAATGCTTAAGTCAGATAACTTTTAGTACTGAAATTCCAACCATTACTGAGATTTGATGTGAATGCTTTGTTAATCTCTGAAGTGGTATTGATTCAAAACTCGTCAAGGATAATGCTAATCTTAAATAGAACCAAGTGGGCGGTTACTTCTAGTAACTCCTCCCTATGAATATGCTTTGATTATATTTGCTGGAAAGAATATTTGCTTTATTTCCATAGATATTTGGCTGAAATCTGAATCCACAAGAATCAAGTTTAGATTTCTAATTGTAGTTTCATCATTGCTGATCTGTGTAAATGATGAATCCATTATTCATCACTCAAAAAAGTTGAAACTAATAAGTTGTCGTTCATCATCTATTCTACATTTCTATCATTAATGCACTGATGATTAAATTCACATTTAGCATGCATATTTGCATTATGAGAAGCCCAACTTCCGTTGTAAATATCACTTATATAATACCATATTTTCTCATATTTTAATTATTTCTCACTAATTCAGAATTTAATAAAATTAACTCTCTAGTGTATATATTACAAACACTAATAAAGAAATACCAAAAAATATTAACTTATAAATTTTCCTTAAAAAAACCCAAATCCCAGTTTGCGACTAAATGCCTTAAAATGTGAATATATCTCTCATACAACCTCCAGCGGACCTTACTCACTTTATAATTAATATCTCAATTATCTACAAAATAAGACCAAATACAAAAGAATCAGAGTTCATATGTGAAACTTGGGTTTTGGGCCCCTATTGTTATTGTACATATTGACCTATTTTAACCTTATTGTTTGTGTAAAAATAAGTTTTTTTTGATTTATTTCTTTTATATATAATTTCTTTGATTTACGTTTTAATAAAAATGTGTAAAAATCCAAATAAAATTGAAGTAAAAATCAAAGAAAATAAATCAACCTGAGTCTATATAAAATATGCATAAAAGTCTTTGTTATTTTATTTCTTTATTTTCTTAATGATTAAAAATCTTAAAAAAAGATTAAACGATAAATATTTATTTTATATTTTATTTGATTTTATTTATATTTTTATCTTATTTAAAAATTATAAAAACTTGGCAAAATACAAAATGTGATATTATATATAGGATACCACAAAAAATACTTTTTATGTAGATTGTTTCTTTTGGTTTTGAATCCTTCATTAAAGCTGTAGATCTTCTAGAGATGAACAACTTTATGTTGATCACATTTTGATTTGACCTCTTTTTTATTTATTTTTATTTTTATTTTAATTGTCGGATTTTCTAGGAGCGACACGTGGTCATTCTTGGAGCCACCACATGTCACCCTCATTTTTTATTTTGTTATTATTTATCTTAGTAAATAAATTAATTAATTAATTTTTTATTTATTTTCATTCATTTAATTATATATTTATTATTTTAATTATTTTATTATATTTATATTTATATTTATTATTAATTTTAAATTTTAATTTTAAGTTTTAAATTTTATTCTTTTTTATTTTTAATCATCTCATAACGTGGTCTCCCCTATGGCTGACCATGTGCCCCCTCTCCTCTCTCTCCCAAGTCGCTCTGCATCCTCTCCCTACCTTCGGTAGTTCTGCCACCTTTGTTGGCTAAGCTGCAACATTAACCACCCACGTTGGCCACACACCTCCTACAGCCTACACAGGACCCAATCATCCCCAACTTTCCCTCTCCAATGGTGGTTCCACAATCGCCCAATAGTTCGCCTCCCTCGCCCTTCTTCCACCTCTCTTGTTCTCTGTTCTCGTAATCTCCAACCATGTTCTCCATCTTCCACAACCAACCACCCATAAGGGCCAGTCGCGGTGACCATCACACGCATCCGTCACTAACGAGATGGGTAGCCGCGACCCTCAACTCCTTCTTGGTGACATAATAAGGGTGTTTCGATTGAGCGATGATCGACCATCCATTCCTCTAACAAGATCCAAAAGGGGCTTCCTCTTTTGTAGCAGCAACCTCTAGGCCCAGCTACTCAGCCTCGCGTGCTCCACTACCTGCTTAAGGCCAAGAACAGGAGTTGTGCCATCAGGCTCCAACCTCCAGCGAATCCATCAAATTCTTCTCTCTTCTTTCTTCACCTTTTGTCCCTCTACTTCTTCTCCTCATCATCTCCTTTCCTCTTCTACATTCTCTATTTTGCGTCTTTGATCAAACCCCCAAATTCAATCCTCTTCTTTTCCCTTACCACCACACCTCCAACCTCTCCGACCTTCGACAATCGCCTTACCCATCTCCCATCCACCCATCACCTCCATCCTTCTCCACCACCGTCTGTAGAGCCACCACGTCTCCAACTCAGGTCCACTGCTTCCATCGTCCTCCCATCCCCACTTCCACTTTGATACTAGCAGCTCCCTCTGCCAAATCCACAGCCTTACAATGGCCCTCTTGGCCTCGCCACTGAGATGCTTCTCCTACGAACATCACCGCTCGCTATCGACATCCGTGCACCTCCACATTACCTTGTTGCAATCGATCTCATACCTTCGTACTCATCCCACGCACTCCACTAGAACTCCGGTGAGTCGGCCGCCACCGCCTCCATCCACCGTCGCCCAGATGTGTCATCGCTCCACCGCACGCAAGACCCTAAGCCTGCTTGTAGCCCTTTTCCCCGTTGCACATGAGGCACACACACATGATGGGAAATTTGCTCAGAGACCCCTACAATTTTCTACAACTACACACAAGACCACCCCATCCATGGTACGTGCCTTGGAGAGATCTGCAGCACAATCCCTCGATCTCCCAATAATTTGCAAAAGGGTCGGTGACGTCAACGACGCGTGCCTAGCACGTGAAACAAGTGGGAAATTTGCAGGACATTCGTCGAGGATTTTGGTAATTATAGAAGTGCATCTAGTGATATTTTATTTATTTTATTCTAAATTTCCATTTAGTACCTTGCATTTGTGTCCCTATTTGAGTATTCATTATCATTTTGTTATTCTAAAAGTTGCACATTATAGAACAACTTATGCATTATTACTGTGGATTATTGTTTGATTTTTATGAGCTATGATTGATTTATATAATTATTTAAGTGAAAATTATATTTTTCCCACTAAATGTTATTAGATTGATATTCAATTAATTATTGTTCCAAAAATTCACAATAGGTAGATTTAAGTGTGTTTTATAATGTACCCAAAATCATTTCATCTACACACATATCGAGGTCACAATAAATTAAATTATATTTGAGTAATTGATTTTAATAGATCGTAGATTAATTACTTTAATGATATAATATTTTTCCTAGATAACTCTCACGTAGACATGTCTAGGAAAATTTTGTTTATGCAAAATAAACTGGTTTTCTTTTTATTAAAATTAATTTGCGAAAAATCACCCTATATGAATCATTAATTCATATTAAAGGGAAGTAGATCGGTTGGTAGGAGGTAACACATAATGTAAGTTCCATGTCCGTCTCCTGATGTACCGATAGAGAGGGTACATCAGGCTCCTGAAACAAGACATGCATAACCAACTCAATGGTCGATATTGAGAAATGGAAACACACAACCTCGGTATCATTCTCAATCTATAATACTGTAGAGATCAAATCCTCAACCTAGTGTGCTAAAGAAGAAACCTCAAAAATTGCATCACATAAATAAAAATCCGCCAATGGAAGTACACTCATTACAGTCTCTAATATGTCAGACTCACTTGGATTATCATTATCCTCAGAGTGGACCTTACCATTCTATACAACATGCCTAGGAGAAGGTGACACTAGGGGAGAAGAGGAGGGAGGGAAAGACATACAAGACAAGAGTCTGGATAAGACTCCAACAGCATGAGGGTTGAGGTCAAATCGGACAAGGCAAAATTGTGGCTTAAGAAGAGAGTCACCTTGAGCTGGACTGGGGATGTTGACCCTACAGTGATATGGGTGAAATTAAGACACTAGATCCGACTGAAGAAGGTAAGGATGCTCATGATCACTATGTAAATGATGCGAAACAAGAAAAAGGACTGAAGAGAAGAAAAGAAGAAAAATGACTCGAAGACTGATAACTTGAACTAAAGACAAGAACGCTCGGATTCAAGGTTAGAAATAAAAAAAAGAAACTACAATTCACCAACTCGACACAATGAGGACCGTGAGAGATCAGTCAATTATCTTTTCAGTTTTAGATTTGGGTGAATTTCAAACAATTATTCAAGCTCACAGTTGTAGTCACCTGGAGTGGTTGTGTTTTAGTTGGCGTAACACACCTACTAGATTATCGGGACCACTTTGTCTACAGTCGGAGGCAAGTGCTTGTAGCAAGTAGCATGGTCCAAGAACCAACCCAGGTTCTTAGGGCATAAGTCTAGGGATGATACCTCTAGTCCTTAATGTGTGTGTGCGCCTCACTCTGTCATAATACAACCTGTAGACAAGGAGGGAGTTTCTCTTCCCAAGACAAGGAATCCATTTACTTTTGATTTAATGGTCAAGCAAAATTAGCATGCCTGATTCTATTTTGATTCTCACTTTTTTTGAATGTTTTTCATGCATGATACCTATCAAGGTTTTAGTTCTGTTAGAATCCTATAGTGATCGCAATCAGAGGGAACGAATAGAAAGTAAATGCAAGCGGCAATCAATAATGTATGCCAATACAGAGATGCTCATCTTGCATCCAGCTCTCTTCATACAGGATTCTGGATAGAATTGAAACCTATACTAAATGCAAATGCAAGCCGATGAAAATGCCATAAAATAGGAATTATTATTAATCATAAAGAACCAATGCTAACTCCTCAGATATAGAACCAAAATTTCCGATCTTGGAGACTCTTCGGTGCCTGCCACAACGGGTCCTACAAGCGTTGTGTAGAGTCTCTCTCGGCGCTCGGTTCCAAGTATAAGTAAGAAGCACCTAAATTTGACTAAGTCCGAGCGAATATCTATAGGTGCATGTAATAATTAGGTCTTGGACTTAATCTAACAAGCATGTTATCCTATGGTAAGTCTCAATAATACAAAATAAATAAAAATAAAGTGGAAAATTCAAAGTGTAAGAAATAAATAAAAAGAAAGAAGAAGATAACAAGAAAATCCGATGCGATCCCAGGTGAACAAACACTTGGGCAATGAACCTCTGGAAGTGTAGTGTCCTGGAGAGTTTAAATATTACAAATTTAATGTATCTCTCTCTTTCTCATTTAAATTACAGAATACAAATAAGGATATTTACATCCATAACTCTGAGTAGTTCTGTAGTTGCCCCATGAACCCTTGATAATTCATTATTATATGAGTAACTTCGAATAATCCTTAACTCTTACATGACATAACCCTGTGTTATGTTCCGTTTGGTATGACTGTTATATTTAACGATTTCCATGAGAAAAAGACCAAATTACCCCTGATGTTCATTTTTATTTACAAATCATGCCATCTTGCTGACACCTCCACCCCCCCACCGGAGCTTTCCCGTCCCTCCGCTCACCCTCTAGCCCAGGTCGGTCCCCGAGCACCCCCAGCGAGCCTCACGCTACGGGCAACAACCTCGGTCATTGTTGCGTTGGCTGCAGAGTCCATCTTCTTGCCCGTCTTCTTCTTCTTAATCGATGCCATCTTCTTCAACCACTCTTTCACATCAACTGCGGAGGAATCGGTCTCCGTCTGTTTTGAAGCAATTGTTTCGTCTGGCGGAGGGGTCTCTGTATCGACAAGTTGATCCTAGGAATCCTTGGCTTCCTTGGAAGCCTTTTCCTTCTTCTTCTTCTTTGAAGTCTTGCTCTCGGCATGGGTCACTAAAAAATGAAATAGCGAGAGCCGTTAAATAGTGGTCGGACAAATCAGACTCACTGCCGCTGAGGCAACTACTCAAGCCTTCCCGTTTGTCAACAATTAACCCACATAATTAATTAAACAATCAAGAGCAAGGATTAAAATTAATTATACCCTACTACAAATGTACAATGGCAAGCAAGTACGGGTTGATCACAGGAAGCAAGGGTGTAGAGTGTAGACAAAAAGTCAAGGCGTATGTCTAATGAACTACTCAGCCAATATGGATTTTTTTGTGGGTTTTTGATTTTATATTTTATATTTTTATTTATTTTTAATTTTATATTTCGATTTTTAATTTACTGATTTTTTTATTTTATATTTCTTTAATATTGGAATAAATATACAATATAGTAAAAGGGAGAAATAGGGATTTATAAAAATAGGTCAAAATACTAAAAAATCAGGAAATAAAATCTTTTTGGTCTTCTTATATTTTTAAGATGTTTTTGTGATTTTTGGGGAATTTTCTGAATGTTTTTGGTATTTTTAAAATAAAAAATAAGGTAAAACAGTGACTAAACCTACTGGCCGAAATCAAAATGGGAATGAAAAATGCCAAACAGTATCAAAATTTTCCCAAATTAATTTTACAATAAAGACAATGAAATAAGGAAAACATAGCAACTGAGTTTATATTTTTAGGAATTTTATATGATTTTCTAGATTTTTTTGAAGTTTTTAAGTGTTTTCTAATTTTTCAAGTTTTTACTTTGAAATTTTTAGTGGTTTTTGGATTGACACTAAAATACAATAAAATAGACCTTAGGTAATCTTTTTGGAATTTTTCAAAACGTTTTGTTAATTTTTATGGGTTTTCTAATGCAAACAGTAGGAAAAATGCATGTTTTTTATTTTTAATAATTATAAAAATGCAACAAAACTGCAATGCAAAAATATAGCGTGAATGAGAAAGTCAACAGGAGCATATGCAAATTTTTTTGGTAATTTTTGAAGTCACAATGATACGTGAAATAAATAGAAGAAGCATACAAAAATGCAATGCCTGGCAGGGGTATATTTGTAAATATAAAAAGCTACAAGCGAAAATTACGAATTCACCAAAAGACACGCGCAAAGCACGTGTTATGCTGTTCACAGGGGTATAAATGCGAATACATGAAAGTTCAGGATCAAACGTGCAAAATACCCAAAAACCACGTGTTCAGTCACGTGAGGTAACATGGCCGAGGACTGAAGTGCAAATAGGAAAAGTTAAGGGGTCCAGTTGCAAATATTACAAATATTTTTGAATTGCAGATAAAAGTCTTAGTACTATAAAATAAAGACAAAAAGGACGCGGAGTATACTTGCAAAATTCCCACGCTAAGGCGCTGGCGGACGACGGGGATGAACTCACTTGACACGTGTCGACACCGGGCCGCACGATGACGCTTCGAGTGTGCGGCCGAGATTAGAGCCCTGCGACGAGATCCTACGGTGGAGAATGGCGATGATCTGACGGCTCCTGTACGTACTGGAGGGTGCTCCTGATCCAATGGTGGAGAAAGGTTCACGGAGAACACTCTCCCCAACGAGCTTTGGCGAGTGAATTCGGTTGACACACGGCCTCTCCGGCCCAAGGATCAAGGGCAAAACGATCCTGGGGCCCCTCCGTCGAATGGAGGTCTCAGGCGACCCTGAGACGACGAGATGAAGGCAGACGGTGGCGGCAT
The DNA here is from genome assembly GCA_037367405.1 of Ottelia alismoides. NCBI lineage: Eukaryota > Viridiplantae > Streptophyta > Magnoliopsida > Alismatales > Hydrocharitaceae > Ottelia > Ottelia alismoides. The sequence goes on along the minus strand of JAZKJV010001011.1, from coordinate 1,178,082 downwards.
CCTGGGAGGTGCTTCCCCGAGTTGTCGAGGCTCGATAGAGCCTCCTCTTGGGCTCTGACCTGCAGGATTATAAGCGCAAAAACCAGGCGAGGCGAATGGGGGTATTTTCGAGTTAAAAGGAGGTGGTGCGCGGCTCGGGCATGGAGCTCGGGCGACGGGCGGATACGGGAGCTCTGATCACTCGATCTGGGCGAGATAGAGGTGGATGGAAGGGTGGTTCATGATGACGGAGTGACAAGGAAGAAGATGGAGGTGAAAGTCGGGGGGTTCGAGCAACAGGATGGTCGGTACGCGAAGGCGGAGCGGAGCTCCACCGTGGGGTGAAAAGATGATTCACGGCGAGGTGGTGATTATCATGACTAATTGTTATAGTCTTATCCTAATCTAAGCCTAAGTTACAAGAAAATGGAAGAAGAAGTGAGGAAAGCTCACCAGAGATGACGGAGTGAACTCGCGGCGGAGCTCCGGTGAGGGGTTGGATCTACTTCGATTCGACACCAAACGGCGTAAACCCAAGCTCGAATCGCCTCCTGTTGTCACCAGAAATGCAATGGGCAAAGGTTTTACGGGTAAAAATGGCAGAAGAAGGATCAAAATCAAATCGAAGGTCAAAGGGGCTTGTTGAAGCGGTGGCGGACAGGGTCCAAAGATCAAAGCGCACGAGGGTGATCAGTGATCCAAAACCCAATATTTCATCGGGGCGTGATTCCTCGATCGAAGGCGAACAAAAGTCAAGAAGGAAGATTCGCGAATGGAGATATGAGGTGTCCTAGAAAAATCCTCAAAAGAGGACAAAAACTAGCCCTGACGCCCTGGCAGACCTCGGTCAGAGAGTTGACCGAGGTCAACCAACGCATGAATCTGGTTGGTCCACGTGGACCAACCAGAAAAATCGTTGGAAAAAATGTTTAGAAATTCGATTAAAAATAAAGAATGATTTTAGTAATTTTTATATATAAAATAAAAAATGTTTATTTTCTTATGAAATATTTTATTATGAATTTTATTTATTTTTTTAGATTAATATTTACACGTTTCCTTTTATACCCTTTATAGGTATATTATCTATATATTTTAATATTTTAATTTTATTTTGCATATTTTAATTTATTTTTTTGTTTGTTATTTTATAAATTTATAAAATACTTTTATAAACTTAAGTATATTTTTATTTTATATTTCTGATATGTTTTATATACTTAATAAAATATAAGTATGGTTTATATAGGTACGTAGACAGGTATTATACCTATGTGTATTATATACAAGTATTTTAGTTTCTGTTTCTTTTGTATTTTTATTTTGATTTTAATATACAAGTATATTATAAATAATATTTACAAAAATGTAAAATTATAAATTATAAAAATAATGAATAAATAATAAATTGAATATTTTAATCTGTACAAGCATACAAATAGGGTCCAAAACTCAACTTTCAAGCCGTAACTCCGAAAAATACGAAATCACCTTCATTAAATAGATTATTTTACGCTATATACAATTAAAGGTGAGTTTGGTACATTTCAAGTTTTTATTTGCAAGATACGGGTTTGGGAAGTTGGGATTCTGGATTTTTGTTCAGACCATAACTTTTTATATGTACATTTTTTCAGTGAAATCAATTTTGTATTTTTATTTATTTAATTATCTACAACTTTCATGTACAAAGTTTCTTTATTTGAGGTATAAAAAGTGGAACCAAAAATAGGTCCCAAAATGAACAAAGAATGAATTAAATAAAAGGTTTTTTTATTGTATTTTGGCCCTTATCTCCCCCTACTTTATTCCTTGTCGACCTATTCATCGAGATGCCTAGGTCTCGGGGTTTCGGGTCATAAAATATTTATAATATTTTTTTCTTTTTCTTTTCTTTTCTTTATTCTATAATTTTGGCTTTAAAAACCGCATTTTATACACTATTTACATGTACATGCATGAATGCCAAGATGCTCTAATTAAGGACTTTTACACGCATTTGCTAGGGTTTGATGCCAAAATGATAGAATAAAGATGATGAAACGTAGATTCATCATCTGCCTATACTTGCGTTTGCTAGTCCCTAGCAAACACTTATGCAATAAGTGTAGAAAAGAAAAACAAAGAAAAGAAAAAGAAGAACTTGGATTAAGTTTAATTATCAAACTTGCCTTCACAAAATCAAAGTTTGGAGCTTAAGTCGGACCTTCGAAATTTTAGTGCGGGCGGAACCTTAATGAGAATTGGATTGGAAATCCAACAGCCTTCGAGAATCCCAAAACTCTGCTCAAGTCTCCTCAATAGCCAGGTCAGAAATATTTCAACTCATACGCAAACCCTTACGACTATGAATCTGACTCGTACAGTGTAAGTGATAGTGGCTCTCCCCAACTGAAATGTCAAAGAGACTGACTTCTCCAATATGACAACCCAATGATTCCCCAAACCAACAACTCATCCCTCAAGGAGCAGGGTGTCCCCTTCTAAGTTCAAGTGGCAACCAGCTCAAGAGGAGGGGGTGAAGAGAAGAATGGACGATAGCCAGTGTAGCTACCTATCCTAGGATGCAAGACCAGTGTAGTCAAGTCATCCAGCTGCAGGCTCACATATTTTGACTTTGAAGCACAAACTTGCTTATTCGACTCTACACATATGTACACTCCGGCATGCATTTTTATTTTTTGTACAGGCCTGTCCACTTTTTTGGAGTTTTTGCTTTTGCATTTTTTTAAAACTATATACAACAGCATTTACATAGGGAGTTTTTCCCTCTTGAGCTAGTAGACTATCCCTCTTTTGAAGCTTTATTGCAACCCACGATCTCCTGTCCTCGAAACTCATCATTACTGGACGGGTTGGGGCGCACTTCCCTCCCTAGAGGAGGACAAATGTTTCCACCTGTATGCATCTCATACCGGCAAATCCAACCCCCTCACCACTCCAACTGAGTTGAGCCATGTGAAAGGTGCAAGTGTCCAAGTTAGGTCATTATCAACAAGAATCGTGCATGTGCTCCGAAATACTCTACTTAGGCAGTCAAGAATCCATTGAACCAAGTCTCGTGATCCTCAAAGAATTAAGTCAACTAGATCTGAAGTACCTCAATCCCAGTTCCTATAAGGTTCCTGTTAATTAGGTCGATTTTAAGGTCCAACCAAGCTCCAATCTTCGGATTTTACTTAGACTTGTTCAACCCTTAAACTCAATCCGAAAAATGCTCATGCTATGCAATGCTATGCAGGAAATATTTTTGTGATGCAATTTTCACAGATTTTGAACTTTTTATGGATTTTTGAAAAGATGATGCATATGCATTTTTAGATTTTTCAAAAGGGTTTTCAAATGTTTTTGAATTTTAATTTTGCAAATGTTTTTGGGCTTTTTGAAAACACAAAGTTTTGGCTAAAAAATAGGTACAAATATTTACACGAAGTGCTTCTTATATATACAAGAAGTGGATTTTAAGAATTTACAGGGTAAGTGGTCAATTTTATAGGTGTATATATAGTGGATTTTTGATGTGATGTATATATTCCTCAAACTTATTTGACACAGGTTTTTCAAATGATTTTGAAAACTATAGTCCAAAGTAATTTTTACAAACATTTTACAAACATGTACACATATTTGAAAATCATTTTGCAAAGGTTTTCCAAACATTATATATAGATTTTTCAAATATTTTGGCAACCATTTTTCAAACCATTTGCAAATCATTTTTCAAACATTTTATTTCACACAAAGAAAATAAACTTTACAATCAAAATATTTTTACAAAGGTTGAAAACATGTAACAAAATGTTTTCAAAATAGTTTTCAAAAGATTTTTCACAAAGGTTTTCAAACTATTTTTCAAACATTTTGCAAAAAACATTTTCACTGATTTAATATTCAGTAAATACACAAAGGATTTGAGGAATGGTAACATCTTTTTATTAAGGTTTTTCAATGAATTTAATAAGTATAGTTAGCCATATTTATTAAGAAAAATACGAAAGTACGAGTTATGGCTACAGTATATACACAGTATATACGACCCCCCTATACTTAGCTTGAGCTATGTCCTCATAGATCGGAGAGAAAAGAAAAGACATAACTCGTACTAAGTATAGAAAGGTCTAACGAATAAATAAAGGAATGAATGAAATAATAAGAAGTTGACCGTCCTCCCTATACTTAGGATCAAATAATTCTTAAGTATAGCAGACTGTACACAAGGCAGGGAGGGTCAAGGGTGGGGATGAACAGATCGTACTCAGATTGTCTCCCCCTATACTTAGGGTAAGATATCCCTAAGTATAGACAAGAAGAGGAGACAATGGAGAGGATCGAAAAAACGAGAACTCGAGGTGCACCCCCCCCCCCCCTATACTTAGGACAAAGTACGTCCTAAGTATAGAAGATTGTCTACAAGGGGGTGACACCTGTTGAATAGATACAGAAGATGGAAAAGGAAAAGAAGAAAAGAAGAAAAGAGATGAAAGTGGATATGAACAACTCGGGATGTGCATCCCCCCTATACTTAGGATAAAGTACATCCTAAGTCTAGCAATGATGAAAGGGACATCATGTCGGTAGAAGAGGATAAAAGAGATTGAAAAGAAGAAAAGAAGAAAAGAAGAAAAGTCATTCAAAAATGTTTCGCTCTGCTTGTCCATCTTCTGCCTCTTTGGAGATATCCGGCTCATCCTTGTAGATTACTTGAATCGAGTCAACGACAACCATGAATGTATCATGTTCTAGGTATGGCTTCGGAAGCTGTCCATTGACTACAAATGGTTGTGCGTCAGCTGACAGATTGGATATCAATACACTTCCGTTGTCACACACCTGCCTAAGCATAAACAGCCCAGTCCATTTACTCTTCAATTTGCCTGGAAAGATCCTTAATTTCGCATCAAATAACCACACCTTCTGACCTGGATCGAAAGACTTGCGACGGATATGCTTGTCATGCCATGTTTTGACCTTGTCCTTGTACATCAGGCTGTTGTCATATGCATAATCTCTGAATTCTAGTAATCTGTTCATATCCATTTTCCTGTTCTTTCCTGCTTGCTTGGAGTCCAAATTACAGATGTTAATGGCCCATAAGGATTTGTGAATGAGTTCAATGGGCAAATGACATGGCTTGCCATACACAAGGCGGTAGGGAGACATTCCCAAGGGTGACTTGTACGCTGTTCTATAAGCCCAAAGAACGGAATCAAGCAGTTGAGACCAGTTCTTGCGATCCGGACGCACAAGCTTCTGTAAAATTGTCTTGATCTCCCTATTTGAACATTCAGCTAAGCCATTGGACTGTGGGTGGTAAGGTGAAGCAACACGATGTTCAATGCAGAATTCTTGGATCAGCTTCTTCACCTCTCTGTTTATGAAATGACTACCCCCGTCAGATATGAGAATTTTGGGAATCCCGAACCGTGCTATGATGTGATCTCTCAAGAATCGATAGACAATCCTACTATCAACGGTTTGGGCGGGAATAGCCTCCACCCAGCGACTTACATAATCGACAACAAGCAGAATATATTCATAGCCCTGACTGTTGGGAAACTGGCCCATAAAGTCGATGCCCCATGCGTCGAAGACGTCTGAGATCTGAATGTATTTCAGAGGCATCGTGTCTCTCATTCCTATGGTTCCACCCATCTTATGACAGTCAGTGCAGCATCTGACATAATCATCTACATCTTTGAATAATGAAGGCCACCAGAGGCCACTTTGAAGAACTTTTGCTGCCGTTCGTTTGCCTGAATGATGTCCTCCAGAATCTTGGTCATGACATAAAGCGAGGACACTTGGAACTTCCTCCTGAGGAATGCACCTTCTCCAAATGCAATCTGCTCCCTCACGAAATAAATATGGATCCTCCCACTGGTAGAAATGGATTTTGGACAAGAATCTGTCTATTTTCAACTTAGGCCAATTCTGTATGATTTTCTTGGTCACCAGATAATTCACAATGTCTGCATACCAAGGAAGCGAGGTGACAGACCGAATTGCCTCGTCTGAAAGGTCTCTGTGATCGGCTGCAGGTTCAGCTCAGGAGATTCCGGCTCAGGAAGTATTGACAGATGGTCGGCCACCACATTCTTTACCCCAGGTTTATCTTTGATTTCCAAGTCAAATTCCTGGAGGAGAAGGATCCACCGAATGGGACGTGGTTTGGCGTCCTTCTTTTGCTTTAAATACCGGATGACCGAATGATCAGTGTAAATGATTACTTTGGACCCAAGGAGGTAGGATCTGAACTTTTCCAGGGCAAAGACTACCGCTAGCAGCTCCTTTTCAGTAACAGTGTAGTTTTTCTGGGCTTCGTCGAGCGTTCGGCCAGCGTAGTGAATCACAAATGGTACATTATCTTTCCTCTGTCCAAGTACAGCTCCGATGGCATAATCTGACACGTCGGTCATTATCTCGAAGGGTTGAGTCCAAATAGGAGGCTGTAAGACAGGGGCATGTGTGATGAGTTCTTTCAACTGATTAAAGGCAAGGAGCACACAGTCATCTACAATGAATTCATTCTCCTTGTCGAGCAACTCAGTTAAGGTCTGGCTAGTTTGCTAAAATCTTTGATGAATCGTCAGTAAAAACCGACATGGCCCAAGAATGACCTGACTTGCTTGATGTTTGTAGGTGGCTCAAGTTTGGAAATCACGTCCACCTTGGCTGGGTCAACCTCCATACCACGTTTGGAAACAACGTGACCCAACACGATTCCTTCGGTCACCATGAAGTTGCTCTTCTCCCACGAGAGCACAAGATTGACTTCACAGCACCTCCGTAAGACTCGGTCTAATAAATCCAGACATTGATCAAATGAATCCCCGTAGACCGGAAAATCGTCCATAAAGACCTCGAGAAAGTTGCCCATCTTATCAGCAAAAATTGCAAGCATACACCTCTGAAATGTGGCTGGGGCGTTGCATAGCCCGAACAGCATCCGTCTGAAGGCATATGTACCAAAAGGACAGGTGAGCGTGGTCTTCTCTTGATCTTCAGGAGCAATAGCAACTTGATTATAGCCAGAGTATCCATCCAAGAAGCAGAAATATTCCTTCGTGGCTAATCTCTCCAAGATCTAGCCGATGAAGGGTAAAGGAAAGTGGTCCTTCTTGGTAGAGAGGTTAAGTCTTCTGTAGTCCACGCACACTAGCCAAGAAGTAAGTACTCTGGTCGCGATCTCCTCTCCTTTTTCATTCTTCACAATGGTAATCCCTGATTTCTTCGGCACAACATGCAGAGGGCTCACCCATTTGCTGTCGGAGATGGGATAAATAAATCCCGCATCACACCACTTCGGAATCTCTTTCATAACAACCTCCCGCGGATTTGGGTTTAAACTTCTCTGAAGTTCTCGAGAGGGCCTGCAATCTTCTTCCAAAAAGATGCGATGCGAGCATAGTGACGGATTGATCCAATGGAGATCAGAAGTTCGCCAGCCTATCGCATTGCGGTTGCGTTCAAGAACCTCCATCAGACGAGATTCTTGGTCTTCGATCAGATGTGCATTGATAATGACCGGGTACATATTCGGTTCTCCCGCAAGGAAGGCATATTTCATGTTGGAGGGCAAAGGTTTCAGCTCTGGCGGGGTCTGAGCTGCTTCAGAAGTGACCTCAGCTATTAGTGTAGGTGGTGATTCTTTCAACTGTTCGGTGTCCACCTTACATGGTTCTGCCTCTTCTCTCAAATATTGACAGAATTACTCGATGATGTCCTCTTCATCAGAAGATTCTTCAAGAATTTGCTCTTGGTTTTGAAGGCACATCACCTCCACGACAGTCTCTTGCAGCACATCAGCGAGTTCCTCATCTTGATCGATAAGGGGAAATTCGACTGCGGTCTCCACTTCCTCCTCGAGGCAGAGGAGTTCGTGGATCTCATTGTCATCCAAAAATAAGTTGGTATCTTGAATTTCTGCTAGAAAGTCGCAGTCGTCAGCATACTCAATTACTCTTGCACATGCTGCAGATGTCTGTTCGGCTGGTGTCCCCTCAGGCAGGGTCTCTACTCTGATTGTTTCATTGCCAGTGCCAAAACTGATCTCTCCCGTCCCATAATTCACTACTGCGTTTGATGTCCGCGGAAATGGTCGTCCGAGTATGATTGAGGTAAGGAGCAATGGAGCAGGGACGTCTATATCTAATACCACAAAATCAGCTGGGAACGACTTTCCCTGAACCGTGACTATCACGTCCTCTAATAGGCCCCTAGGCCGCTTAAGTGACTTGTCTGCAAACTGCAGAATCATCTTTGTAGGCTTGAGCGGTCCCATCCTGAATTCCGTAAGTAGCGAAGCTGGCATCAAGTTGACAGAAGACCCGCTGTCGAGAAGTGTTCTTTCAAACTCCTGATTGAACATCTAACAACGCACAAGAGGTACTCCCATATCTGGCTTTTTATCCAGGAGATTGCTGATGGCATTAACGGTGGCCATTGTAAGGATATGCTTTTCAGACTTGCCACCCTTGCTTCTGGAGTTGTGAGGATGCAGCCGGCGCTTGGTTGTGCATGCCTCTTTCAATCCTTTCTTTACAGCTGGCATGTACTCAAGAGCTTTCATTAATGGCATATTCAACACCAAATTCTGGATGATTTCTATAATGGCAGGATCAGACAAAGCATTTTTCAAATTTTTCATTTTTTTGTGTTTTTTCATTGCTTCTGGAAAAGGAATATTTACATCTTCACCAATTTCATTCAAAATAGTGTCCATACTGTTGTGTACAAGTAGATGGCAAAAAGGAATAGAATCATCTACAAGATGTGGACCAAAAATGGCAGGCTCGGCTTCAGGTGCTGGCGTTGGACTCGCTGCAGGTGCAGAGTCCCTTCTATCCGTGGCTGGCTCTGTAGCAGGTGCAATCATCTCCAATGTTGGCCTATCTCCACCGAGGTTGTTGTTATCTTTTTGTGTTTTCTTGTTTTCTTCATTTTTTTGTGATTTTCTAAATGATGGTGCTGCTCCCAAAATGCTACTTGCCCTGGTGTTGGCTGGACTGACGATTCCCCGTCAGATGCAAGATGCTTTCCCTTCGCCGTCGCTGATGGCTGGAGTATCCTACTGCTCCTGAGAGTAACAGCATTAGATAAAAAATAATTTAAGTCACCTGATTCGGGTTGGACACTGTCGGCTACCTACTCCTTGTGTCAGAAGTTGTTCGGATTGGCTTCGACCTGGGCTGGTATGACGATCTTAGCAGCCGTCAGGTCGTCGATCTTCTGAGTCATCTCAGCCATGTTCTTCATTAATTGTTCAAGACAGGCCAGGGCCGGATTAACCGGCACAATCTCAGAAGACTCCCCCTTCTGGGGCCTAGAATGCTGATATGACGGCTGAGACTGCGACTGGTAACCCTGAGAAAAATGGTGAGGAGGAAGGTTGGAGGAGTACTGTGAATTCTGTTGGTTGTATGGAGAAGCCGGTTGCTGATGGTATCCTTGTCCGCAATATCCGGACTGCTGAGGACCGTTCTAGTAATTCTGCCTCCAGGTGTTACCGTGAGATGGAGGCTGGTATTGATAGGAGGGTTGGATGGGTCTCTCACCCTGCTGCTGCTAGTGATAGGGCCTGCTGCCCATGTTCTGACCTTGAGAGTGTCCCTAAGGATGGGTCAGTTGCGCTTCATTGTTCCATACGCCATTGATCTCCTGAATCAGTGGCAGGGAAGGAGAGAACTGCTCGGAGTAGGCTGGCTGGGACTCAGGTTGATATACAACCATCTGTGTCTGAGCCTGCGGGGGCTGCTTCGGAACCTACACGTAATACACGTGTGAATTGGCTGGGGCTGTGGTGGAGTTGGCTGAGGGTTCTGCTGCATTGTAGGCTCCTTCTTCTCAGCATTCGGCTAGGCAGAAGCAGACACAGCGTTGCACATGTTTACATTCAATGCACGAACGAGCTGCTCCAGCTGTTGGGAAATCTGGTCGAGCTTTTCCAGACCCTGGGTCCTCTTCTCGATGATAGATAATTTTTCGAGGTCCTGCGACCTCTTCTCAATGATGTCCACCTTATACAGATGGCTCCCAATGATGCTCAGGTTGGAGCTCTCATCCTTGTCCTCGGTGTGGGAAGCCATGTTTACTGGCTTGCTGATGGCGGTTGGTACCTTCATGTATGCTCTGGACGAGGATTGGGCGGCTTCTCCTTCAGCCATCTCCTCGAAGACGTTCCAGACCACGTCCTCGTCCTTGTTGAAATGCGAACCGCCGCAAGTGGCGTCTACAAGCCTTTGGCTCTCAAGTGATAGCCCACCAAAGAAGTGTTGCACAAGGCTGGTCTTTGGAATTTCATGGTGGGGACACTTCTCCTGGAGATCCTTGAATCTCTCCCACGCTTCATGGACAGTCTCGTGGGGTTGCTGGCAAAAACTGGATATACGGGCGCGCATCTGGTTCAATCGCCCAAGAGGATAGAACTTATGGAGAAATGCGGACTTTAGCGCCTCCCAGGTTGTGACTACCTTCCCTAGATGGTCGACCCAATATAGGGTCTTGTCTTGTAGGTTGAAGGGGAAAGTGGTCATGTTGACTACCTCCAACGGAATCCCAGGGTAGTGAGCGGTAGCACATATGCGGCCAAACTTCTTGAGATGAATGTAAGGCTCTTCAGTAGTATTCACGTGAAATGTGGGAAGCAAAGATAGAAACTGCGGTTTTAGCTCGAAGTGGGCATGAATACATGGAATCTGGATCCACTCAGTGATGCGACCCGCTCCTGGATTGTATGTCTCCTTCAACGTAGGCTTCGACTGCGGTGGGTCTGCTTCCGCTGCATCAAATTCTGGTCTTCCCACTGAGAACTCATCTCTAACCTCTTCGAAATTGAGCTCTTGGTTCGGATCATCCTCCCTGCGACTATCTCGTGCATCGGCCCTCCTCCTCAGATCATTCAGCATATCTTGGAAGGCGGTCTGGGCCAAGGCTTGATTAGTCAATTGCTGCTGGATGGCTTGGATGGAAGCCAGCAACTGACTGTTAACTTCATTCTGTGTAGTGTACTGCCCTTCCCCTTGATCGGCATCAGCTTCTACTTGGGGATGTGGTCCCTTTCCTCTTCCACCGGCCATCTCAGATTTTGCTTGACTTGTTGGCTCGGGGTCGGGCTCTAGATCTGCGCACGGAAGAATGCCTTGATCAATCTGACTTGCAGCACCAGATGTAGATGAGAATTCTGTGTTAAGTTCAACATAGAATTTTGTTAAGGATGGCGATGTGTAAGGAGTAAAATCAATGGCCATCCAAAACAGGCAACGATTGGAATAAGAGTGATTCCGGTTTAAAGAAGACGGGGAGCCTGGAGATCGGCTCACGGAACGTAAACCGGGTTCCTGGGAATCGCCCCGAATTATTAGAGAGGGCAAGCGGATGGAACCGATATGGGTGTCGACGGAGTCTCGACTAAACTGTCCATTCGTCGCCATCTCGAAGATCAAGAGGAAGATCGATGTGGATGAAAGATACGGGGATCAACAAGAAACAAATGGAGTGTAAAACAGTAGAAGGCTCATAATGAGCAAGGGTCAAATGGAAGGAGGGCAAAAATGGTGCAAAGGCGCGGTGTTTTTGATCTTGACCTAGATCCAACTAGCAATCAAACACAAAACAAGGAGATTCACCAACTCAACACGTGAAGCCATAAGGGCTCGGCTATTATCTTTTTAGTTTTTAGCTTGAATTCAGGAAGTTATCTTTCAACGAGTCCTTAGAGCGCTACGCCTAAAGGAGAGAGAGTACTGCCGGAAGAGTATCCCGTACTTGTCCTCCTCCTGTGTAACATGTAGTCTGCACTTTTTAAGGTCCTTGTAACCCTTCCTGGATCCCTACTCAGCCAAAGAAATAGAGAGAGGAAGCCAATAGGCGAAACTGATACTTCGGAACTCGCTCGCAATGGAATCACTCGTGAGCGTGCAAGAACCTACTCCGACGCGAGACGATGAGACAGACACCCCCGTGAAGGCGTGGCCTAGGCTCGATACTTCGGACAAGGTCGATGCTCTACACAATAGAGAGTCACCACTGTTGACCAAGCCCTACTCGTCCACGTACGATAGAAGCACCAATACTTCGGAAATCCAGGCGATACACAAGGCAGCCACGGACTGGGTTTTGGGCTCTAATCCTTACGAAGCTGCTCTCTCACTTGGAAGGAGACCTTCCCATGCAACCTGAATACAAGTGAGGGTGTTACTCTCCCCAAGCAATGAATCCAATTACAAGTTTTATTTAGATCAAGTTTTCTTAGCAGTCCTTTTTTTAAATTTTTTGGTGTTATCGCTTCTTTTGAGTCAATTCAAACAAGTGCCTAACGTTTTTATTTTTTCTTGATTCCTATTTGATCCAAAAACAGAGGGAAAATAGTGTCGGAAAAGCCAATGCAAGTGGCACTAAGATGGAAATCTCACGTAAGTGCCTAAATGATGAATGCAAAGATAGAAGACTTATAGTGACTCCCAGCTCTCTCCATGCGGGATGCAAAGCAGGAATTTATAAACCTATACTACATGCCGATATGCACACGGAAATCGTCCTAAGCAGGCAATTGCTAACGTGAAGAACCACAAGTTGATTCACCAATCCTCAATCCAAAGATTCCAGTCTAGACTCACCCCTCCTCTTCTCGACAAATCGAGTTTAGGAGTAGCGCTTGATGGGGTGGGCTCGCGGCACGACGGATCGAAAAATGATGATTCAACTGTTTAATTAAACTAAATCCAAATACGCACTATAGGTACATGCAATGATTATTAGGGTGTTTGGACCTAATCTAATCAATCAAGCAATGCCTAAAATCTAAGGGCTCAATCCACAAAAGAAAGGGAAAATAAATCAAAACCGGCAAATGACAGTCGAGAAACACGATAAAATCAGCGGTGAGCCCCCAAGTGAACAAACACTTAGAAATTGGGCCCGAGTGTCTAAAGTCCAGGGTACCTGTATTATTACAATTAAATCAAATGTCTCTCTCTCACAAAAGACTAAAAGAAACTGACTATCCTCTCTCTCTCTCTCTCAAGTTCTCCTGCTCTCTCCTGTCGGCTAGAGTAGAATAGCCGGCTCCTCCTCCCAAGGCTACTCAGGATCCCCTAGGCGATCCTCCTCGGTCAGTGGTCCCTCGCAAGAAAATAAGATGGGATGTCAGACAGTCCAAAACAAACTATGCAATAAAAACAGATAATCAAAAATGGCTAAGCAGATAAAGAGACACAAGTCTACTCTACAAGCCGATGCTCCCCAGCAACGACGCCATTCGAAAAACGAAATAGCGAGAGCCGCTAAATAGTGGTCGGACAAATCAGACTCACTGTCGCTGAGGCGACTACTCAAGCCTTCCCGTTTGTCAACAATTAACCCACACAATTAATCAAACAATCAAGAGCAAGGATTAAAATTTATTATACCCTACTACAAATGTACAATGGCAAGCAAGTAAGGGTCGATCACAGGAAGCAAGGGTGTAGACTGTAGACAAAAAGTCAAGGCATATGTCTAATGAACTACTCATCCAATATGGAATTTTTTTGTGGGTTTTTGATTTTATATTTTTTTTATTTTTATTTAATTTTTAATTTTGTATTTCGATTTTTAATTTACTGCTTTTTTATTTTATATTTTATATTTTTTTAATATTGGAATAAATATATAATATAATAAAAGGGAGAAAGAGGGATTTATAAAAATAGGTCAAAATACTCGAAAATCAGGAAATAAAATCTTTTTGGTCTTCTTATATTTTTAAGATGTTTTTGTGATTTATGGGGAATTTTCAGAATGTTTTTGGTATTTTTAAAATAAAAAATAAGGTAAAACAGTGACTAAACCTACTGGCCAAAATTAAAATGGGAATGAAAAATGCCAAACAATATCAAAATTTTCCCAAATTAATATTACAATAAAGACAATAAAATAAGGAAAACACAGCAACTGAGTTTATATTTTTAGGAGTTTTCTAGATTTTCTAGATTTTTTTGAAGTTTTTAAGTATTTTCTAATTTTTAAGGTTTTTACTTTGAAATTTTTAGTGGTTTTTGGACTGACACTAAAATACAATAAAATAGACCTTAGGTAATCTTTTTGGAATTTTTCATAACGTTTTGCTAATTTTTATGGGTTTTCTAATGCGAATAGTAGGAAAAATACATGTTTTTTATTTTTAATAATTATAAAAATGCAACAAAAATGCAATGCAAAAATATAGCGTGAATGAGAAAGTCAACAGGAGCATATGCAAATTTTTTTGGTAATTTTTGAAGTCACAATGACACATGAAATAAATACAAGAAGCATATAAAAATGCAATGCCTGTTAGGGGTTTCTTTGTAAATATTAAAAGCTACAGGCGAAAATTGCAAATTCACCAAAAGACACGCGCAAAGCACGTGTTATGCTTGTAAAGCCTTGAACTTGGCATATCTCGGATCCCATATAATAAGATCCGGCTCGTCAAGAGAAAACCAACGAAATTTGTTTCGTGTGAATCGGACTTCATTTCGAATTGTTATGATTTTCGGAAGAAAGAGGAGTAAGGAAAGCTAAGATGTCATTAACCCATAATGACTGTCATTAGGACTAATTAAACATGATTAAAGAAACTAATGATGGATTGAAAACCACTAATGATCATTAATAAACACTAATCAATAGTTAGCAAAAGATAAGCATAAGCCGCGAAAGTTAAATCGTGATTAGTGAAAGTTAATCACGATTAGTGTTAATTAAACGTAATTTGTGAATCTAGAATCCTCTGGAATGTTCTAACTTAAGCCCCAAGTTTGGGATAGGTTTTGGCCAAAACCATGGGCTGCTAAACCATGGTTAAGGCCTAAACCATGGTTTTCTAACCATGGTTAGTGGTTTTCCAGGGCCTATAAATAGACCCCCACCCATTCTTTCTCTTCGACTTCCACTACCACCACCACCCCAAGGGCTAGGGTCGAGAGGTCGAAAGGAGGAGTGGGAGGCGAGGGAGGAGCGCTAGCGAAGCACTGTCGGGAGAATGAGGAGGAGAAAGGTACGATCCTCTCTTAGTTTGCTTCGTAAGCTAGGCTTTTAATCCATCCTCTTGTTCTTCCAAGTTTTGTTCTTGATTCATCTTTCTTTCCGATTTGTTTTCCTGTTGTGGATCGAGGAGAAATTTGTGTAACACCCTACTTAGGTGCGGGCGGCTATGCACGTCAGTGATCCTGTGATTCGTCACATGTTCACTCACCTAAGACGCGTGGTGTCTACCGATTCTCCATCGTTTATGTTTCTATTCTTTCTAATATGCTTTTATAATTATTTTGATGGAGAAATCTGTGTAATACCCTACTTAAGTGCGGGCGGCTATGCACGTCAGTGACCCTGTGATTCGTCACACGTTCACTCACCTAAGATGCGTGGTGTCTACCGATTCTTCATCTCTTGTTGTTTGAGTATATTCTTTCAGTTTTGCTGTTGTTTTCCTCACGGTTGATTTTATAGGTGAACTGCCGAAATTTTCCGAGAAATATGTCCCGATATAAGGGGGAACTCTGTCGAAATTTTCCGAGAAATATGTCGCGATATAAGGGGAAACTCTGCTGAAATTTTCCGAGAAATATGTCCCGATATAAGGGTAAACTCTGCCGAAATTTTCCGAGAAATATATCCTGATATAAGGGGAAACTCTGCAGAAATTTTAAGAGAAAATATGTTCTTGGTGTTCTTGGTGTTCTTCACGTTCTTCACGTTCTTCGTTCGTTCTTCGCGTTCTTGACACGTTCTTAGCGTTTTGATACGGAAATGAAATTCGATCTTTTCAGGAGCCTTAAAATAGCCTTTCTAAAAAACGAAACACGTAAAGCCTTGCATACACGAGAGAGAGCTCAATTAGGTAACGAAATCCTTTCTTTTACTGTTGGATTTTCATACAAGATTATTGAAATTCTTGATTTTATTTTCTTTGCTATTAAGAACCCTAATTTTGGCCATTTCTGAAAAGTCTGAAAAGTTGCTTTGTGATTCCCACTAAAATAGGGTTTAAGCATCAAATTGATGCGGTGTCTTTGAAAGTTAGGGTTTGGGAGTTAAAATAAGCATAAATACGAGTATACGTGGTTATGAATAATATATATATGAGTCTATACTAAATATTGCTAATTATGCAAATCGAAGATTTAACAAAAGAATTACATCATGGGAATTGATGTGGCTTGAGTTGGATCCTGAAAAGGATCGTGTGTCACGTTAAGGATGAGTGGGAGTAGAACTACATGTCGGACATGCAACCTGTAGGTTTGTCGGAAGGAACCCGTATTGGTGTTTCCCTACCTAGGTGGTCCACGGTTGCCCTGCTATGATAAGTGCACACAAATTGAATGTTTTGCAACGCGTGGTACTGGGAGCCAATATATTCGGTTTGGAACGACGGACGATGTGGTCGTGCCATGTGGAGGCACGGGTGGTTCAATAGCGGCTGGGTCACGATAATATGTATTTAAAGCTGCTAGGTTATACGATTAAATGTTAGCCTGAGGTTTTAAGCAATCGAATCCTCGAGGACGGTGTGCTCATTTGATTTTCTAGGTTGAGGGTTTGAGACCCTGTTTAATAAAAGAAAAGGAAATTGTCGGGGTAGTATTGGAGGATTGGTTAACGCGACGTGCGACGGCATAAGCTTACCAAGATCAACACAATCTCCAATCCCGAAGTGTCCACAGCTTCGGAGTCCAATAATGGTGGGGTTCCCCTGGACTAATCCCCGATGTGGAATAGAAAGGAATAGGACTTAAATTAATGAGAAGGAATGAAATTTTTGTGATATCAAGTTTTGAAAAATTACCCAATTTGTTTGCTTTTCTCTTCTTCGTTACTTAGCATTCGCTAATTTTCATCCTATGATTTATGGAAAACCCAACAGGTATCGGTGAGCCATCGCAAGGACTTTAAAAATTATATCCAGCTTACATACTAGACATCCATCCAGCCACAATAGCTTTACTCTTTAAGGTAGTTAGTAATCTTTTGTATATTTTCCTTTCAAGCTGATGTACATGTAAATGATTATAATGGAACAGTGTATCATCTGAACTTTATTTTGTGAATAGAAAAGTGTTGAAATACTTTCTTCTGAGTATTTTTATTTGCAGTCTATTTTCGAATGTTAGTTGTGATTGCTAAATAAATTATTGCTGAGTAACTAGACCCGGATATGGGAGGATCCGACGGCCCGGGGAAACGGGGTCGCGATAGATTGGTATCAGAGCAAGGTTACTCTAGTAATTTATTTAGTAATTAACAACTATGAGCGGTATTCAGAAAACTAAGGTTGTATTAAGATCCTTTGATCTTATAAATGATTGCAGTACCATTCACAAGTCATTATCCCTTATGTACATCATGCTAAGACATATAGGATCTGACCTTTGACCTTGACTCATCCCAGGATCATGACTTTTCAGTACATGCCTTATTTGATTCTGATGCTTCACATTCATTTATTGCTCGATGGATAGTACCCACTTTGGGTAAGATATCAGTAGAAGTGCAACAGTCCTATCTGATCAAGGGACCAGGAGGATAAGTATTTATAATCCGAGAAATCCTGGATAATTGCATGGTAGTGATAGCGGGACATCAGTTACCTGTTTCACTGCTACTAATAGAAATGGAGGACTTTGATCTTATCCTAGGGATGGATTGGCTAGAAAGGCATCATGCATGTCTTGATTGTTTTCATAAGACAGTAACGTTTCGCCTTCCTAACTCGATAGAGTTCCAGTTCATTGGAAAGACATCCAATTATAATATCGAATATATCTCTACATTGAAGGCACAACAGTTGTTAGAGCAAGGGTGCCAAGGTTATTTAGCCTATGTAACCACTACATCAGGGTCAGACAGAATGATGGAAGAAATACCTATAGTGTGTGAGTTTCCTGATGTATTTCCATAGGAACTACCTGGATTACCACCTGAGCGAGAGATTGAATTTGAAATCTCTCTCATACCTGATACTCATCCTATCTCTATCCCTACATATAGGATGGCACCAGCTGAGTTACGAGAGTTAAAGGTACAATTGCAAGAACTCTTAGATAAAGGATTCATTCGTCCTAGTACTTCACCATGGGGTGCACCTGTCTTATTTGTCAGAAAAAAGGATGGGTCGATGCGGTTGTGCATTGACTATAGACAACTAAACAAGAGGACAATAAAGAATAAGTACCCACTGCCGAGAATAGATGATCTCTTTGATCAATTACAGGGTTCAATTGTGTATTCCAAGATTGATTTAAGATCTTGATACCATCAGTTGAAAATTAAAGATACAGATATTCCCAAGACAGCTTTTCGAACTAGATACGGGCATTATGAATTCTTTGTCATGCCTTTTAGACTAACAAATGCCCCAACAGGTGTGCTTATTTACTCCAAGGATAAGTGTCTGCATGAACATCATCTCAGGAGGGCACTTGAAACTCTAAGGAAGAACAAACTGTATGCTAAATATAGCTAATGTGACTTCTGGCTATCTGAAGTATCTTTCTTAGGCCATGTTATTTCTGGAGAAGGTATATCAGTTGATCCTACAAAGGTTAGTGCGGTGATGAGTTGGGAACGCCCGAAGACTGTCACAGAAATACGATCCTTTCTGTGATTAGCTGGATATTATAGAAGATTCGTGAAGGACTTTTCACGAATAGCATTGCCAATGACTAGACTAACTCAGAAGGAGGTCCCATTCTTATGGTCTGATACATGTGAAGCTAGTTTTCAGACACTGAAAGAATGCCTAACATCTGCACCAATCCTTACTCTACCCTCCGGGAGTGAAGGGTTTACAGTGTACACTGACGCATCTAAAGAAGGACTTGGGATGGTTCTTATGCAACACGGTAAGGTAGTTGCGTATGCTTCACGACAGCTCAGGACACATGAAAAAAATTACCCAATACATGACCTTGAATTAGCTGTCGTAGTTTTTGCTTTAAAGATATGGAGACACTACCTGTATGGTATTACTTTTGAAATCTTCACCGATCATAAAAGCTTGAAATATCTGTTTGATCAAAAGGAGCTCAATATGAGATAGAGACGGTGGATAGAGTTGTTGAAATATTATGATTGCACTATCTCCTATCACCCTGGTAAGGGGAACGTCGTAGCAGATGCCCTTAGCAGAAGAACTTATTCACCTGGGTTAGTGAGTGCTATCCACTTCTGGGGTTTACTATCAACGTTAAGTGAATGGAAACCATTTGATAGTTGTTGATACTATAACTATTCTTCATCGATACAAACCAGAGATCTGGGATAAAATAAAGAAAGGATAGGAGGATGATCCAGTCCTTAAAGACTTGAAACAACAACTTGAGAAGTATGAGATAGAGGGATTCCAGATACAAGATGGGTTACTATATAACCATCACAGAGCTTGTGTACCAGACATACCTGAACTGAGGAAAGACATTTTACGTGAAGCTCATTGTTCAAGATTATCTATTCATCCAGGAATTACAAAGATGTATAAGGATCTTCATTCATACTTTTGGTGGCCGGGAATGAAGAAAGATGTTGCTGAGTTTGTGAATTCATGTTTCACTTGTCAGCAGGTAAAGGCTTCACACCAAAAGCCACCGGGATTATTGCAACCCCTTCCTATACCTGAATGGAAATGGGAAAGCATTTCCATGGATTTCGTTACTAGCTTACCTCAGATGACTAGTAGTAAAGATTGTATCTGGGTTATAATAGATCGTCTGACAAAGGTAGCACACTTCATTCCGATAAACTTATCTTTCACTCCAGACCAGCTTGCTGAGTTATATATTACACATGTGATTCGCCTCCATGGTATCCCAAAGGAAGTAGTTTCCGATCGAGATTCACGATTCACCTCACACTATTGGGAGAACTTCATGAAAGCCTTAGGTACACAGTTATGTTTAAGCACAACATATCATCCACAAACAGACGGTCAGTCAGAACGTACGATTCAGACACTAGAGGATATGCTACGAGCATGTGCCTTAGAATGGAAGGGATCGTGGATTAAACATTTGCCTCTTGCAGAATTCACCTACAATAATAGTTACCATACAAGTATTGGCATGGCACCATTTGAAGCACTATATGGACGAAGGTGTACTACTCCTTTGTGTTGGGAAGAGGTCGGAATAAAGAACCTTTATGATTCAGATAGACTTCAAGAGACACGGGAAGCTGTAAAGCTTGCTAGAAAAAGACTATTAACTGCCCAGAGTCGCCAGAAAAGTTATAGTGATACCAGGCGAAGAGACCTTGAATTTGAGGTAGGTGACTTTGTATTTCTCAAAGTATCACCTATGAAGGGTGTTCAGAGGTTTGGCTTGCGTGGGAAGTTAGCACCCAGGTTCGTGGGTCCCTTTGAAATTATTCAGCGCATTGGAAAAGTGGCATATAGACTTGCACTTCCTCCACATCTTTCGGCAATATATGATGTATTTCATGTATCAAATATGAGAAAGTACATTAGGGATCCAGAGCATAAGATAAGTTATGATGATTTACATGCTGAGCCAGACTTGACATACCAAGAGATACCTGTGCAAATACTTGAAAGGGATATCAAGAAGTTGAGAAACAAAGAGGTGCCTCTTGTTAAAATATTATGACGGTGCCAAGAGTTTGAAGAAGCCACATGGGAACCTGAGGTAGAAATGAGAGAGAAATACCCCTACTTATTCGAGTAATAACACTGTGTATTGTATATCTTATTTATAAATGAAATGGTGTTCATTCTCTTTAAGTTTGTTATGGTTTGAATCCTCTTTAAGGTTGTTATGCCTGTATTTCTTGTCTCGAGGACGAGACTTCCTTTAAGGTTGTTATAATTGTAAAGCCTTATACTTGGCATATCTCGGATTCTATATAATAAGATCCGGCTCATCAAGAGAAAACCAACGAAATTTATTTCGTGTGAATCAGACTTCGTTTCGAATTGTTATGATTTTCGGAAGAAAGAGAAGTAAGGAAGGCTAAGAGATCATTAACCCATAATGACTGTCATTAGGACTAATTAAACATGATTAAAGAAACTAATGACGGATTGAAAACCGCTAATGATCATTAATAAACACTAATCAATAGTTAGCAAAAGATAAGCATAAGTCGCGAAAGTTAAATCACGATTAGTGAAAGTTAATCACGATTAGTGTTAATTAAGCGTCATTAGCGAATATAGAATCCTCTGGAATGTTCTAACTTAAGCCCCAAGTTTGGGATAGGTTTTGGCCAAAACCATGGGCCAAAACCATGGGCTGCTAAACCATGGTTAAGGCCTAAACCATGGTTTTCTAACCATGGTTAGTGGTTTTCCGGGGCCTATAAATAGACCCCCACCCATTCTTTCTCTACGACTTCCACTACCACCACCATCCCAAGGGCTAGGGTCGAGAGGTCGGGAGGAGGAGTGGGAGGCGAGGGAGGAGCGCTAGCGAAGCGCTGCCGGGAGAACGAGGAGGAGAAAGGTACGATCCTCTCTTAGTTTGCTTCGTAAGCTAGGCTTTTAATTCATCCTCTTGCTCTTCCAAGTTTTGCTCTTGATTCATCTTTCTTTCCGATTTGTTTTCTTGTTGTGGATCGAGGAGAAATCTGTGTAACACCCTACTTAGGTGCGGGCGGCTATGCACGTCAGTGACCCTGTGATTCGTCACACGTTCACTCACCTAAGACGCGTGGTGTCTACCGATTCTCCATCGTTTATGTTTCTATTCTTTCTATTATGCTTTTATAATTATTTTGATGGAGAAATCTGTGTAATACCCTACTTATGTGCGGGTGGCTATGCTTGTCAGCGACCCTGTGATTCGTCACAAGTTCACTCACCTAAGATGCGTGGTGTCTACCGATTCTTCATCTCTTGTTGTTTGAGTATATTCTTTCAGTTTTGCTGTTGTTTTCCTCACGGTTGATTTTATAGGGGAAACTCTGCCGAAATTTTCCGAGAAATATGTCCCGATATAAGGGGAAACTCTGTCAAAATTTTCCAAGAAATATGTCCCGATATAAGGGGAAACTCTGCCGAAATTTTCCGAGAAATATGTCCCGATATAAGGGGAAACTCTGCCGAAATTTTCCGAGAAATATATCCCGATATAAGGAGAAACTCTGCCGAAATTTTAAGAGAAAATATGTTCTTGGTGTTCTTCGTGTTCTTCACGTTCTTCGCGTTCTTCGTTCGTTCTTCGCGTTCTTGACACGTTCTTAGCGTTTTGATACGAAAATGAAATTCGATCTTTTCATGAGCCTTAAAATAGCCTTTCTAAAAAAACGAAACACGATAAAGCCTTGCATACACGAGAGAGAGCTCAATTAGGTAGCGAAATCCTTTCTTTTACTGTTGGATTTTCATACGAGATTATTGAAATTCTTGATTTTATTTTCTTTTCTATTAAGAACCCTAATTTTGGCCATTTCTGAAAAGTCTGAAAAGTTGCTTTGTGATTCCCACTAAAATAGGGTTTAAGCATCAAATTGATGCGGTGGCATTGAAAGTTAGGGTTTGGGAGTTAAAATAAGCATAAATACGAGTATACGTGGTTATGAATAATATATATTTGAGTCTATACTAAATATTGCTAATTATGCAAATCGAAGATTTAACAAAAGAATTACATCATGGGAATTGATGTGGCTTGAGTTGGATCCTGAAAAGGATTGTGTGTCACGTTAAGGATGACAGGGAGTAGAACTACAGGTCGGGCATGCAACCTATAGGTTTCTCGGAAGGAACCCGTATTGGCGTTTCCCTACCTAGGTGGTACACGGTTGCCCTGCTATGATAAGTGCACACAAATTGAATGTTTTGCAACGCGTGGTACCGGGAGCCAATATATTCGGGTTGGAACGACGGAAGATGTGGTCGTGCCATGTGGAGGCACGGGTGGTTCAATAGCGGCTGGGTCACGAAAATATGTATTTAAAGCCGCTAGGTTATACAATTAAATGTTAGCCTGAGGTTTTAAGTAACCGAGTCCTCGAGGACGGTGTGTTCATTTGATTTTCCAGGCTGAGGGTTTGAGACCCTATTTAATAAAAGAAAAGGAAATTGTCGGGGTAGTATTGGAGGATTGGTTGAGGCGGCGTGCAGCAGCATAAGCTTACCAAGATCAACACAATCTCCAATCCCGAAGTGTCCACAGCTTCGGAGTCCAATAATGGTGGGGTTCCCCTGGACTAATCCCCGATGTGGAATAGAAAGGAATAGGACTTAAATTAATGAGAAGGAATGAAATTTTTGTGATATCAAGTTTTGAAAAACTATCCAATTTGTTTGCTTTTCTCTTCTTCGTTACTTAGCATTCGCTAATTTTCATCCTATGATTTATGGAAAACCCAACAGGTATCGGTGAGCCATCGCAAGGACTTTAAAAATTACATCCAACTTACATACTAGACATCCAGCCAGCCACAGTAGCTTTACTCTTTAAGGTAGTTAGTAATCTTTTGTATATTTTCCTTTCAAGCTGATGTACACGTAAATGGTTATAATAGGACAGTATATCATCTGAACTTTATTTTGTGAATAGAAAAGTGTTGAAATACTTTCTTTTGAGTATTTTTATTTGCAGTCTATTTCTGAATGTTAGTTGTGATTGCTGAATAAATTATTGCTGAGTAACCAGATCCGGATATGGGAGGATCCGACGGCCCGTGGAAACGGGGTCGCAACGATGCTGTTCACAGGGGTATAAATGCGAATACATGAAAGTTCAGGATCAAACGTGCAAAATACCCAAAAACCACGTCTTCAGTCACGTGAGGTGACGTGGCCGAGGACTGAAGTGCAAATAGGAAAAGTTAAGTGGTCCAGTTGCAAATATTACAAATATTTTTGAACTACAGATAAAAGTCTTACTATATAAAATAAAGACATAAAGGACGCGGGGTATACTTGCAAAATTCCCACGCTAAGGCACTGGCGGACGGCGGGGATGAACTCACTTGACACGTGTCGACACCGGACCGCGCGATGACGCTTCGAGTGTGAGGCCGAGATTAGAGCCCTGCGACGAGATCCTACAGTGGAGAATGGCGATGATCTGACGGCTCATGTACGTACTGGAGGGTGCTCCTGATCCAACGGTGGAGACAGGTTCACGAAGAACACTCTCCCCGGCAAGCTTTGGCGAGTGAATCCGGCCGACACACGGCCTCTCTGGCCCAAGGATCAAGGGCAAAATGATCCTGGGGCCCCTCCGCGTCGAATGGAGGTCTCAGGCGACCCTGAGATGGCGAGATGAAGGCAGACGGCGGCGACGTCCTGGGAGCTGCTTCCTCGAGTTGTCGAGGCTCGATAGAGCCTCCTCTTGGGCTCTGACCTGCAGGATTAGAAGCGCAAAAATCAGGCGAGGGAATGGGGGTATTTTCGAGTTAAAAGGAGGTGGTGCACGGCTCGGGCGTGGAGCTTCACGACGGGCGGAGACAGGAGCTCTGATCGCTCGATTTAGGCGAGATCGAGGTGGATGGAAGGGTGGTTCGTGATGACGGAGTGACAAGGAAGAAGATGGAGGTGAAAGTCGGGGGGTTCGAGCGACAGGATGGTCGGTACGCGAAGGCGGAGCGGAGCTCCGCCGTGGGGTCAAAATGTGATTCACGGCGAGGTGGTGATTATCATGACTGATTGTTATAGTCGTAGCCTAATCTAAGCCTAAGCTACAAGAAAATGGAAGAAGAAGAGAGGAAGGCTCACCAGAGACGACGGAGTGAACTCGCGGCGGAGCTCCGGCGAGGGGCTGGATCTACTTCGATTCGACACCAAATGGCGTAAACCCAAGCTCGAATCGCCTCCTGCTGTCACCAGAAATGCAATGGGCTAGGGTTTTAGGGGTGAAATTGGCGGAAGAAGGATCAAAATCAAATCGAAGGTCAAAGGGGCTTTTTGAAGCGGTGGCGGACCGGGTCCAAAGATCGAAGCGCACGAGGGTGATCAGTGATCCAAAACCCAATATTTCATCAGGGCATGATTCCTCGATCAAAGGCAAACAAAAGTCAAGAAGGAAGATTCGTGAATGGAGATACGAGGTATCCTAGAAAAATCCTCAAAAGAGGACAAAAACTAGCCCTGACGCCCTGGCAGACCTCGGTCAAAGAGTTGACTGAGGTCAACCAACGCATGAATCTGGTTGGTCCACGTGGACCAACCAGAAAAATCATTGGAAAAAAATGTTTAGAAATTCGATTAAAAATAAAGAATGATTTTATTAATTTTTATATATAAAATAAAAAATGTTTATTTTTTATGAAGTATTTTATTATGAATTTTATTTATTTATTGAGATTAATATTTACATGTTTCCTTTTATACCCTTCATAGGTATATTATCTATATATTTTAATATTTTAATTTTATTTTGTATATTTTAGTTTATTTTATTTTTTTATTTGTTATTTTATAAATTTATAAAATACTTTTATACACTTAAGTATATTTTTATTTTATTTTTCTGATATGTTTTATATACTTAATAAAATATAAGTATGGTTTATATAGGTATGCAGACAGGTATTATACCTATGTGTATTATATACAAGTATTTTAGTTTCTATTTCTTTTGTATTTTTATTCTGATTTTAATATACAAGTATATTATAAATAATATTTACAAAAATATAAAATTATAAAGTTATAAAAATAATGAATAAATAATAAATTGAATATTTTAATCTGTACAAGCATACAAATAGGGTCCAAAACTCAACTTTCAAGCTGTAACTCCGAAAAATACGAAATCACCTTCATTAAATAGATTATTTTACGCTATATACAATTAAAGGTGAGTTTGATACATTTCGAGTTTTATTTGCAAGATACGGGTCTGGGAAGTTGGGATTCTGGATTTTTGTTCAGACCATAACTTTTTATTTGTACATTTTTTCAGTGAAATCAATTTTGTATTTTTATTTATTTAATTATCTACAACTTTCATGTACAAAGTTTCTTTATTTGAGGTATAAAAAGTGGAACCAAAAATAGGTCCCAAAATGAACAAAGAATGAATTAAATAAAAGGTATTTTTATTGTATTTTGGCCCTTATCTCCCCCTACTTTATTCCTTGTCAACCTATTCATCGAGATGCCTAAGTCTCGGGGTTTCGGGTCATAAAATATTTACAATATTTTATTCTTTTTCTTTTCTTTTCTTTATTCTAAAATTTGGCTTTAAAAACTGCATTTTATACACCATTTACATGTACATGCATGAATGCTAAGATGCTCTAATTAAGGGCTTTTACACGCATTTGTTAGGGTTTTTGATGTCAAAATGATAGAATAAAGATGATGAAATGTAGATTCATAAGGCACAACATTGTCTGATTTATCCATCGCACCATTTTGTTCATCCTGATCGACTCGAGCTCCCCCGACCCTCCGTCCACCCTCCAGCCCGGGTCGACCCCTGAGCACCCACCTTTCCCCCACCCCACCCTCCAGGCTGACCGACCTTGCACCCCCTCCCCTCGCCCCTCCGACCTGAGCCTCCCTTGACCCCACGCATTCGAATCGAACCTCCCCCGCGCCTCCGACCTGAGCTTCCCACTCCACGCATCCGAATCGAGCTCCCCTAACCCCGCGCCTCCGATTTGAGCTCCCCTGACCCCCTCCCAACGTCCCGAACTCTGCCCACCCTCCAGCCCAGGTACCATTTCCCCCGACCCCCTACCACCCTCCCCCCGCGCCTCCGACCCGCACCTCCCCTTGCCTCTGATCTGAGCTTCCCACACCGTGCCTCTGAATCGAGCTCCCCTGACCCCGCGCCCCCGACTCGAGTTCCCCTGACCCCCTCCCACCCTCCCGAGCTCCGCCCACCCTCCAGCCCAGGTACCTTTTCCCCTGACCCCTACCACCCTTCCGAGCTCCGCCCACCCTCCAGCCCATGTATCGTTTCCTGCAACCCCTGCCATCCCTCTCCTGACCCCCTTGCCCACCCACCAGGCCGGCCCCGAACTTGCCCCCCTTGCCCACCCTCTAAGCCGACCCCCACCCCAGCCCAGGTCGACAAGCTCTCCCTCACCTCCGACCCCCACCGTCGGCAGGGTGGGTGGGAGAACTGGAGAATGAAATTTTGGGGAAGGGAGGGTCAGCAGGAAGAAGATGGGCATTTTTCCTTTCTTTTTGTTTTTAATTATAACGGTTGGATATATGATTGGTTAGACTAAATTTAGGTTTGGTTGAGTTAACTGGCTAAAATAACAGAGGGTTATGAACGTAGGACGGAGCACTTATTTAGGGTTACTCATGTAATTATGAATTATCGAGGGTTCCTGGGTTAATTATGGAACTACTCAGGGTTATGGGTGTAAATATCCCTAAAAATAAAAGAAACATACAAAGGCATTGTCTTCAAAAATCTCAAAGTCTTCTTTTGTCGCTCTCTCCTGCCTGCTTGTGCTGAAAAGACGGCTCTGCTTCACGTGGGCACGTAGGCCTCCTAGGAGCGCCTCCCTTGATCTACGGTACCTCGCAACAAGATCAAAAAAGGAAGAGGGTTAGGCAGTTCAAAATGAAATCAACTAAAGTGAGAAATAAATAAATGAATAATAGTCAAGAGTAACACAAATCAATCTATGTAACGTTGCTCCCCGATAATTGCACCATTTGAAAACTTGACTTTTGCGAGGGTCAAATGTTCCACACAAGGTAGGAACACTGTTGATGAGGCGACCGCTCAGAAAGTTGAATATTTTAATAATTAACCAACAATATATATAAAGAAATTCAAAATAAAATGTGGCGTAAAAATTTATTATAACTCTACAAATAGTGTGTATAGATTTAAGTATGTATAGAGGTCGAAGACAGGGAGCACACAAGATAGATTGGGACATTAAGTTGCAAAATATTCCTTTTTGTCTTTTTTATTACATTTGTACATGGGTTTTTAAATTTTTTACTTTTTAACTATATATTACCTTTAATTTTATAATATTTATTTTATTTTTATATTTTCTGATTTTTTAGTTTTATTTTTCTTTTGAATCAATTAGAAAAATAAGTATATGTAATATATATAGATATAACATAGATAATAAACATACAAAATAAAGATAAAATAAGGAAAATACCATAATATATAATCCTTTTAATTTTTTAAAAGGTAAAAAAGTATTTTTTTTTGTTTGTAATAATAATAATATAAGTAAATATAGATATAAACATACATTGTAGGTTAATATAGATATAAATACAGCTATAAATAAACAAATTGCATAAAATAAAATAAATTTAATTTATTATGTTTTGTTATGTTTTTGGTATTCTTCTTATAACTTTTACTATTTTTTATTTTTAATTGAATAAAAATATCAAAACAATTACTTTTAAGAATAGGTTGAGTTGTTTTCGAATTAAAAAATAGATAAAAATCTCAAAATTTTCGAAAACTATTTTTAATATATAATAGATATAATAAACAAAATTTAGAAATAAAAACAAATATTTTCAAGGTTTTATATATTTTTAATAAATTTTATAAGTATTTTGGATATTTTTAATTTTGAGATCTTTTCTTTTGTTAATATCTATTTTCTTTGGAATTTAAGATGATTATACAATTTTTTGTATTTATAAATCCAAACATGGATTAAATGTATGATTTTTGAATTTTCAAAAATAAGAAAATATTTTAAAAGTCCCAAGAAAAATACATGTGATTTATATCATGCCCATACCCTTAACATAATTTTCCTATCATTTTTGGATGCCAAGTGATATTTTTAATAAGCAAAGAAAAAGAAATAAAAATGCATGCAGTGGTAGGGACCTCTTTGTAATTTCTTAAAAGTTTTCTCTAATCTTCGAACCGCTTAAAGAGATCTAAGGACAAACATGCAAAATTCTCATATATATTTGATTTAAAATCGTTGGCTAGGGTATAGTTGCAATTTCCAAAAAAATGGGAGGTCCAGACTACAATTTATCTAAAAAATAAATACACTATGATTTAAATTTCACGGACAAAAAGAAAATACAAAATATCCAAGTCCCCCCTGCAAAATACCCTGCCCCCTCAAGCGCATGGGTACGTGAGGTGATGTGGCAAGGGACTAAAGTGCAAATAAAGAACTCTAGGGTCTTAATGCAAATTTTACAAAAAAAACTATATAACTACATATGGATGTTTTGTACCAAAAAGTAAATACAAAAAAAGCATGGGTTATAGTGTAAAATACCCCCACGTGGTCGGGTAGACGATGTAGATAACACATGTCGGCTCCTCGACGCTTGGTTTCACAGATCTGCAGTTAAGATAAGATCTCAGGCGAGATCTAATGGTGATGGTGCATGACAATCCAACGGATGCAATCAGAACTAGGCAGAGGAGGAATCTAATGTTAGTTTCTCTTCATAAATAATGGGGAAGAATGACTCGATGTATGAGCTTCAATCTTCGAGTCCTCCCACCGCTACGCGTCTCTGGCATCTCTAAGATACTCAAGTTATTAGTCTTGTCGATCCGCAGCTGCTGAAAATCACAAAAAGCTCCGGAGATCACCGAAGGCGTCCCAGAAGGTTGGAGGAGCTCAAGTGTCCGGGGAACATCCTCCGACTTCAAAATAGCCTCCAACAGGGCTTTAAGATCCACATACCTGCCCAAGAATAAAGCAAGGTCAAGGGAAAACTACCTTGACCCGTTAGTGAGTAGAATGGGTGTAAAATGAGGTAGGGCGGTCGTCTCCGACGGAAGGTGGTGGGAAGATACCCGATCTCTCGGTTCCATGGAGAATCGAGGGGACTAAAGTGGGTCGAAGCATAGTAGAAGCGATGGGGGGTGAAATGATAGTGGAAGGCGGGTTGGAGAATTGTTGAAGCACGAGGGAACGGTTATCAGATCAGAGCTCCGAAAACTACAAAGATCTATATTTACGCAACGATAGTGAATGAAAATGTGAAATGAAATGTTGGAATTGAAAGCTACAACTAGGGCTACGAAATTCTAAGCTTACTCTATTGCTCGACCATCCAAAGTGAAAGCCAGTGGAGCTCAACCATGCGACTACCGACGAACCTGGATCTCACACCTCCTCCTCGCACGCATGTTGTAAACCCTCCAGGGAGAAGGTGTCACCTTCTAGACTCAGATGGGAACGAGAATGAGGGGTACAGTTCGAAGGAAACAAATGAAAATCAAGTTTAAGTCTAGTGGAGGGCTGATGTACATGTGAGTTTTTAATCGGGGAGCATGCTCAATTCAGAGTGTCTCGAATCAATGCAAGATGTTAGCGTGAAAGATCGTCGATCGAGGAGAAAAGTCAATGAAGGAATAGAGAAAGAAAAATAAAGGGATCGTGGGCATAAATCGAGGAAGTAGTGGTCTAGGCCTATCAAGCGCATACATATGGAGGAGCGGGGAGTTGATCGAGGTCAACTCTGACCACACTCCTATTGGTCCACATATGCACACTGGATGACAAAAATGAAAATAAAACTTTTATTAATTCATTTTAAAATAATAAATGATTTTATTAATTTTAGTGATAACATAAAAAACATTTATTATTTTATTAAGTATTTTAATATGATTTTTATTTATCTATACAAGTTTGTTTATTATGTGTTTATTTTTACAAGTTTAAATATATGTATATTTACATATATAGTATGTATTTAATTTTTATTTTGTATTTTAAATTTTATTATTTTACTCCTTCAATTTATATATTTATAACTTATTTAAATACACATAAATATATTTTATTATGTTTTTTGAATTAATATCTATACCTAAATAAATAGGTGTATTTATTATATAGGTATATGTATATATGATTCATCTATGTGTTTTAAGTCACTTATTTATTTTATTGTATTTTAATGATTTTACTTTATTTTAATTATGTGCATATTATAAATAATATTTACAAAATTATAAAAATATAATGTGAAAAAAAGAATAAATAAATGATTATTTTATTCTGGTATAATATATAATATGGGCTCAAAACCTAACTTTTGCATCATCACTTCAAATTGAATGACATGTCTGTGAAGTTTGGATTTTGGCTTTTTTATTCTGAGTGTATAGGACACGTTGTGCATTATTTTTTCATGAAAATAAATTTTGAATTTTTCTACGTATTTTTATCTAACCTTGTACTAAGTTTATTGATTTGATGTGTAAACACTAAAGGATAAAATAGAGACCAAAGTGAATATTAGGGAATTAAAAATTAGGATTTTTATTGGTTTATTGACCATTATTTCCCCCTACTTTATTCCTTATCAACCCAGTCATCATGATGCATAGGTCTCAGGGGTTTAAGGTCATTCCATACCTATGGTATTTCATTTTTTCTTTTCTTTATTCTTTTATTTTGGCTTTAAATAGAGTATTTTATATGATATATTTATAGTGTAATTAACACATGTAATTTTATGTAAAATAATGATATAAACATACATTTTAGCTTGGGATTTAACGTAAAAATGAAAGAATAAAGGTGATGAAATAGAGATTCATCAGGTATCCATAAGCCTGATGAATACATGTACACCCAATGGATACCACATATTTGACATGGTAAAATAATAAACTTTTCATAAATGCACATCATATTTTTACACATAAATTAAACAGATGGGGATTAAGTAAGATGATGGTACACAAAGATGTGCAATGTGTAGGGAACGTTAGAGGTTTATTTATTATGTGTTTAACTCTTTTGGGTTGATACTTTTTATTTATTAAAGACAAAAAAATGTTGTTGAATATGAATAAATGAATGGAGAGTAGAAAATTGAGTTTGATTTTTATATTTGTATATTGATACCTATTAAATATGAAATGGATTTGACGAGTTTGACTCGATCTCAACACAACCATAAGTATTTATATTTATTTTTTATTCAGACTTGGGGTGGGTGTGGGTTTGGGTACTCACTAAGCAATCCCAAACCCATACCCATACCCCCATGGGTAGTAAATTTAAAACTCAAACATGTCCAAAAGTAAATGAGATAAGTTTCGGATCCATAAATGGGACGAGTTCGAGTCGGGTACCCAATGAGTATACCTAGTTTGACATCCCTACTCCCACAACAACTTGGCCTAGGAATTTTAGTATCTGAACTCTATTATGAATGAGATCTCTCTTTTGTTACACCAATGGACAATGCACACAATTATGAGGCACATTTTCTACCATCGAGCTACATCAACATCTTGAGAGATGGATATAGCTACTTGAAGGGGCATTCATGCAATGGTTGTGTGCATAG
This sequence comes from Ottelia alismoides, assembly GCA_037367405.1. Taxonomy (NCBI): domain Eukaryota; kingdom Viridiplantae; phylum Streptophyta; class Magnoliopsida; order Alismatales; family Hydrocharitaceae; genus Ottelia; species Ottelia alismoides. Next base: position 1,145,876 of record JAZKJV010001011.1, on the reverse strand, counting down.
AGATTGGGAACTGATATACCAACAATTCAGAAAATCTTGAGAATTTGATAGATAATCATTGTTATACGATTTCTTTCCAACAATATAGCATTTCATGGCATTCATTGTAGATTTTAAAAATCAAAGATAATTCTACACTAAATAATATTTGCATTTGTATGATAATAGATCACAAACTATTTTGCTCGAGCTGGACAAGTTACAACAAATAATATTTGTATGGATAATAGATCACAAACTCTATTTTGCTCGAGCTAGACAAGTTCTTCTCTTATGGCAAGATTCTCATTATATGCTCATTAATTGGTTCCAAATTTAATGTCAAATACAAAATTGCTACAAGTAAATGAGTTCATTAATAATGACCAAGTTTTAACACTTTTTTGACACAACCAATCACAAGGTCTTTGTGATAGTTTATCATGAAATACTATCACAACCATGATAGAAAGGGCATTCTAAAATAGACCAACTTGTCCTAGGAATCTTAGTATCCCAATTCTAGACCCCTGAAATACTAGAACTTCTATTTAGATATTGAATCTAATTCCTTATAGTTTCACGATATGTGTTAGGAATCTAGACAAGCAGATCACCTCCGATCATACTTAATAATCTTTGACTTTCAATCTACGTTGAAGAACTTATACATAGCACCTAACTTTATGCAATCGGTAAGTGCGAGTTATTGTGGCAATCCAATCAAGATGAGGAAATCTTCCATTGCTACTACCTCAAGAAAATTAACATAAGACAATGAATAATTTAATATTTATCTTCATATCTTCCGTAGGTAAATATATAGCAACAGATATTATTATTCGTTGCTTAAGTCTGTAAAATCACGATGAGTAAACATATGCGTTGCTATATTTCTCGTAACGAATAATATAACAAATAGTTATAACTTTTTCTTCTAATCATTTCTAAGTTTAACAACAATTAATATGAATTTCGGTGAATAAGTCGGTACAAAAATCGTCGTTATATGAACCTTTAATAATGAATATGACATTCGTTGGTAATTATAAGTACAAAAGATGATTTAGTTACGAATAATATTCGTTGTTATATCTTTGACATCGGAACATATGATAACGAATATTCAACTTATTCGTTGTCTTAGATCTAATTTATATACTCTTATATATTATAATATATTTGACAACTTATTCATTGGCAACGAATATTCTTGGATGCATTCAACTCCGATATTCTAGAGAATTCCAAACTCCTCAAGGCCATTGGGACACAAGTATAAATATGTATCAAAGAAAGGAAGTAGGCAAATCAAGTGAGAGATAATGTGAAGAGAGCCACCAAGCAAAGGAGCAAGAGAGAAGTTTGAGTGTTTTTTTGTTGTGTCGGGTGAGTGAGTCTTTTTAGAGAGTTGAATGATTGTTGTGTGTAGTGTATTTGTATTGTATTTTGAAATAGCAATATACAATACATCCTCTTTGTTCGATCAAGCACTCTACATGGATAACAATGCCCAAGTTGATGTAACAGTGTGTCTAGAAACTAAGCCGTATAAAGTTTCAATACATACACCTAATTGTAATTGTAAGGTTTTATTTGAAATGAACACAATAAAAAGGTTATATTTGAAGTGCAGAGCTTCAAAATGACACATATGGCAAGATATAAAAGAGAAAGTGCTCCATTTTATTTGGGGTTATACATACCGAGATGAATTATTGAATGACACTTGTATGGGATTTATGAGATGTTGTCAAGCATAACTAATCGGATCCATAGCCCGAACCACCTCCTGAGCTGTCACGATCGCCTCCACCACCTCAACCTCTGCCGCCACAGTCGCCACTGCTGCCATATCCAGATCCGTAACCGCTTCCATAACCACCTCTGTATCCTCCATCCTGTCTACCTCTACTACCTCCATCGCTTCATTATCTATCGTTTCTCCTCTATAACCAGAACCGGATCCGTATCCAGATCCACCTCCCTGGCAGCCTTTGTTGCCACCACCTCCTCCACCACAAATGTACAACAAGTAGATATATTTTTAGATCATAATAAAATATAGTTTTGTTGGAAACAGTCTAAAATCGTTGATCACATCTCTAACGTCATCTTTTGATCTACTTGAAACGGTGTTAAATTCATATATTACAATGGAAAAGTCTAGGGTAGGACTTTGATGTTGTCGGTAGTTAATGCACATTTCTCTTGATTAAGAATGATATTTTGGGTTGGTGGATATTATATTAGCTGGCACCTATTGTATTATGAAGTCTTTGAAGGCTAATTACTTTTTAAGTGTCACTTTCGAGTTGGTTGAGCTTATTCACTTAAACAATTGTTAAGGGATATTTATATTTGTGTCCTTCCAAACTTTGTCAATGACAATTATATCACTACTTATACCACCAGATCGTTGAAGTGGACTTGACGGGCACCCGATGTTATTTATTGTGATATCATTGATATCGGACGATATAGAAATTAATATTCAAACTATCACTACAAGAAACTTAGCTTAAGACAATGAATGATTTGAATAATTATTGTCACATATTCCGATATTAAAGATATAACAACGAATATTATTCGTTGTCAACATCTTGTATACTTTCAATTAGCAATGAATGCCATCTTTGTTGTTAAAGGTTCATGTAACATCACTTTTTTCGTTGACTTATTTGTCAAAATTCAGATTAATCGTTGCTAAGTTTAGCAATGATTAGAAAAAATCAATGGAAAACAGTTAAAATTATTTGTTGCCATGAATATAGCAACAAATATGATCATTCCTTTGAATTTAAAGAAATAAGCGAAACATACTATTCATTGTTATATATTTAATTACAGAAGATAGAACAACAAATATTAAATTACTCATTGCCTTGCCGATTTTCTTGTAGTGTATATATTTCTGTCTTTCCTTGTTGCTAGTCCAGATAGGATTTGAAAATGAATAATAAAGTTTGTAGATCGATAAATAGAATGTTTGTTTCAGTTAAAATAAAAAATAAATCATTTTCTGGTAATTAAGTCGTATAAAAAGATTTCGATATTTTCAGTCCTTGCATTAGAGAAATAAAGCTTCAATATACACACACTTATTTAACTACGGAACTGTGCATAGAAGTTACAGAACTATGCACGTCGTATTTAATATTTAATATATGTGGTATAATTACCATCCACAAGCTAAATCCATTGATGGAGATTATTACAACACTAAAAAGCATGTAACAAAGTAGATATAGACATCATCTTTGTGTATTTCCTTTTGCATTATCATTGATATTCAATAGTTCAGCTTTCAAGTAACATGAAATAATTGTATGACTTAGGAAACAAATTCAGGAAATAATATCTATAAAATAATATAAAAAAACTTAGGAAAGAAATTAAAGTCACCCCATGGAATGGTTCGACCCGGCCCAGATCAACCTAGGTAATGCGCCAACCTTTTATACAAGAAGTTAACAACAAATGCCATATTCATTGTAATGGATACACATGTTGCTAATGATAAACAGTTTTTTTGACATTCATCGCTAATTTCTAGTATAAAACCTCATTTCTCAATATATTTAACAACGGACGATATAGCTATATATTTAAAAAATATCTTCGTAGACTCATTTTGGTGCGATGGACTCAGAAAAGGCAGGAGGAATTATATAAGACATGCCATCTTCTTGATGAAACCAAGATTTTTTTTGTTATGTTCCAAGTGTAATTACAACAATATTTGTACGTATATACAAATACAGGTATATTCTTATTTTGCATATCGTACAACGGAAGCAGCATTCCCATCATAGCTTGTCTCTAGTCGATATCATTAGAGAGAATGAATCTGCTTAACTTTTTGTATAGCTTGCTGAGCCTTGGCTATTGGTTCTTCATAGAGCATAGCCGGATTATCAAACTGTGATGCCAAGCTTTCCTCCCCGAGAAATGCACGAAAACAATCTGCCACGGAATAAGAAAGGGACTGGAGATTGTATCCGCCCTCCAGAAAGAAAACACAGCGACCGCCACAGAGCTCCATGGCCAGCTGCTTGATGCCTGAAGCAAGCATGTAGTATGTGCCAGTGGTGAACTGCAAACTGGCTAGGGGATCCAATACGTGAGCATCGTACCTGAAGATAGAGGATGATAAGAATGGCCATTGTTTTCACCTATAGCTCTTTCCATTCGACATGAACAACCATGGTAATTGGTACATGAAACTATTATATGGTTCTTCAGTAACAGATCATTTAATAGCAAGCCAGGAAGGAAAACTTCCTTTCAGATTAAGAATCGCATGCATATTAGGTGTTTCCATCCGAACGGCAACCACGCTTGTTAAGAATGGGCACATGTAAAAAAGCAATCAGAAGTAACGAAAACCGTAAGATTGTTGAGAATGGGCACATCCAAAATCCTACAATGCTTTTTCGGCTCAAAAGTTGGAGATAAAAGGTTGTTGATGCCAATATCTAGATGTAAATTTGTCAGCCATGGGATCTATAGTCAGTGTATAAACTCGCATCTCCTATCACTGTAATGAAGTTACATTAGATGCTAAACACCACTGTGGATGTTAGAATCAAATCAGCATCAACCTTATAAACAATTTCTTGCATACCAGATTCTTCTTTGCCAACCTTTCAGTGCGCAACACCAGCTCTTACCAACAGCCATCGATTGAACTGAGGTTGGCCGTTTTCAAGCCTCATCCAACCTTGATAGAACCATCCCTTGTTCATGTTGTTTCGGCCAATTCTTCGAAAGCAGTTCCTTTATTCAAAACCCTTAACTTGTCCAGTTCTTGACACCCAATTCTAATTTTATAAAAGTGAATTCATATATAATTGTGAATGTTGGACGGTCACAATTCTTAGAAATATGGAACCAAACGAAATCATATAGTACATGGCTATTAAAACCATGTAATTATCCAATAATGCATCTAACATGGACATACCTTTCAACTCTCTCCCCCACGAGGGAACATATAATGCTCGACTTGTTACAAAATAGAAGAAGAAAAATCTCTCCCTCACTCGACATCTTTGTTGAGAAATATTTATCATTTCTTGTCTTTTATCTATTTCTTATTTCCGTCTCTATGTATTTCTCCTCTAGGGTTTCTCCCCTATATATAAAAGAGTCCTAACGTATAATTAATAAACAATTCATTTTTTCTATTACACGGTATAGGAGTGACAATCGTAGACCGGAGCTCCATTTCCCTAATCTCCTCTTCCCCACCAGCCAGCCCATCTACCCCGATCGCCCACGCACTGCGACCTTGCGCCCCCACCACCGCCACCCATAGCAGGTTGCATGGCACCCTATAGATGCAGCCAGCGGCACCGCAGCTCATCGCAGGCTGCGCAGGCCTCTTCTCTGACCACCGTGGCCCTGTGTGCGGCCCTCTGTCACCCCTCAACAGGCTATGCAGTCCCTTTCCCAGCTACTGCCGCAGCCTGCGTGGTTGCAACTGTAGACCCTATCAGCACCGCATGAAACCCAAAAGCAATTTGCGGCTCTCTATCATTGCCTAGGGCACTGGCCTACACTGCGCCTCTCGGGGTCTCCCAACGACCTGATTTTGCACCGTTTCCAGTGAAATCAGACATCAAGATCCATCCCCATGCCCTAAAGCACTCTATCGGTTGATGGGAATGGTTGTGGCATGAGTCTAGACACACAACCAATTCCCTATATGTTCGTGTAGACATGTTCGCTTCAGTCTACAGCCCAAGTCTTTGTCCTTTGCCGACATCATGACAGAAAACAAGGCCGACATTACATCTTCAAGCGCTCTCAAAGGTATATCGCCTATAGTCAAGATGGGCGCAACCAACTACGAGTTGAAGACCATGCAATTCATGAGCCTTATGCAGTATGGGAAGAAGCACATTCTAATACTGGAGGAGTCGACAAACAAGATTGGGGCTAATGCCTCTTAAGTGGCAGATGACACGTACAAGCGTGTTCGACTATCTGGTACCCTGATCGTTGAGATAGACAATGATATCATGCATCAACCCATGGCCAAGGTGATATGGGATATCCTCACAGCCAATTACTCTCAGGTGTGAGAAATGAGTCGAAGATACTGCAACTCTAGTATGGCATCTTTATGGTCAAGTAGAATGATTGTCCCCTTCATACCATATATACATCTCTCAGGGGTATGTTTGAGAGGCTTCACAACTTCATGCCCCTGGCAGCATCTCCGGTGCAACAGAAGGTGTACAAGAATTGCCACCATGGTTGATGTCTTTTTCGATGCTCTTGATCCATAGTATGATGTCGCGCGGCCCCAATTACTTGTTGATGCTACCATACCTCCCTTGGAGGAAGCATACACCAGACTCAACAGGATTACCATCCATTCTCCAACCTCCCTCTGAACCTCTTCAATTATGGCCACATCTCGTGGTAGAGGGGGATTTTCTCAGTTTAGAGGATGCAGTGCTCATGGCAGGGGAGGTGTTCACCCGTGTCAGCCATGTACTTATTGTTATTACTCTGGTCACTTCAAGAGTCCAGGATACATGCTATCCGAAGCACGATTTTCCAGCATTTGCTCGTGTTGCAGAGCAGGTTGAGACTCATGTTGCTTCTACCACCCCTACTGACCAGCAGTTCGACGAGTTTGTCTCCCATCTGAGAGAGATCATGTCTCATGTTTTTGGATCCTCTACTGCTCATGTGGGTCCTTATAACATCGATGCTACATCCAGAGCCTCTTCTAGCAACTCAGGTATAACTTATATGCCCTTAACAGTTGTCACAGTGGATTATGGATTCTGGTGCATTTCATAAATTGTGCGGTGACAAAGCTCAATTCACACCCTACAGATATATACCTCTAGGAAGATCAGTTGTTATTGTAGATGGGGCCCATTCCCTTGTTACAGGACAGAGGGAGATCTGTCTGACACCATATATGAATCTGCAGAATATGCTTCATGCATTTGACTTCTCTATGAATTTATTGTCTCTTAATCAAATCACTAATACGGAGGGATCTTAGTTTTTTAGATCTAAGCTTGATATTGACCCAAGATAGATCTGAATGGAGACAAAGAATTTAGCTGGCCCTACTTAATGTGGGAAAAGGCTTTGTAGTTGTAGTATTATCACTAAAGATTTGCATCGTCATGTAACTTTTGACCCTTCTTCTCTTGTGTTTCAGGATATACTTATGGGTAAGGTGATTGGATGTGGTCATAAGTAAGGGGTCTCTACAAACTGGCTCAGTCTCCATATGTAGGTGCTTCTTTCATTCCCATACGATCAGTCTCTCAGTACATGTGGCATCTTCGGTATGATCACCTTCCTTTCCACAAGTTGTACCATGTCCTCCAGATCTCTTCTTGGTCCACATTCTTGGCATGTACAACCGACATGCAGTCAACATATGAATCTATACTCTTGAGGATCTTTACTCGGCATTGTCATGCATCAGTGGTGCATTAGATCTCTCCTAAGGGATGCTTCATCCTCGAACAAGTGGAAGCATCGTCTCCCAAAACAATTGGAGTTTACATGTTGTGCAGCATCGATATGCACCATTGTGTTTCTTTGAGCATCACTTTCTGATGTTTCTTGTCAAATTAAGTGCAACATCACCTTGTCGTCATTATGCACAGTATCACCATGAACAATTATTGACATATTCTCCACCAACTAGATCTTATTTAATGGACAAGATCGATTGATTGTGCCATTGTTGGGTCACATTGTATAACCAACTCTTCAATTGAATTAAACGTGCACAAATCATTGCATGGCCATCGAAAAAAACTTCAAGGAACATACATATTTATATAACTAAAATCAAATATGGTATCAATGTCAAGATCTTCTACTCTGATACAATGTAAAAATAAGAAATAAAAAATGCAGAGTCATAAAACAAAGATGAAAACTTTGATTTATGTGAAATCCTACTCCCTAGGGAGAAGCGTAAAAGGTCATTTCACGATATAACGTCGATATATCAGTATCGAGAGGCAGGGGATATCGATATCAGGGTGCATATCTATTTACAGGGGTATCAGCGATATTTGACCGACATGTCGACAATATGTCAACGATATATCGGGTGTCGATGATATATCGCCGACATGAGGAATCTTCTAACGTGTAAAAGCACTCAAATCGATCCCATATCAGTCTATATCGGTGCATTTCGTTTATTTCGTCGATTTCATCTGCTGCAAGGTCTTCCCTAAAGGTACTTGGTTTCCTTCCTTTGAGGTAATATCTAGGATTCCATATCTACTCCGATTTGTTTTGTGAAATTTGTTAGGGTTTTTGTTCATAGTTGTTAGGTGATACATAATCTTATTTTTTTGGTAAGATTTAAATTAATTAGTGAGATATTTGGTGAACTAATTTGGGGGTTTTGAGATATATTGTAAGATTAATATAAGTTATGAATGAATGGAGTTTGAGCTCTTGTTTTAGACATAGAAAACACGATTTTATGGTGATTTTTGTTAAAAAAAAGTAGTAATTAATTAAATCTGTGAATTAAAAATTAGATCTACAATTTAGTGAGATTTTTGGGAATTGATTTGGGGGGTTTTGAGTTATTGTGTGTTTAAGTTAAGTCATGGATGAATGATGTTAGATTTCTTATTTTAGACACCGAAAACAAGATTTTATGGTGATTATGTTAATAAAAATGTAGTAATTAATTAAATCCATGAATTAAAAATTACATCTACAATTTAGTGAGATCTTTAGTGAACTAATTTGGGGGGTTTAAGTTATGTTGCGAGATAAATTAAGTTATGGATGAATGAAATTGGATCTCTTATTTTAGACATAAGAAATACGATTTTATGGTGACTTATTTTAGAAACAAAGTAGTGATTAATTAAATCCGTGAATTAAAACTAAAAATTATCAACAAATAATTGATTATTCTCCCCATATGTCTCAATATTTGTTGTGTATTTTCTTTGTAGATTTCAAGTTTCGGTAAATCAACATCATGGCACACTCCAGTTCAGAATCTGATGGTTATGGTGATCAGTTAGACAATGGAAAGATTGGTTGGATGTATGCCACCGCTCCAGACGGCAACAAATTGAAACCATAATGCAACTTCTGTGGGAAGTTGGGAGGAGGGGCATTATGAAACTGAAGCACCATCTTGCTGGCAATGACATAAATATTGACAAGTACACTTGTTGTCCAAGAGATGTGAGGGAGTTGGTGAAGGCCAACTTGAAGGGGGAAAAGGAGAAGTATGTAGAGAGGTCCAGGCGGGATGAATTGTTCAAAGAATTCATGTTTGAGAAGGAGTTCAATGTTCTCTACGATTCAGACGACGACGACTTTGTCTACACCGCTGACATTCAGACCGCAACGGAGAGGAGGGTAAATAGGAGGGCGATAAAAGAGTATGAGGAGCGAGTTTGAGAGGAGAGATCTTGGTGGTGTGCGTAGCGGATTCCATGGTATCGATGGCACTGGGAGTGGTTCTGGAGGCGCACCAGTACCACCACCCACCAAAAAACACAAGGCGAAGGGACTGGAACCCTTCTTGACGAGGAGCGGGTCCATGCAATACATGCCAAGCAATGATCCGAGGCAAAAGACGGTGAAAAATATGTTCACCAATGCACGGGAAAGATTGGGCAAGGCCATCAGAAAACTCTTCTTTGGGGAGAGCATTCCAACACACTTTGCTAGTGGACCTTTTTTGCAACACACCATTGATGAGATCGTCGCAGCGGGAACGGGAGTGAATGATCCCACATCCAAGGTGATAATGAACAAGTATCTTGAGATGGAGAAGGATGAGATGAATGAGTACATCTCCGAGCTGAGGAGGAGATGGCCAGAGTATGGAGTGACTCTGATGTGCAATGGATGGATGAGCTACATGAGTAAGTAGATCATCAACTTCCTCGTTTACTGCGATGAAAAGATCATTTTTTTGAGATATGTTGATGCATCTGAACATGTAAAGGACTACAAGTACCTGTTGAAGTTGATGAAAGACGTCATCAAGGATGTTGGGAAAGAGAACATTGTCCAGATAGTCACAGATAATAGCAACAACTTCAATAAAACGAGTGAAACAATAATGAAGCATAGCAGCTATGGTATTTTTGGACATTGTGTGCTGCATATTGTATAGATTTAATTCTAAAGACTTCAGCAAGAGGAAGCTCGTCTCAAAGGTGGTGGAGCAAACACGGACGATTACCACATTCACTTACAATCATTCCAAAGTGTTGGCATTGATGAGGAGGATGTGTAATGGTGAGCTGATGAGGCTTGGCATCACACATTTTGCAATCAATTTTATAGCGTTGCAAAGCATCAAACACAAGATAGGATTGAAGACCATGTGATGCCAAGGTGAATGGTTCGAGATACCTGAAGCTCGGACTGAAGGACGGAAAGAGGAGTCAATCATCAACGATCTCCACTTTTGGGATGACGTGAGTCGGTTACAAAGATAATGTATCCGATTGTTTCTCCACTGCGGATCGTAGACGGTGACAAGAAGCCCACCATGGGAGTCATCTACGAGGCAATGAGTTGCATGAGAGAGAAGGTCAGAGAAGCAGTTGGGAGGATTCAAGGCATGGTTGGACATCATAGACGAGCGTTGGTCCAAGATGCTCTCACATCCTCTTCATAAGGCAAGGTATGTAAGAAATTCTTTTCCCATTTTGATAGCATTTTAAAGTTTAGAATATGGATTGGTATCTGAGAATTGTTCATGTTTATGTCCATCTTATTACTTCAATCCCAAGTACTAATACAAGAACAATCTTGAAACAAATGCCGACCTTCTAGCAGTTGTACAAGTGAGGTGGAGAAGCTCGTCAAGGACGAGAAGACACGGACCTTGTGTATGAATGATGTAATTTTGATTCTGTAATCTAGAGTGGGAGTATCAAAATATTCATTATGTAACAATTTACGACTTCAAACAATGTGCAAGTCAAGTACTTCAAGGATGACTTGGGCTCTTTCGGTAGAACTTACCGCGGTTAATGGACGGGGCGGTACTCTTCCTGGTAAGGATTAAAACGAATAAGTCCATTAACTATATAGTGATGCATTACAATTACTGATTTGTCATCCTTTTAGATTATCTGCAGCTGAATGGTGGTTATTGTACGGGATGGAAGCTCCCAACCTACGGAAAGTGGCAGTGAAAGTATTGTCCCAAACCGCATCTGCTGGTAACTGTGAGCAAGGTCTTAAATGTTAGATTTCGATTTCGTTTCGGTATCTTGAAAAGAGAAATTCGGTGGAATTTCGATGGAATTTAGATGATATGGTCGGAAATTGAAGAAATTACTTGAAAACTCAATTTTTTTAAAATAACGATTTATATTATTCTTTAACTCAATAAATGATATAAAAAGATAGTCTTTTTCTAATAGTAAGATATTAGTATGATATATTACATTAAATTTCCATCCAATCGTCCCAACAGTCAAAAAAGTAGCATGTTGTTCAGAACCACAACCAGATTTGGAACCGTAATTAGAAGCCATTGGTTTCTCCTCTTGAACATGAAGAAAATTGTGACGCATGAGCACCTCTTCAATAAAAATGATGTGACAAATATGATAACTACTAATTAAAACATATATATCAAAATAAAGAAAAAATATAAATATAAATATCTTCAGTTAAAACTTTAATTTAGCTCTTAAATATTGTCTAACTGATTTGATTTGGATTTAGATAAAAAATATAGAAACTAACTAAAGAAACTTCTTTAAACAATGTAAATCACTCTAACAATTCAATATGTTAGCAAATAAATAAGTGAAAATTCATTAATATATGCAAAATTTGACAATAACGAATGATAGATTCCTTTATTTTTGTTGTTTCGTCGAAACGACAAGTAATTTCGATGAAATTTCATTGATATTTCGGTGATATTTCGTTGAAATCCTGGAAAAAGAAATAAGGTGGCATTTCGATTTCGGTGACCTAAAGAAATGAAATTTCGAAGAATTTCGGTGGAATTTTGTTGAAATTTGAGGCCATGACTGTGAGAGGAATTGGAACACACATTCAACTTGATTCAAACAATGAAACAGAACAAGTTGAGAGAACATAGGATCCATGATCTTGTCTTCGTGCACCATAAACTTGAGGTTGAAGATGAAACATGCAACGGAGGGGCAAAATAAAGATGACTACACAGACCCTAGTGATCTTGCATACAGTTTCAAGATGCACGATGACGATGCTGATGAAGATGTTCTACAAAGGTGGATGGATTCCAATGATGCTCCAGTACTTAGTCAATCAAGAGGCATGCCAAATCAGAATATAAGATAGCAAATGGGAGCAGATGTTGGTGACTACATGACCAGATGATCTGGGTGAATCACAGACTCTGTTGGAGGGGTGGAACTTGAAGTGATTGTTGACGACATTCTCTCCACCGGTTTGAAATCCAAATTCAAATCCAAATCAAAGGATGACAGTAGAAGTGATAATTGTTGGGAGAAAACAATTTCTTGTTTATTCCTGGAACCCTAGGCTCTCTTATATAGAGGAGAGGCCTATGGGTAAATTACATAAGACAGACCAAGGAAATAAAAATAGCGGAAACAAGATATAAGACATGGAAATATTTCAACACTCCCCCTCAAGTTGGAGCATAGATGTCAATCATGCTCAACTTGGACGAACACTTTTGAAATGGTGCCCTGAGCAATGCCTTGGTGAAGATGTCTGATGTTTGTTCACCTGAACTGATATGAGAGGTAGAAATCAAACCTTTCTGGATCATATCTCTAGTATAGTGGCAATCCACCTCAATATGTTTGGTTCTTTCATGGAATGCTGGATTATTTACAATAAATAAGGATGTCTGATTATCACACTGTAGCTGCATGGGAAGTGGTACATCAATGTACAAATCTGCAAGCACCGCTCGCACCCACATCATTTTTGTGCTTGCTTGAGCCATAGCCCTGTATTCAGATTCAGCACTTGACCTAGTCACCACCGTTTGCTTCTTGCTTTTCCAAGAAACAAGAGAACTTCCCACAAACACGGCAAAGCCAGAAGTGGACTTTCTGTCCTTTGGACATCCTGCGTAATTGCATCAGCATACGCGGATACTGAAAGAGTTGCTCTCTTTCGGAATAATAATCCTGCACCTGGAGAAGATTTTAAATATCTCAGGATCATGTATATAGCATCCATATGGACCTGTCGAGGCTACTCCATGAACTGACTCACTAGAGTTATTGCAAAAGGTGATATCGAGTCTAGTAATCGTAATGTAGAGTAGCTTTCCAACCATTTCTCTATATCTTCTTTTGTCAACCTCCTCCGTATCATCATCATACAGCTTCATGGGTCCATTGGAGTACTAGATGGTCGACATCCAACCATACCCGCCTCAACAAGCATGTCTGTAACATATTTCCTTTGGGTCATTATAAGACCCTGAGCATTCCTGGCAAATTCCAGTCCCAAGAAATATCTTAGAGTACCAGGATCTTTGGTAACAAAGTGATGACCCAGAAATTCTTTTGCCATCTTGACCCCCTACTCATCATCTCATGTAACAAGTATGTCATCTACATATACCATAATGATAACAATACCTCTAGTTGTTTTCTGCACAAAGAGTGAATGGTCTGAATTTGACCTCTTAAACCCTTCTTTCTCAATTAGATCTGACAACTTCTGAGACCTGGGACTTTGTTTAAGGCCATATATTGCCTTAAGAAGTCTACACACCCGCTGACACTCCCCTCAGCAGCAAACCCAGATAGTTGGTGCATGTAGACTTTCTCCTGTAGATCACCATACAAAAAGGCATTTTTAACATCTAGTTGAAACAAGGGCCAATCACGCACTACAACTATTGTAAGAAGGATACGGAGGGTGGAATATCGAGTTACTGGAGAAAAGGTATCCAAGTAAACCATGCCATAAGTCTGTATGAACCCTTGTGCCACTAATCTCGCCTTGTACTGATCCAGAGTACCATCTGCATGATATTTGACAGTAAAGACCCATTTGCAACTGACAATGGACGCACCAGGAGGTGGAGATACTAAGGTCCAGGTACCACGCGAGCGCAGTGCAGCCATCTCTTCCTCCATAGCTAAACGCCAACAGCGGTCCCTCAATACCTCCTGGTAATTCCGTGGAATGTCCAAAGTAGATAGAGCAATAGTGAATCTCTGAAAGTCCCCTGTCAGTCAGTGAAACGAAACCTGAGAAGCAATAGGGTAGGAGGCACAAGACCGCTTCTGCTTTCGAAGTGCAACAGGTAAATCCATATCATCGGAAATTTCATGTAACATGGAGTCATCCCCCTGTAATGAATGTTGCACAGAGATATCTTTAGACCCATCATTAGAAATATGAGTATCAGAACAAATCCGGGGCGTAGTGACAGATGGATGTGTGCCAGGAGCAGAGACACGTCGACGGGTGTAGAACTTAGAAAATGGTGGTACAGTAGGAGGAGGTGGTGGTGGCGGAGGTGATGGTGGAAGTGAAGGTGGTGATATAGGTGGCGGACTCATAGGAGGAGGCACCAATACTCCCTCATCAGAACCGAACGGGGCCAACCTGTCACCTGAAGGAGAGAAATACATCACAGATTCAAAGAAGGTGACGTCGGCACTAATATAATATTTTCGACGTAACAGATCATAACACCGATATCCCTTTTGAGTCCTTGGGTAACCAACAAACACACATTTGACAGTTCTAGGAGAGAGCATGACCTGGAAGCAACTGATGGATAAAGGCCACGGAACCAAACACTCTAGGAGGAAGTGAGAACAATTCTTTGTCAGGGAATGCAATAGAAAAAAGAATTTTCTCACCCAAGACAGACGAAGGCATGCGATTGATCAAGTAGCATGCAGTAAGAACTGCATCACCCCAGAAGGAATGTGGGGCATGACTTTGAATAAGATCTTTCCTCTCTGCAACTTCGTTCTGTTGGAACGTGTACGCACAAGATGTTTGATGTATAATACCACGGGATGAAAGGAAATGAGACAACGCACGAGTACAGAATTCCAAAGCATTATCAGTCCGCAAAATTTTAACTGAGGTTGAGAAAATATTCTGTACTTCATTGATAAAAATTTTTATTACATCTCCAGCTTCAGATTTATTTTTCAAAAGCAAGACCCAAGACAGACGAGAGAAATCATCCACGGCAACAAGGTAAATCCGGTGTCTCTGGTGATCAGGAACACGATTAGGGCCACAAATGTCGACATGAAATAAATCAAAAGGAGAGCTACTGCTCCGACTCTGACGACTAGGAAAAGCAGAGCGATGATGCTTTCCCAACTAACACGCCTCACACTGAAAGGAAGCTCCTGGTGAAATCTGAGGCAACATACGACACAACTTCTGAAGTTGGAGATGACCAAACCGCAAGTGCTAGCTATAAGGAGAAACAGGGCCTGTTGCAGAAGAGGAAACACCAGCAAATGAATCTTGGACAAGACGATATAGAACACCCTGCTCACGGCCACATCCAATCACTTTGCCCGTAAGAATGTCCTGAAACACAAGAGACGAAGGGTCAAAATAGCTCTACAATGCAAATCTTTTTTAATCTGGCTAATGGATAGCAGATTCATAGAGAAATCAAGTGCATATAACACATTCTTCATATGCATAGACGGTATCAAAGAAATTTCCCCATGTCCTACGATTGGGGAATGCGTCCCATCTGCAATCACAATTGTTCTACCAGATGGAACCTGTTTGTAAGATGTAAGTTGATTCCTGTCGCCGCATAAGTGATGTGTAGCTCCAGAATCCATAATCCAGTCAGAAAACGCAGAGCCATGACATGATGTGAGAACAAAGATACTACCTGAGGTACTGGCAGAGGCAGGCGTACTAGCAGACGCTGAGGCAGCAACATCTGAGGGACCTCCAGAAGACGAAGTGGAGGTACAAGGCATGATATTCCTTAGTCTAGCAACAAGGTCATCAAATCTCTGATCAGAAAAGGGGTTAGCCGGAGACTCAGTCTGCTCTGCAACCCATGCGCAAACTGGAAAACCATGCTTATAATAGTATGTGTCCTCAGTGTGGCCTGGACGATGACAATACGTACATGGCTGACGAATGCGTCCTCCTCTTCCACGAGGGCCACATCCACGGGAAAAAGAAGAGCCTCCTCGACCTCTAGAGGCTGCCATGGCTGAGGAAGATGAGCCAGGAACTGTAGATGGAACTGTAATTCTGTTGAATCTGCGAAACGCTTCCTCCATTGGAGGAATAGTAGCATCCGCCAAGATCTGAGAGCGAGCCGCATCATACTTCGGATCAAGGTCTGATAGGAAGACACCGACCATAGTAGCATTCCTGTATGTCTTCTGTTGCTCCGGAGTCGCAGTAAGAGGCATGAAGATGTGAAGTTTCTCAAACATCCCTCGTAGGGATGTATACAAAGAATGGAGGGGCGGTCGTTCTACTTCACTGTAAAGATATCATGATGTAGCTGGAGAATCTTCATCTCGTTCCTTTCTTGAGAATACGTCGTCGCAAGGATATCCCACATCGCCTTCGCCGTAGGTTGATGTAACACCTCATTGGCGATCTCAGTTGTCAACGTACCAGAGAGCCATACCTTCGCATATGCATTGTCTGCCTCCCAAGAGGCATTCACACCAGTCTTCTCCAACGGTTCTTCTTCGGTAAGAATGTGCTTCTTACCACTCGACTTCATGAGGCTCATAAACTGTATAGCCCATAGCTCATAATTTGTTCCGTCCATTTTAACAATAGGCGTCGGACCCCTGAATGCGCTAGTAGAGGGAACATCAACCTTGTTCTCTGACATGATACCGACGGAGAAGGAAAAAACTAGATAAGTACTTGTAAAGACAAGTGTCTACACACTCATGAGTGGATTTGGTTGCGCGTGTAGACTTAAGTCACAACCAAATCCATCAAGGAGATGAAGACCCGCTAGAGAGGGTTGATCGTGCCCCGACGGCGCTAGAGGCGCACGCCTAGGGCAACAGAGGACTGCGGGTCTGGAGCCGCCTGACCTTGGGTTATGCGCTGGAGGTCCAACGGGCGACGCTAGGAGGCCGGGTGGGGATGGGCGGCGCCGTTGGGGTTAGGGGGATGCCCTGGAGGCGCTGGGGGGGGGGGGGGGAGGTTGGCGGCACTACGGCTGAGGTGGGTAGCGACGGCGTCGACCCCGGAGAAGAGAGAAGGGGCTTGGAGGTAGGGTTTAGGTCTAGGGCATGAGAGCTCCGATCTATGACCGCCGCTCTGATACCATGTTGGGAGAAAACAATTACTTGTTTATTCCTGGAACCTTAGGCTCTCTTATATAGAGGAGAGGACTATGGGTAAATTACATAAGACAGAACAAGGAAATAAAAATAGCGGAAACAATACATAAGACATGGAAATATCTCAACAATAATGATGATGATGATGTTGGCCATCATGGTGGATCTAGTGATTTGGAGACATATTCAGGGGGGTCAGAGTCAACGGGGGTGGTCGTGGACCACATAATGATACAAGATTCGAGGCAGGGTGAGAATACATGGAGCGACATGTAAATATACATGGACAGTTTGTCCCAAGTCCGAGTCCAGGACCTATAGATTACGATGCATATGGACATGGTCATCGTCCTACGGACAACTACATGGACAATTTGATATCATCTGTAGGTTCGTTAAGCTGCATTGACAAGGACAACATATACCGTGGAGGAACACCAAGTCCCCTGAACGGATATGGATCATCACACGATGGAGATCATTTGACGTCTTCCCGAAATTCTTTCATGCTCCTCCAAGACCTCCTCCTCCTTCTCAGGTGTATACGCCTCCATCGTATGGGTACAGTGGGTATGAAGGATATAACAGCTATAGAGTTGGCACCTACCAAGATAGTGGACCCGAGCAAAGCCAGGGTAGCTTCTTTGGTGGTGATAATTTTGGTTTCTTCCCCAAGTACACGCATGTGTCTCCTTCTCCTCCACAAATATCTTTTCCTTATCCGTCGTCATCATCACGAATATCTCAAGCCAATACTTTACAGCCTCCTCGTGCACCTCATGATACCGAATCTAGTGCTACTTATCCTCGTCTCAAGAAACTCATAGGGATCGATGACCATCAATACCAGTAGTATATCATGGATTACAAGGTCATGTACTAGTACATGACATGGAAAAACTATTGCGAGTTCACTGAGTATGTGTTTCGCTATGAGAGACAATGCGGGGTCGTCGATTCAGGTCCTCCACGAAACTCTTGGTTCTAGACAATCTCTATTACAATATTACTTTAATTAACATTTCTTCCATTTATTTTTCTCAATAGATAAATCTTTATAACAAAGAAACATTATCTCATTAGTCATTAATCATTGTGTACATTTTTTGAATAAATATCTCATCTCAATGCCATTCACTATGTGCATGATATGATCAATATGTGCGATATAAGGATCATAGATGATCCATATGTGCCATTTAAGTGTATATTTCTAAGCTGTTTAATGTTCTAGGAACTTGAATGAAATCTATTTCCCATATCTATAAGTCGAGAATTAGCATTAACATCGATATTTTCGATATGACCCATATGTCTGATATATGGAATATAAATGATCGATATGTGTGATATAAGTATGTATTTGTAGGTTATCTGTTGTTTTAATATATTGGATGATCTTAATTTCTGGAAAAAATGGTAAATAGTTTTTTGAGCCATTTTTAGCATTTCCATCGATATCGACGATATATCCAGTGTTCAGAAAAGTGACCGAGTAAGATGCATACTAGGCCGCAAACTCGTACTCAGGGGCCTTGCCGCTCCGAGTGTGATGAAACGGCCATGTATGCGGGTTGGCCCGCATACTCGACCGAGTATACCACCTATGCGATCGCATACTCGGTCGCTTTCTGATAGAACATTTTTTATTTAATCTAAAACCCAATAACCCCACCCGCATAATAACATAAAACCGCATACTCCCCACATAAAACCGCATACTCCCCGCATACTCTCCCGACTGAGGATATTAACATAATATTAAATATTAATTTATATTAATAAAAAATACCAAGCCGTATAAAGCTGCATACTCCCCGCATACTCTCCCGCATACCGTATACTCTCTATGCAGTGGCCCCTACAATTGAATACCGCATAGCGTCTTCCTGAACATTGGATATATCAGCAATATATCCCAATATATCCTTTTTTTAGGTGAACCGATACGATATCGATATTGATATTTCCTACCTTGGGGAGTAGGTTGAAACCTCAGGAGAAAACCGTAGATGGTTGTATTTTCTATTGAGTTTTGCAAGATATTACAAGGGTTGTGGGGCTCTCTATACAACTTCACTAACAATTCATGACCCTATTAATACGTGATATAAAAATAAACATGAGTAGTGTAATTTGATCTTGGAAGATCCAATCACCCATCTAAATATATAATCTAACAATTTTAAAACAAATCTTCAATGCACGAGAATTGCAATGTGTTTTGATGTACTAAACATTTTTTCAGAAAAAAATCATTATTCCATTTGTCAATAGGACGACATGATTGTAACAACCAATCAAAACAAATGAGTGAAAGTTGGAGATGTGAAGGTTGGAGTATATGTATTACTCTTGTGTAGATGGGTAATTGGATCCCTCCACACATCCAACGGTTTAGTCTCACATCTACTATCTATGGGACTTGAAGTGTCAGTAGAGGCTATATAAGAAGCCACAAACCCATTGTATCAGATGAAAAAGTGTAATGAACACATCAGCCCTTTGAGGTGTTCTCCCACGGTTTCATCTTGCTCCTCACGAAGGAGGGTTCCACGTAAAATCTCGATGTTCTTTAATGTTTATGCTTTATCTCTGATTACGCTTCCGCATTCTTCGTTTTCTAACATGGTATAAGAGCGGGTTCGATTATCGAGGATTTATTTCTATTCATGTTTTGTTTGAGATTTGATGAGGAGAACAAATTTGATTCTTGTTTATTCTTGAAGATTTATCATTCATGATCTCTTAAAAAATCCAAGATCTAGGGTTTTTTCAAAATCCTAAACATGTTCTTCATTCGTGTTCAAATCGATTCGAGTGCAACATCAAAGTTCTAGGGTTTTTTGGAACCCTAATACTGCACAGATTTATTCAGCCTTGAAGATTATCGCCATATTTTTTTGGATTCAATTCAAGTTCTAATTCATAGGCGAACCCCCTGGCAATAATCGCCATATTATTCACCCTAATGTTGTGACGGCGTCTTCTCTAACTGCATGTGTTCCAGGTTGCCGTTGTATCAAAAAGGGGGGTTTTGACCCCCCCCCCAGATTTCAAAGCCCCATGCGAAGATCTTGCAACTTCTCCCAGTGATTTCAAAGGCCCGAGCAGGGGATTGTTGTTGTAGGTGAGCTACCGAACGTGCATCAGCATCTGTTTCTCCGCAACCCTTGCACCCCTACCTCACAACACCTACATCCATCTCAGGACAAGTCTCGCGCACTCCCCAAGCGACGCTCCAGTCCGTGCAGATCTTGTATGAAACCTCCTCTGGCGACACAACTCAAGTTTTGTAATGGGTTCCGATCCGAGAACCCAAAGACGAATGAAGTAAAAAAAGGGGGGAAGAAGAAGCATGGCTCCAGAGGCATGTATCCCTTCTAACGTGCACACATCTCCCGAAACAACATTCACGGCTACATGCGCATCTCTACGTGGTGGTGGCACCATTCCCACAACCGTCAGGCGACGTCACCCACCCCCTCTAGCCGCAGACCCATTGGCAGTGCATCTTTAGTAGCTCCTCCTGCATCCGGCGGTGACAAAGGTGGTGAAGCATCACCTCCCTCATCCGATATTGTCGAGATCCCCAGGCAGTGCCGCATCAAGAAGCCCCAATCAAGGGCGACTTCTTGGTGAGAGGGGCTCCCAATACGGGAAACCCTAAATAGGCAAAGGCCAAAGTAGGCCAAAAGTTCATCAAAAAAGCTAAAAAAAAGGAGGGGCCAGCCATAAAAAAAAGGGGTGGCTCAATTTTTGTTATTTTTGTAAGCCCAATTAGACTCGGTTGTATTTTGGTCCTAAGTTGGCCGACAAGTAAAAAAAGGAGGGACACACATTCAAAAAAATGTATGTAAGAAATTGCGAGAAGAAAAGCCGTAAAATTGGAACGGCTTATAAAAATATAGAGAACGACTACTAAAAAAGATAAATAGTCAGAAAAAAGGGATCATACAAAAAGAATATATACGAAAAAATGACTTGGAAAAATTATTTTTATGAGAAAGAAAGCTGAGAAAAAATTGAGATCGGCTTATGTGGTTTTCATTTCTCCCCATTTTCTTGTCTTCTCCCAACTTTGTTGGTGTCACTGTTTCCCGACAAATATGGGAGAAATAAGGAGTATTGTGTAGAGTTCTACAAGTCTAACTTCATATTCTCCAGTTCAGATTCCAGGCCAACCAGATTTCATACTTAACAGAGATTTTCAGTTTCAGACTCAACGTTCAGATTGGTTCTGAGTCTTTTGTTTGACTCGCACAAATTTGCGATTATTATTTATGTGGCCCCCATCTTTGTTTATCTCAAAGTTTTCATGTGATCTATATGGACTCCAAAATAGAAATCACGTTCTCTATGCCATTGTGGGCTAGGGTTTCATATGGTTTCATAGGGACTCCAAAGTAGAGATCCCATTCTTTGAGCCAATATGGGAGAGACCCAGTTCTTCGATGAGGAGACTTTTCAAACTCCATTCTCCAATGATCGTGGACTTCGACGAGGATGTTTTCCACGGCTTTTTTAGTTCGGCCCTTCAGAGATGGAGCAGTGGTCCACATGATTCAGTTTTCTACATGTGACGGACCAGAGTACTCTGACGAGGAGACTCGTTCATCTTCAGTGACTCTGATAGGCACGGTACATAGCATATGTTCTCCGACGAGGAGACTCAATTCAACTCACACTCCATCATGTATGTTCCTCCTCGCCTGCATGACATGAGAAGCAATGTCCTTGACAGCAACTGACAATTGTGTATGCATTGAGTTGATAATGTATGTGGTGTCTTGAATTGTAAGTTTGAGATTTCTCTCTGTTTGTCCAAGCTGAGCATTGCATGCTCTAGCTTGAGGGGGAGTATTGGAGTATATGCATCACTCTTGTGTAGATGGGTAATTGGATCCCTCCGGGGTCCAATTACCATGTCCAATGGTTTAATCCTACATCTACTATATGTGGGACTTGGAGGGTCAGTGAAGACTATATAAGAAGTCCCAACCCCATTGCATCGAATGAAAAAGTGCAATGAAGACATCAGCCCTTTGAGGCGTTCTATCGTGGCTTCATCCTCTGCTCCTCACTGCATAGGGTTCCACGTAAAATCCTGATGTCCGTTAATGTTTATTCCTTATCTCTGATTACGCTTCCGCATTCTTCGTTTTCTAACAGAAACAATCTGGTTGTCTTTCTCATGAAAGAGTTAAACTAGATATGCAAGACATTCTCTTTTCTACCTTCAGACTTAGACTACTTATAAAGTGGTTGAAATTAAAGCATCACTGAGATATCTTATGGCGAATTGGCACCGTAATTAGTACTCACCCAGCAGAAACAAGGATGATGTCTGGTCTGAATCGGTGAGCACATGGAACAATAACCTCATCAAAAATTTCTCTCATAATGTTATCGCCTGAACCCCCTGGCAGTGGCAGATTTAACGTCGTGCCCTCGCCTTTTCCTTTGCCAACCTGTTCAATCTTGCCAGTCCCAGGATAACTTCCAATCTGCATTGAGCTCCAAACAAATAAAAGGGACAATGATATTCACAATGTGATGAAAAATAGAAGTTTAAATGAAGGATTGTCACTGAATAGCGATGGACAATCACTTAGATGACGGCGTCAAAAAGTGTAAAAAGTCCTTAACCATTATCGGCTATAAATTTTATGCAGCCCACTGTTAAATTAGAACTAAGATGCAATATATGGAATCTAGAGACAGAAATATGTTAGCCCTCTTCACAGATTAGTGTGGTTTGTTATAAATTAATCAGTTGCACTAAATGCTTTCTTACACAATATCTGTGTGACCGGCAAACTATGATACAGGATTCCAAAACGCAAAAAGAAAGTTGAAAGTGAGACCCAGCTCCTTTCAAAAATATTAGCTTGATGTTGATTTTATAGAAACTTGTTAAGTGGACCTCGCATGATTAGCTTTCCAACACTAGTATACCAACTGTCATTTAAAATGACAGATATGTAACTATAAGATAAATATGATTGATATACATCACCCCTCTTCATGGTACATTTTGCATGTCTGTGATCTTGTTAAAAGTGCTACATTTTAGTTATCGTGTGATATGCTACAAACCTAATAGTATTGTACTAATCTCCTAGTTTGAATTGAAAGAGAAAGAAAATACCCAAGAATAATTGCTTGTGAAAAAGCAAAGGTTCCTTACCTGATGGGTAGAAAGGAAGAATATATCTGGATCCTCATAAAATGTATCACATGTCCCGTTACCATGATGAACATCAAAATCAATTATGAAAACACGTTTCAATCCGTGGGCGTGTTGAGCATGACGAGCTGCTACAGCAACATTGCCAAAGACACAAAATCCCATAGGTCCATCTGGAATGGCATGATGGCCAGGAGGACGAACCAATGCAAACCCCACAGGTGGATTATTACTCCTTTTAGATGCCATCACCTTACCACATGCAGGATGTGTTCAGAAAAAATATATATAAGCATGAAAAAATGGTAACAAATGCTCAAATTAAGTTGAACCATATCATGCATTTAGCAATCAATCCATGTAATCAGTGCTTAAATTCTAGGGATCCTTGCATTACTGGGCACAGGAGGCAGATGCGCAAAAAGCTGGCAGTATCTCAATAATCAGATGGAAAGGGCCAAATATTGAAGCAGGTCAACAGTCAATTCGACAATGATAAAAAAAGAGCCATGTCATATCAGCATAAATACAAGATCTTCCCAAAATAGTCACTCAAAGACGGGCTTCACAACATTTATGGGATTGCAACAACCTCTATTGCGGATGTTGAACTGGATCCTTCAGAATTAGAAATCTCCCTCAATGAATACACTTACGCAGAATCTAATCCGATGAAGACGGATTGATTCAGGAGAACTATTGCACAGGGAAGATGGCACAGTTGTAGCAAAGGTACAAAGACCTTAAGTTTGTACAGAATATATTCTGATGAAGATGAATTGATTTGAGAGAATTATTACATAGAGGATATGGCATATTAGTAGAGGTACAAAGATCGGAGCTTTTTGTAGCACCGACATGAATGAATCTCATAGTGCATGAGCACAGTCAATGAGGGTTGGATTATTTTTCTAAAGGCAAGGACATGCCCCATCCTCTTATGCTAAATAGTAACAGGGACTGAACTTAATAATTCCCAAAAAAACACAAAACCAACTCAAAATTGAGCTAAACTTGTCGCATGTTATCAAATAGTTCCAAAATTATGCTATCATGTTCCAGCACTAAATCAAGAAATGATTAATTTGGCCAAAAATGAAAGGAAACTTATTACATACTTGGCAATAGAAATAATCACAGTTGTACAAATAAATAAATGGATATTTACGCATGTGCCCTTCCGAGCTTATCCAATAACGCTTATATCCCTAACTTCTTCACAATTACACTTGTGCTATTATAATCTTACAAAATTCACAATATTGCCCTTCCATTAAGTGTAATATAGGGGCACAAGTGTGATAACAAAAAGACACTAATGTGAATTTTGCAAGAATAGAAGAACACACCTCATAAGGCACAAGTATAAATATGCCAAAAATAAATGAGCTTAAAGCTTAAGACATGATCCAATGATAATCGTTGTCCTAACTTGAGAGAGATAGGGACACTTCAGTGTGAATCCAGAAAACTTTGTGGAGGTGGACCAACAGGTGTCTTTGAACAATTGCGGAGTCATGCAAGGGTATGTAGTGTTGGTTTCATGGGGGAAGGTAGTGGTGTAGTCAAGGTTCATTGATATACATAGATATCGGCAAAATATCTTCAATATCTGAGAACATGTGTACTGAAAACCGTCAATTTCGACCGATGTGGCTTGATATGTCGGAATATCATCGATATTTCGGCCCATATCGGTCGAAATCTGCGAAACCAATAAATGGGAGAGTTTCCATATCCCCAGACCATCGAAATTGAAATTTCATGAAATTTAAAACCCTGAGTTTAGTAGAGTCAATACATTAGGTCCGGTGATGATGGGGCAGAAAGGCCTGGGCTGGTGGTGCGTGTTCGTCAAGCATGCAACAAGATTGGTGCAAGTGGAGCCAAAGATAACGGTGGTGAAGTGGGTTTGAGGATTTTGATCGGTTGCTGGAGAAATAGGGAACTGATAGTAAGGGTTAAGGAAAAGAGGTTTGGAAGGGCAATTATAAGGAAGAAAAGATAAGGAGAAGGTAGGGATAAAAGGAAATGTTGGAGAGGGAGAACAAATGGGTGGACATATGGGCAAGGTTTCGGATTTCGCGAGATATCGGCGGAATTTCGTAGAAATTTCGGTTTCTACATGGGATCGAATTATCGAGCGATAAGGAGATATGGGGGCCTTTTTAGGTCATTCCTTCACAAATGTTGGTCGATATGGATGCAATTTCGCCGAAATATCGTATTGACATGGTGTCGATATGGAAGCCGATATCGATATTCAAACCCTTGTATATGGGTAGTGAGGGGAAAGTGTGTGAATCCTGCAAAAAAGAACTAGAAGAAGGGACGAGAGTTGGGAATAGAAAGAAAGGATAATTAGCGTTGGAGTATGTAATATATGGGTAATTGGATCTCTCCAAGATCCAATTACCCCCTCACTCATGTTTAGTCTCACATCTACTATTTGTGGGACTCGGTCTATCTGTAGAGCTAAATAAGGAGCCTCACGCCCATGTACTCATTAAGAGACTGCAATAGATGATCCGGCCTTAGAGGCCTTCTCACGTGATTTCAACTCGCTCCTCACAGAGTAGGATTCCAAGTAAAACCAAAGTAGCCCATGTTTTTTGTATTTCTTTATTATCTTGTTATGATTATCTATTCACTTTTGTGTTTCTATATTTCTTTGTTATCTTGTTATGATTATCTATTCACTTTTGTGTTCTTTATATTTCAACAGGTAGGAAGAAAAAGGAGGAATAGGTAAAGAGAGAACCCGAAAAAGGAGGAGAATGGAAGTGGGAGGATTATTTCACTAAAAAATTCATCGCTCAATACAAGTACAATTCCCTTATTTATAGGAAGGTTGCATGTCCTTTCAATATTGATGGGGAGGAAAAAAATAATGGAGAGTTTGCCCTCAAACTTTTGGAGGGGCCTACGAACCACTATGATGTATGTAATGTCATAGGCTAACGACAGAGAACATAGAGAGAATTTGATCTGACTCTATGACAGGATGGAGCAAAATACTTTGTCGTTACTTTGAGTAGAGAGACATTGGTTACACATTGTCTTATTTGGGATATGGAGTAAGAGCGTAGTTGATACGACAAATTCCTAAATAATGCAACCGTAAAGTATATTTTCCTATTTAGATCAGCATTTTTTTTGCTTTGAATGCGGTAAGAGTAGCACATCTATTAAATGTGTGTTACAAAACACATATATTGAATGTGTGTTTGATTAGCACATACCATGGGCGTGCTTTAAGTAGCTCGAGTCGCCAAAAGCGCATACTTGATATGTCTTTTACTTTGCTACTTAAAAAAAAGAATTAGTGAACTGGTTGTACCTAATTTCCCATGCTATGTTTTGAAACATTGAAGTGTAATCTCATACACGTCCATTCAATCTAAATACATTCTTTGTCATACATCATACAAATTACGTAGACTGCAAAAAACCGAAATGGATTAGAAAAGACTTAACCGCAAAATACATTGCTGAAAGGCAAAGATACAATTGTGTTGGGTCATTACAAAAAAATTGTTATTGCTTCCTTCTCCCTTGATATTATTGGTGCATCTCCTTGTTCGAATGGGGCTAGGAAAGCTCCACAAATAATCCCCTATATTTGAGAACTTCATGCACCTTTATCCTCGTCGAAGGTCGGCACGGGGACCCGGGTAAATGAAGCATATGTAGGTTGAGTAACCCTATTATCTTCGCGCCTCATATTCTTAGCAGGCACATTTGGAGTCATCATCTCCCCACCACGTGGCTCGACGACAATGTAATTAATTGAGTCTTTATCACAAAGTCGGGGACCTCGTCCATATTTGGTGATAGTACAAGACATCTTCGAAATTTCTCCTTCCTCTTCGACATTCCGCAACATGTTGCCGCCCTCGTTTGAGACCTCATATATGACCCATCCCCATGCATGAGCCCTACCGACCTCTTCCTCTCCCCATCATCTTCCTCTTCCTTCAGCACGCTCATGCTGAGCATACTCTTCATTCATGGTTATCGAATCTGCAAATTGGACGGCCAATGATCTCTCCATTTCCGCCATAGCATGTAAAGCTATATCTCTACATTCAAAGTGGGCTGGATCGTTTTCTCCCAAAGTTATAATGAGTCCCCATATCGACAACTACATACAAAGAAATTGCAATTATATAGATATAACAAACTTTAAGCCGATTGGAGTTGGAAAATTTGAAGGCTCACATTGTATGCAAGAGTTACACCCAGTTTCCCCACAAATCTCCAAGTGATCTGGAGGCACCAATCCATGTAATCTGGAGTCACACTAACTCCGACGGATTGGTCTATCTGGATAACCCTCTCGTGATGAGAAACGTAAGCAATGATGTAAATGGTGTGCCTGTCTATCCAGTCCACATCCACCTTCCCCCTCATATCTATGGCACACAAGACCTCGTCTGCGTCGCAAGGAGCTGGAATGAGTTGGCAGCCACCGAATTAGCATACGACGTGGTTCGAATAGTAGTGCTCAACAACATGGAAGTAAATGAGGGGAACCCATGACATTCAAATCTCCTACCCATTTACACAATAATAGGGGAGAGCATCAAAGACCTCATTCCCATATGGCAACCACAAAACATGCACAGATGATATTTCCATTAACGTATATCAATTCATGACTTTTACATTAAAATTAATCGGTATTAATGAGCACATACTCAGGAGCTTGTAGGTTGAAGGCGTCACCAAATGGACGAACGTGTGTCGATTGTTGCCAGTGCTCAAAGGCTACAACCGAACAAACTCCCAATGGTCGTGCATGCCATCAGGGCCAATATATGATAATTGGACCAGTGTTGCAGAAGTTGGTATGCGGTATTCGATCGGAGGAGACCCTAAATAAAGAATAATCGGTATTCGGGAGAATATTCGAAATTATTCGGATATCTATATTTTATTATTTTAAATATATAAATGATTATTTTTAAGAAAGCATGTTCCTTAAATATAAAAGATATGCTATAGATTTTTTTTCCAGAAACATTTTAAGTTGTAATTTTAAGAGATAAAATGATGATAGAATTGAGTACGAAACCAAGCAAGAAGCACAAAAATATAATTATGAATGAGGAATAATTAATGACAATTGATAGAAACTTAAGAACAAATGTTTGTAACATTGAACATGTGAAAATATTTAAACCAAAAAGGAGCAAAGGCAGAAATAGATCGCATCACAAGATATTGAGAACGGTTCACATCACAAAATAAAATGTTAAAAGCCACTAATCATCATCATCGTCGTCCAAAAGAGCATCCTCTTCATCTTCATCATCTTCATCCTCATCTATTTCTTCAGAATTGAGTTCATCCTCTTCCTCGAGTGTTGGCAATGCACTTGAGCTAGAACCAGAAGCTCTATATTACCTCTTCCACTCCTTGGTTGCAATATGTCCTCCACACCAGATGCATCAACAACCAAACCCCAAGTCAAACCAAAACCAGGGTAAACCTCATCTTCTTGAGCTTACTCGTCGCCGATCCATTCACTCAAGTGTACACAATCTTTTGAATAAATTGGATCCCTTGATTGATCTTGTTGACGTTCTTTGATATTGGCATTAAACTGCACATATACAAGATCATTTATTCTCTTGTTGTCCAACTTGTTCCTTCTCTTTGTATGAATATGAAATAAAGTTACATACCAATTAAAAGTATATTCATATTGTCTAATAGAACTATTCACATGAATACATCAATATCTTTATTATCGATTTACTCCAATTTCGAATTTTGCTTGCAACTAGAGGATGAGGAGGTCAAAGTCAGAATTCGCATGGCCGTATCTTGCAAATAGGGTGTGCCAGCCCCATAAAGAGTCCACCAATCAACTGTCCAAGTATATGAAGTCAAAAAACCAATACAAGATTTGGAAGACTACTTTTTAACATTAATAGATATTGTATCTGGGTCAGAATGCTCATCATTCGTTGACCGTTGCCTCACTGTCAATGGCTTGCGAAACATTCCTTGAGCCAAATGATATTGAGGCAACTCCTTTCTAATGATGATGTCTTGGATATCCAAATCTGGATAAAACTTTTCCATGCACTCCACAAAGCCCAACTTCACGACAACATTTATATTAAACATGTTGCATTCCTTGTAAAAGAAGTAGGGGGTTCAAGAAATATGATGTGACATGAAATGGAGTATCAAGTCTTCCCTTTATTTTGGATACAATGGCACCAATGAAGTATTTATAAGAAAACTCTACACCATTGAATGATGCCATTATCTCTTGTTTATCATCTTCTAGGCCATTATATACAAAGCCCATGGATGGTTTACGACCAACATCAACCACTCGTAGGAAGCGAACCAATGGTCTGAACACTTTAATAACAAGTACAACTTGGTTCCAAAATGTAGGGTTCAAAACTATTGAAGATGCTCCCTGACCTTTTCTCGTTCTTGCCCATTTTGAACTTGTTCATTCATCTAATGAGAACATCAAATCTCAATTTATCTTTCAAGATGCTTTCCAAGGTAAGAAATGTTGTTGCAAATCTAGTTTGTCCAAGTCTAGCACTGTCTCTCTTCTTCATCAACTTTCGCATTATGCTCAGAGTCTTTGTATGACTATATATGAAAACTATAAGTGACTTTGCATTTGTGATTCCACTTTTCACCATGGATTCTTTGCTAATTTCCTCTAATGCAAGATCAATCGAATGGCAGCACAAGATGTCCACCATATCTGTGGATATTTTGTTTGCAACAATCTTCCTGCTACTACATTGGCGGAACCATTATCAGCCACAACTTGTACAACACATTCTACCCCAACTTCTTTAATACATTGATCAACCAATTGGAAGATGTACTATGCAATATGTGCTTAATCAGATGCGTCTAGAGATTTTTAAAAAAAGCTCCAAGTGAATAATTGACACAAAAATTAATAATGTTCCTTCCACGAATATCCATCCATGCATCGGTCATTATGGAGCATCATGTCGTTTTCCATATTTCTCGGTGGCAATTCAATTCATCTGAGACTCTCTTCACCATCTTTTTCAGATTTGGACCTCGTATCTCGTGCCTTGTAGTAGTTTTAAGGTCATGGGTATATTGTCCAACTGCCTCCAACGTCTTACAAAAATGTTTGATTGTCAATGCATGAAATGGAATGGAGGCCATATATGCACCGTCGCATATGTAAGAGATGACTCTCTCTCTATGATCCTTGGAGAATACACCCTTGATTGTAATCTGATGCACTCCCATATCCTCACTGACCGATTCAGACATTCGGGGTCATTTATCACTTCTTTGTGATCCAGCATCTCCAACGATCTCCACTTCTCTCATCTCCTCAATTTCCTTTGCTTTATGACACTTCCTCATCATCAGCTCGTCTAGGTAGCCAGCCATCTGCTTCTTCGCCTCTTCATCAACTTTCGGACACGGGAAAATTTTTCCTCTCTGATGTTCAATGTGTTGCTTTAATCTAAAGATTCTGCCCTTTAACACCTTCTTGCAAAGTCTAGAAACAACAGTATTTGTATACGTTGGTTTCTGGAGATAACCAAGCCGCCAAGCAGGATCACACGACCATGGTGGTGTATAGCATGTTGCATTATTATCACATGAAGGTACAATCATCTCTACAATAAAAAATAAGAATCAAACCGAATAGAGTATCTGAAGTCTGTAGCTATGTGCAATAGAAATTTAAATATTTGCAATGAGCATTTGAACTAAATATTCGTAATCTTGATATGTAAAATCCATTCTATATTAACCTCACAATCAAACCGAACTGAGCCATCAGTATCCACTCACATGATCTCATCACAATCAAAATAACTAGTTAATTCAGTATTGTCGACATAAATATTTTAATATCGATATTTAATATTAGATACCTGGAATCTAATACTAGTAGATTTTAATATTATTAGCATTAGTTTGAAATAATCTAATGCCCATAATAAGTATTTGAATCTGGTAATGAATCATTGCTATTCGACATGCGATAAGTCATGTTATAGAAAAATAGTCTAATAATGCACCACAATGGATGCAAATTGAAACCCAAGAATGGACGATGATGAAAATTGAGAATGCAAAGAGGAAGAATTGCAAAAGGAGACTACAGAATGCAACCATACATAAAAACGATATAATAAACCATACGAGCGATAAAGGATGGACTAGGTTAATGCGACAGTAAAGAATGGGAGCCCAAATCCTCCCTCTAGGTCAGCCTGGAGCCTTCTGATGCACAGGGCGATGGCAACATGGCGCAAAGCAACCTAAAGCTCGTGATGGCAGTGTGGCGCAAAGTAGACTAGAGCATCTTCGATATACTGCAAGGCAATGGTGGTGTGGTGCAAAGCAACCTGGAGCTCACGATGGCACCGTATCGGGGTAGGGTTAGGGCAAAAATGGGAATCGAGGAGGATTCGAAAAGGTTTAGGAGTGTTCAGCTTGCCGGTGACTCGGGCCGGCTCTTGAGTGGACCCAACCAAGAAAGTGACGAAAAAGTAAGCTCATTCGACCGACTATTCGGCCGAATACCTGAGTAGTCGACCCGAATAGTCGGTTTGGCCGAATAGTGCCTGAATATCTCTATTCTAGTCACCACCCCCACCCTCGAACCTACTATTCGAATATTCAGCCTATTCAGTTGAAAAAGCCCACGTCCAAAGCTGCAAAAGTATTATTGACCCATCTATCTCCTATGTCCCCATATCCATGGTGTAGCACAGATGTTTGTATAAATAAGCAAGTATGGCAGATCCCCAACTCACGGTGCCTGCAAAGTCGAGATCATACAAAAGCACTAAAGTAATCAGAGAGATCAATGATCCGCCCTTGTCCGTGAAAAAGGCACCATGCATAAGGCAGAAGTTGTAGTAGAGATGCTCATGAATAGTGTCCCAAGGTCTCTTCATCAACATGGATTGACAGCTATGAAAATGATCCATACAACCATGTGGCAAATACCCTTAAATCTTGGATCTCAGACTCCGAAGGTTGCAACCCCTAAAGTTGTTCGCAAACATCTGCCCATTTTCTGCCAATAGTTGTACCACCTATAACCGCAGGACCATCCATTCGTAGTTCATCCATATGGCCACATCCTGAAGTGTAATCGTCATTTCTTCGTTAGCCATGTGAAATGTATGCATCTCTAGCCTCCATCACGCTACTAAAGCCATGATGAGATGCCAAACTAGAGATACGAATTCTAGCTTCATAAAACCAGCAAAACTGGCATGAACCACATAAAGGCCCCTCTCCACTTTCGCCAACCTGCATTTATTATATGAGTAACATTTCCATCAATTCATCATGTTGCAAAATAGATTCCAAGTATCTAAAAGAATCTTCCTACTAAATGTTATCATCTCCAACCTTCACCTCCATTCCTTTACCACAACTTCCATCAAATGTGCTCTCCATATATTCAGTATTAACCCTACTTATATGAAATCATTTAGTCTGTGAGGCATGTCTCCCAGCATCAATCTTCTCATTTACTCCATCTCTAGTCTCATCAACCAATACAATATCATCGGCAAACAACATACACTGAGGTATCTCCTCAGAAATGTGACTAGTCAGCCTAACCATAATCAAGTAAAAAGAAATGGACCCAAAGATAAACCTTGATGGAAATCAATGTTGATGACAAAATAGTTAGTCTTTCCAGACTTGATCCTTATACAAGATGAAGCTCCATCATATATATCATTTATAGTATTAATGTACAAGGCATGCACTTATCTCTCCTCCAAAACTCTCCACAAGATATCATGTGTTCTCTTTCTTTTAGCTCTATAAATATCCATTGTTCTGAACAAGTGGATAGCTTTCGTAGTCAGGCGACCTGACATGAACCGGAATTTCTTTCCCATGGTTCATAACCTTCAAAGCCTCCTCCACTTTCTTTATTTGTATTCGTTTATAGCTTGCGCGATTCGAGTAATTTTCACTATTATCTAGATCTCCCAAAAAGATCTCTTTATTCCCTTAAAGGTTATGGAATATCGATCTTATCTAGTCTCTATACCAATATAAGTAACAAGCACATCCTTCATCATCTTGAATGGCATCTCCTTGAGTAAGATCTTTGGTCTTTCTTTTCCTTGCTTTGGTCAATCTGAATATATCCTTCTGACCCTCCTTAAAGTCAAATTAATTGTACAAAACTTCATGGCTTTTGTCTTACATTCACTTACGGCTCTTTTTGATGAATTCGTTGTTATTGTATAGCTTGTGATAGTTTCCACTATTCTATCATTATGCATACTTTAAAGCAAGCTCTTTTAAACTTAAGCTTCTCTTACCCGTCCACTCCACCACCAAGCCTATTTTTGATATGGAACTCCGCCTTTATACTCACCTAGCATCTCTTTGTCTATCCTTCGTATACAAGATGCTCTCATATCCCACGTCTCATTTGCACTTCCATTACATTTCCAAGATAAGTCTTCTAAAGCCTTCTCCCTGAAGCTTGCTTGTTTCAATTGAAGATTCTACTATCTAGTTTGATGATTTGGGAACTATCATGTTCTTTTCCAAGGTTTTTATTTGCACATCCATGACTAGCAAGTGACGTTGAGATGTCAAGCTCTCTCATGGGATTACTTTGTAGTCTCTATTGTTTTATGTGATAAGAAAATTCCTTTGAAAAACAAACAAAAGTATTAAAAAGGTAGTTTGAGACATGCCATGCTCTAAGGATTTGAATGTTGTCAAGTGAATCATAGACATGTGCAGAAAATGACAATAGCAAAAATGAAAATACTATGGTAGATGTGTGGTCATTAGGGGTGCACATGACTCAGATAAAATCTGTAATCTGATCCAATCCGATGTTATTGGATTAAGTTGGTTTGGTTTTATCATTCTAGTGGATCAAATCGAATCGGATTTTTTTCAAATCCGTTAAAGTATGGATTAGATCGAATCATATTTACCAAAATCCGATCTAATCCAATTCGTTAACATATAAATAAATGTACAAAGCCTTATCCCATTATAAGTAGGGTCGGCTACATGGATTCTTGCTCAAATCCATGTTGAAAGATTCGACTATTTTTTACGCTGGCTGTCGACTACCTAACGCAACCACTGCAAGAGTGGGATTTGAATCCTGGTCTTTTGTGTGGTAGACACACTGTACTACCACTACAATTCGTTAACATATATAATAATAATAATATTCACCCTTTCTCAATTTCTCATAAGCTTATAATCAACATTATCCATCTCATTTTTTAATATTAATGGTGAATATAAGTCCGCTAGCCGCCCCTCATTTTCTTTTAAAAATCAAATGTTAAATATCTAAATAATCAAATATAACTAACTTATCAAAGTGTAAACCCTAGTGGACTATCCCCCTCTCATTTTACTCCTGACTGACACTACTCTGTTCAAGTTCCCTCTCCCTCTTAATCCATTTCGACACCCCCCTCCAGCATAACATCGTTGACCTCCCTCACAATGATGTCACTCCTCCCTCGAATGGTGTTGCATGTTTCCCACAATGTTTCCCCCCTCCTACATAATATTGTTTGCCCTAAGTGTAACGCCACTTGTCTGATCTCCGTTATAAGAAAATAGATTTGGGATGGTAGTCTGATACGTCCATTTGCTTGGCCCTTTTGCTTCTTAATTTTACTTGTTTCATATTGCAACCTTATCCCAATGATGAAAATGGATCAGTTGTTTCATCTAAGAAGCAATGTTCAGATGTACCACACCCATCTAAGAATTAAAAGGAATGCTTAAATATATTTTTTAATTGATACACAAATTTAATTCATATTTTTCAAAAATAATTGCATATGTTTGCTATAGGTATAATCTAATTCTAAGTCCATTTTAAATGAGGCATGTCACCCAATTGGCAGGATATATTTAACTAGGCTTTGCTTGGATACTCAATCGAGTATGAACGTCTTATGATCACGATCCCCGTATCTTAATGATTTATTATATGACCATGAATAGTATTATTGGGAGTGGTTTGGTTTTCACATAGCTTAACATTCTAAATTAATCATGTACTTCAGTAATATCCGACCATAAAGATCATATTTTTTATTTATTTAACTTATTTGTGGATCCTTATTTGATAGCTTGTATTGTTCTTATTTGAATAATTGTTAGAAATCATTTACAAAAAAATATATTAATACAATATTTTATAAAAAGAAACGCAAATTCCAAATTCAATATAATTCTTACTTTGATTTATGTAGTCTTCATTTTTTTCTGGATTAATGGATTCCTTCATTTTTAATTTAATTGTGTGGTCTTCAAACATTCTTTTTGTACATCTATCCATATTTCGAGACATAGTTCAAATGTTGAGGGCTAATATTATAAAGTACAAACAAGAGAGAGTAAACAATTGAGTGTGATACGTAAGTTCAAAAAATAAGAACCAATCCAATCCAATATGTAATCCAATGAAATTGGATTGGATAGGATTTAGATATTTGATGAATTAGATTAAATTGGAAAAAAGTTAAAATCTGTTGAGGTTGGATTGGGCATGGATTAAGCTAAAATCTGATCCAATCATATCCTCGTGCACCCCTAGTGGTCATATACGAACCTATGTGTAGACTATCAGGATACCTTCTCTCCTGTAGCTCGACATTCAACACTTTGGATCCTTCTCTCCATTGCAGTCACACGAGACTGACCTCCATATCAATTTGATGTGACGAATGTGTTCCTATATGGTATCTACAGAAGGAAGTCTACATGCAATAGCTACATGGGTTCGTTGTTGAGGGGGAGTGTCAGAAGGTGTGGAGACTTCATAAGGCAATCTATGGCCTTAAGCAGAGTCCAAGAACAAGGTTCAGAAGCTCTCGGACGTGATAGAGCATAATGGGTTCGTGAGATCAACTCACATCATTCCCTATTTATTCAAAGGTCTCAGGGAGGTAGTATTGCTATACTGGTTTATATAGATGATATCATCATTACAAGGGATGTACTAAGTATTCAAGCAGCTAAGGCTTTCCTTGGTAAGTAATTTGCAAGGTTTAGAAAGTTGGTATGCAGTATTCGTTCAGCAAGGTGTGTGAAGTGAGTAAGCGGATAGGAGGAAGTATATGTGGAAGTATATGCGGATTATGTGGTTTGTATATTTAAATTAAAAACAATTAAAAATATAATGATATATTCAAATATTATATATATGTTTCAAAAAACTAACATAGAAGAAATATAAAGCATATACCTTTAAGTACAATGCGATTTCAACTGAAGTATTTTCAAAAGGCATCCATTTAGATAAAAGAATTAATCATAACAAGAATTTGAGAGGTGGAATTAGTTGGCATATTTACTGTTAGAATGAAAAAAAATAAGAACAAAAAAGTTCTTATGAAATATAACAAAACAAACCAATTCCAAAATAATGATGAATTAATTTCATAATAAGAAATTGTCATTTTTCATAACAAAAATAATAACAGTAGCATCATTTGAAGCTTTAAGGCAACATAAGAAGAAAATTATTAAATAAACGAGAGAACATATTACTATAAAATCACCTGCAGAAGCAAAATTTGAAGCTTGAATAACTAAATTTAACATTTACGATAAACTACGGTCAAATGCTTAAAGGACCAAATTAAATAAATGAATTAAATGAATACCATACTACTATAAAATCAATTGAAAGCAAATAACAAATTTTCATATTTGCTGCAAACAACAATAGCAACATCTGAAGATTGAAGGGCGATAAAAGCAGCTGAAGTTGAATCCTCAAGGGCATCAACAACAGTTGATGCCTAAAAGGAAGAGGTCAATCCTATAGACGAACGAGTATGCGGACACATGTGGTTTAATCGGTTGCATACTCGCCAAAACAACATATACGTTGAATAATGTATATGTGGTTCGGAAGTGTCACTGCATACGCATATGCGGTCACATATGTGGCCACCCGGGCCACCTTTCTTAACACTTGCAATTTGTAACCATGATAGAAAATAAGAATGCGGAAGTGTATCAGAAATAAAGATAAAGAAATATGAAGACCACAAGAATTTAACGTGGAACCCTACTCCCTAAGGAGCGAAATGAAACCACGCGAGAACACCTCAAAGGGTTGATCATTTATTGAACATTCTCATCTGATACAGGAGGTCTGGCGCTTCTTATATAGCCTCCACCTTTCTTAAAACTTGCAATTTGTAACCATGTTAGAAAATAAGAATGTGGAAATGTATCAGTAATAAAGATAAAGAAATATGAAGAACACAAGAATTTAACGTGGAACCTACTCCCTAAGGAGAGAAATGAAACCACAGAAGAACGCCTCAAAGGGTTGTTCATTTATTGAACATTCTCATCTAATATAGGAGGTTTGGCGCTTCTTATATAGCCTTCACAGAGCCTCCAAGTCCCACCACTGGTAGATGTGGGACTAAACACTGGGATGTGGTAAATAGATCCCAGAGTGATCCATTTACCCGTCTACAACTGTAGAGATATATTTCATATCTATGTATCGTTTCTATATTATTCATTTGCTTCTGTCTACTATATGCAATCTGCCCATAGGCTTCTCCCTATATAAGAGAGCCTAGGGCTCAAGGAATAAACAACGCTTTCTATTTTCCCAAAATGGTATTAGAGCAACGGTCTTAGATCGGAGCTCCTGTATCGAAACACTATCCCTAAACCCCATCTCAAGCCTCTCTCTCACGCGCGCCGCCTAGGGCTACCACCGCCAGTCCTACGCGGCACCACCACCCGTCCATCGCGGGCCACGCACCTCCGCTGCCCAGACCTTGCGCACTGCCACCCGCCTAGGGCCCTGCGCATTGCCGACTGCCTAGGGCCTCGCATCCCTCTCTCTTTGGTCGATTGATCGTATAGCATCTCCCTTCGACCCCTGCACCTACTCTCTCCAAGGGGTGTCTCCGCACATTCCCTTTTAAAAGGGGACATCTTCATCGAGCCTTCTCTCTTGATGAGATTGGTTGCATAAGTCTGTGTGCAACCAAATCTCTTTATGTTTGTGTAGACAAACACTTGTCTAGTTTTCAATCCTAGTCTTCTTCAGTCGTCATGTCAGAAAGTAAGGTCGATATCCCTTCCACAGGCGCATTCAGAGGACTTGCGCCTATAGTAAAGATGGATGGGTGAAATAATGAACTGTATGCTACGCATTTCATGAGCATGATGAAATCTACATGTAAACATATTGTTACCGAGGAAGAGACGGCTGAGAAGACTGGGGTTAACGCCTCATGGGAGGTGGATGATGCATATGTCAAGATTTAGATTTCAAGTACATTAGCAATAGAGATTACCAATGATATACTCCATCAGCCCATAACCAAGGCGATGTGGGATATTCTCGTTGCTACTTATTCACAGGCAAAGAATGAGATAGATTCTACAATTCAAGCATGATGTCTTTACTATCAAGCAGAATGGACGCCCTCTTCACTCTCTATATACATTCTTGTGTGGGATATTCGAGAAGATTTATAGCTTCATTCCTCTCACATCTACTCCTGAGCAGCAGAAACTTATAGGAATGCCACCATGGTTGGTTTATTCCTGACAGCCCTTTATCCTGAGTATGAGGCGGCATGTTCCCATATTTTGGCAGACTCTACTATTCCTCCTATGGAGGAAGTCATCTGTAGGCTCAGTCAGATCATTGTTCCATCTACTACTGTCAGTCAGACTTCTTCAGCGATGGCGGCCTCCTGAGGTAGAGAAGACTCGTTTTAGTTTCATGGATGCGGACCTTATGGCAGAGGAGGTCATGTTCCTCAACCCTGCATTTTTTGCTATCGTTCTGGACATACCGACGATGCATGCTACTCTAAGCATGGATGGCGTGCCTCTGCTTGAGTGACTGAGCAGATTGAGCCCCTGCTGCTTCATCTTTGGATCAACGATTTGATGATCTTGTAACACGTTTGAGATGCATTATACCTCCACCAGTCCCGTTATGTCTTCATCGGCCTCCGAGAGTCACTTTGATGTGGTTGCTTCAGCCTCCTCCAGTACCTCAGGCAGTACTTATG
Source organism: Ottelia alismoides (assembly GCA_037367405.1). Classification (NCBI taxonomy): domain Eukaryota; kingdom Viridiplantae; phylum Streptophyta; class Magnoliopsida; order Alismatales; family Hydrocharitaceae; genus Ottelia; species Ottelia alismoides. The sequence continues at coordinate 1,106,313 of JAZKJV010001011.1, read as the reverse complement.
CACTCACTAGCAGTAGTGGATTTGATGTTATAGAATGGATTATGGACTCCGGTGCCACACATCACTTGTGTGGAGACAGGGATCAACTTACAGCATACAGACAGGTTCCTCCAAGACGAACTGTGGTTAATGCAGATGGGACTCATTCCCCGATCACTGGACAGGGGGAGATTAGTTTGACACCCTCTATGCATCTACAGAATGTGTTGCATGCACCTGACTTCTCTGTGAACTTGTTATCTATTAGTTAGATTATTAAAGATTTACGTTATCGAGCTATTTTTGACCCACCTTCTCTTGTATTTCAAGACATCCATACGAGCAAGGTAATTGGGTGTGGTTGTGAGAAAGGTGGCATCTATCGCTAAGTTTGAACCCCTTATGCTGGAATTTCCTCTTTATGTTGGACCAGTCTCACGCTTCACGTGGCACTTGTGCTTTGGTCATCTCCTGCTCCAGAAAATGTGTCGTGTTCTACCTCAGATCTCTCCTCACTCGTCCTTTTAATGTGAGGCATGTCAGTTGGGAAAGCATCATCGGTCTGCCTTCCCTAGTCGTCAGAGTCGGAGCAGTAGCTCCATTTTTGAGTTGTTTCATATAGATATTTGGGGACCCGATTCCTGATCACCAGAGACACAGGTTTTATCTTGTTGCAGTTGATAATTTCTTTCATCTGTCTTGTGTCTTTTTATTAAAGAATAAATTGAAGCCGGAGATATTATCAAAAATTTCCTAACTAAAGTGACAAATGTGTTTTCTACTTATGTGAAATTTGTGAGAACTGATAATGCCTTGGAATTTGGAATTCTGTACTCATACTTTTTCCAATTATTTTTCATCCAAAGGTATTATTCATCAAACATCATGTGCCTATACTTCCCAACAAAATGGAGTTGCAGAGAGGAAGCATCATCATTTGCTTGATATTGCGAGGATTCTTCTCATTCAGAGTCGTGCTCCGCATTCTTTATAGGGCGATGTTGTCCTTACGGCATGCTACCTTATTTATCGCATGCCCTTGTCGATCTTGGATGAGAAGATCCCCTTTTCTCTTGCCTTTCTTGAAAAGGAATTATTCTCACTAACTCCTCGTGTGTTTGGCTCGGTTGCTTTTGTCCACCAGTTGTCCCCAGGGATTGACAAGCTCTCTCCTAGAGCTGTCAAGTATGCCTTTGTCGGGTACTCCAGGACACAAAAAGGGTATATATGTTATGATACAATGCGCAGGAAGTATTATGTTAGTGTTGATGTCACCTTTTTTGAGTCTGTGATGTACTTTTCTCCTACAGGTAATCGGTTGACTTCCTCAAACTTTGATGATCAAATATACATGCCACCACCACCATCATCACCTCCACCACCACCATCGTCACCTCCACCAACTACCACGGTTCCAGTTCCACCATTGCCGCATCACTATACCCGTCGGCCTACTTCTGTTCATGGTCACCGCTCATCATCTAGAACGCATGAGGTATGTTCTGAATACACAGCCTCTAACAATGGGTCTGATGATCTACCTAAGCAGGGTTCTTTACGGGGGACAGACGTGGAGGTTGCTGATTTGGACTTACCTATTACGATTCGGAAGCAAAAGCATAGGTGTGCATCATATCATATAGCATCCATGGTCTCCTTTGATCGCTTGGCTGGCAATTTATTTACAATTGCATTGTCAGTTGTGGCCATTCCATGGAATTATCAGGAGGCTTTGCAGGACAGTCAGTGGCGGTTAGCTATGGAAGAGGAGATGGATGCTCTTCAGTCAAGAGTTACTTGGAATCTTAACCCAGCTCCCACTAGAGCATCTATAGGAAGTTGTAAATGAGTTTTTACAGTGAAGCAAAAAGCAGATGGTAGCATTGACAGGTACAAGGCTCGACTGGTTGCCCGAGGGTTTACTCAGACATATGGGGAGGATTATCTTGACACATTCTCCACAGTTGCTCGATATTCCACCTTACGGATCCTTCTATCTGTTGTCATGGTTCAAGATTGGCCCTTGTTTCAGTTGGATGTCAAGAATGCGTTTCTGTGTGCTAATCTTCAAGAGGAAATCTACATGCAACAGCCGTCAGGGTTTGTTGTTGAGGGGGAGTGTTCTTAGGTATATAAACTTCATAAGGCAATCTATGGCCTTAAGCAGAGCCCTAAAGCTTGGTTCCAGAAGCTCTCGGACTTGTTTGAGAAACAATGGTTCAAACAGTCGAATGCAGATCACTCTCTTTTTATACAGAGTACCTCCATAGGTATGATTGCTATTATGTGTATGTTGATGATATACTTATCACAGAAGATGCAGGGAATAAAGAAAGCGAAAGAATTTTCAGGTCGTGAATTTGTTACCAAGGATCTGGGAGCTCTGAGATACTTCCTGGGATTGGAGTTTGCCAGAAACCAACAAGGGCTTGTGATGACTTAGAGAAAGTATGTCACTGACTTGTTGAGTGACACGTTAATACTTGGATTCGACCTGCGACTAGCATGAAGGTTTATGACGATGATACTGATGAGGTTGACAGAAGAAGATACAGAGAGCTGGTTAGAAAGCTTAGTTATGTTACCATTACCAGAGCTGATATTGCATTGGCAGTCAGTCGGGTGAGCCAATTCATGGAACAACCTCATCAGATTCACATGGATGCTATACAAATGATACTAAGGTATCTTAAATCATCTCTAGGTGCAGGGCTGTTGTTAAAAAGGGTGGTTCTATTACTATTTCAGCATGTGCAAATGCAGACTATGCAGGGTGCCTCAAGGACAGGAAGTCTACATCAGGGTTTGCTATATTTGTTAGAGATTCACTTGCCTCGTGGAAAAGTAAGAAGCAAACTATTGTTGCTAGATCTAGTGTTGAATCTGAGTATAGAGCTATGGCATAAGCATTTACAGAAATGATGTCGCTTCGAGCAGTCCTAACATACCTACATATAGATGTACCTCTTCCCATGTCGCTGGAATGTAACAATCAAGCTGCCTTATTCATTGCTAATAATCTTACTTTCCATGAGAGGACAAAGTATATTGAGGTTGATTGTCGTTATATACGTGACATGATCAAGAAGGGATTCATTTCTACATCTCATGTCAGCTCAGGAGACCACACGGCAGGCATTTTCACTAAAGCCCTACTTAGAGGACCCTTCCAGATGTGTTGAGCATGATAGATATCTATGCTCCAGCTCGAAAGGGAGTGTAGAGATATATTTCATGTCTATGTATTATTTCTAAATATTTCCTTTTCTTCTATCTACTTTATGTAATTTTCCCATAGGCTTCTCCTTATATAAGAGAGCCTAGGGCTCATAGAATAAACAACTCTTTCTATTTTCCTAACAACATAAGTGATGCATAACACAAATACTCCAACACTCTCCCTCAAGCTGGAGCATGTAATGCTCAGCTTGGACAAACAGAAAGAAATCTCAAACTCACAATACAAGACATTACAGACAATATCAACTCAACAAGCACAATTATCGGCTGTTGTGGCCTATGGAGGACATTGCTTCTCATTTTCGTGTAGGTGAGGACAAACGGGCTGGAGTGTGGGTCAAAGTGAATCTCCTCGTCAGATAGCATGTGCTCTATATTGCGCCTGTCAGAGTCACTGCAACTGAGAATGAGTCTCTTCGTCAGAGTACTCTGGCCTGCCACATGTGGACAACTCTCCATCTCTAAAAGAGCCGAACTGAAAAGCTACGGAGATAACCCCATCGGAGTCCACGGTCGCTGGAGAATGGAGTCTGAAGAAGTCTCCTCGTCGGAAAACCGGGTCTCTCCCATACTGGCTCAGAGAATGGCATCTCTACTCTAGAGTCCTATGAAACCACATGAAAACCCTAGCCCACATGGCAAAGGGAATGGAATCTCTACTCTGGAGTCCCTATGGAACACATGAAAACTCTGAGCCGAAAAATAAAAGAAGGGGACCATAAACAATGATGGCAAACATGTGTACATCTGACTGAAGACCGCATACATGTACGTGTCTGAAAAAGGACTCAGAATCTGAACATCGAGTCTGGAACTGAACTGTAGAGTCTGAATACCTACTGGTCTGGAATCTGACATCTGAATCTAGAACAGACCTGCGACTCTACACAATACTCTCCCTTTCTCCCATATTTGTCGAAAAACAATGACATCGACAAAGTTGGGAGAAGACAAGAGAATGAAGAGACAAAATATCACAAATGCCCGCCTTTTTTTCTAGGCTTCTCTTTTTTTAATCATTTTTTCGGCTATTTCATTTTCATTTTTGATATCCTTCACATTTTTTCACAAATAAGCCGTTCATTTCATGTTTTTATGACTTTTTTTAATCAAATTTTTCTCATACGGATTTTTCTACATCCCCCTCCTTTTTTTAAACTCAAGCCGTCTGCAGCAGAGACCCCTCCTTTCTTTATTTCTTCTAACCCCTTTTTTCCTTTTGGCATTGGGCTCTTATAATAGAATCATGCACATTTTTTAACACAGGACCCCAACCCTATTTCGGGCTTCCCCCATGGGAACCTATGAACTAAAGACCATCGCCCCCGATGGGGGCCGCTGTTCTCGTGCGCCTACAATTGTTGGAGATCAGAAGGAGTCCCACCGCTCAGAGCTGATGCTGGGGAGTTAGTTGCAGAGCGTCGCCGCCAAGAGCTGACAAGATGGGAGAGCTGCAGGGGCTCATGATCGGATGGGCCTCTGTTGCCCTTGTGTAGAGATAATATTTATGTTTATGTATTGTTTTCCCAGTTGCTCTTTTCTTTCGTATCCCTTATGTAATTTACCCATAGGCCTCTCCTCTATAAGAGAGTCTAGGGTTCTTTGGAATAATAAGTTCTCGTTTTCCCAACATGGTATCAGAGAGGTGGTCCTAGATCAGAGTTCTTATACTCCAAAACTTTAACCCTACCTTGATTCCCTCTCCATCTTCTTCCACTGCCCTCCATGGGGTGCCCTACCGCCCTAACAGTTGTGCAGTCTCTCTCCAACGGTTGTCGTATCGACCCAGCGGTTGTGCTGCTCATCTCCAGCAGCTGTTGCGCCGCTCCAGCGGCTGCGTCGCCCCCTCCGACAAGTGTTGTTGCACATCGGGTGATGGGTCGCCTCTCCAATAGGTGTTATTGCACCCTCTTCCCTCATCAGTTGCAGTTGCACCACCCTTATAGGTATCACCTTACCCCCAGTGGGTATCATTGCACCTTTCCCTAAGGGCCCATATCCTTTTAGGTGATCTGTGTGTCACGGGTGCGTTGTCATCAATTCGCGTTTGACGGGGTCAGTTGCTTGAGTCTACGCATGCAACTGAATCCCTCTATGTCTGTGGAGACAAGTTTTTTTGGTCTATAACGCTAGTCTTCTTCAACAGGCAACATGTCAGAAAACAAAGTTGATATCCCCGCCACATGCACCTTTTGTGGTCCATCATCGATAGTTAAGATGGACGGGTCGAATTATGAGTTATGGGACATGCAGTTCATGAGCCTAATGAAGTTTATGGGTACTAAGCACATTCTTACCGAAGAAGAATCGGAGGAGAAGATAGGGGCACATACCTCCTGGGAGGCTGATGATACCTACGCACAAATTTTGCTATCTAGTACACTAACACCAATGATATTCTGCACCAACCCACTGCAAAGGCCATGTGGGACATTCTTGCCGCAACCTACTCACAGGAAAAGAATGAGATGAAGATTCTGCAACTCCAGCATAACATTTTTACCATGAAGCAGAATAGACGACCTCTTCATGCTCATTACACAGCCCTAAGAAGGATGTTTGAGAGGCTCTATAGTTCTGTGCCACTTACTGCAATTCTTGAACAGCAGAAAACCTATCGGAATGCCACAATGGTAGGTGTGTTTCTGCCATCACTGGATTCACAGTACAAGGCAGCTTCTTCTCATATCTTAGCAGATGCTACTATTCTTCCCATAGAGGAAGATTTCCGCAGATTGAGCAGAAAATGTTCCATCTACTTCCCTAATGCCAAATTCGTCTGCTATGGCAACCTCTCGAGGAAGGGGAAGTACATCTCAGTTCCGTGGTCATGGACCACGTAGTAGAGGAGGTCGTGTCCATCAACCTTGCACCTACTGTCACCGGTCTGGACACACAGAAGAAACATGTTATTCTAAGCATGGTTTTCCAACATCCGCACATGTTGCAAAACATGGTTCAATTCCAGCATCTTCATCTTCTTCCGAGCAGAGGTATGGTGATCTTGTTTCTCGTTTGAGGGATATCATGCCTACTGCCAACTCCAGTGATACATCTACTTTCAATGTAGCAGCTTCTGCTAGCGTTGGTACCTCATGTAGCATTATTGCATCTACTTCTTATCATGGTCATGATATTGCATAATGGATTATGGATTATGGGGCGACACGTCAATTGTGTAGCAATAGAGATATTCTTGCAGCATATAGACTGATTCCTCCAAGACAAACTGTCATCATAGCTGATGGGACTCACTCTCCAATCACAGGATAAGGGGAGTGCGGTTGGACACCATCCATATGCCTACAGCATGTGTTACATGCCCAAGATTTTTCTATGAACTTATTGTCTATAAGTCAGATTACTAGATATTTGAACTGTCGTGCTACATTTGATCCAGCATCTCTTGTTTTTCAGGACATTCTAACTAGCAGGGTGATTGGTTGTGACCATGAGTAGGGAGGCCTTTATATACCGGTTCAATCTCAATGTGCTGGTCTATCTTCTCAACCCACTGGTTTTGTTTCTCCATTCACATGACATCTTCATTTTGGTCATCTCCCTCTCCAAAAGTTGCACCATGTTCTTCCTCAGATCTCGCCTCGGGAGTCCTTTAATTGCGAGGCATGTCAGTTGGAAAAGCATCATCGGTATGTCTTTCCTAGTCGTCAAAGTCGTAGCAGTCGCTCCACTTTTGAGTTGTTCCATGTTGATATTTGGGGTCCTAGCTGTATGTGGATGATTTCTCTCGTCAGGGACATCATTTTTATTTAGTTGATGTGGATGATTTCTCTCGCTTGTCACGGGTGTTTCTGATGAAAAATAAGTATGAGGCTGGGAACTTGATTCAAACTTTCTTCAATGAAGTTTGTAAAGTTTTTGCTTCTAATGTCAAGATTATGAGGACTGGTGATGCTTTAGAATTTTAGATTCGTGTCTTGTCTCAATACTTCTCGCATGGTATAATTCATCAAAGAACTTGTGCTTACACATCTCAACAAAAAGGTGTTGCAGAAAGAAAAAATTCTCATTCTTGATGTTGTTCGTACTCTTATTATCCAGAGCCATACTCCTCATTCGTTCTGGGGGATGCTATCCTTGATGCCTGTTATTTTATTAATAGCATGTCGTCATTTGACTTGGTAGAGAAAGTTCCCTTCTCAATTGTTTTTCTAGAAAATGAGTAGTTTGCTATGAATCCTCGTGTGTTTGGGTATGTTGCCTTTGTCCACGATGTTTCTCATGGAGTCGACAAGCTCTCTCCTTGAGCTGTCAAATGTGTGTTTGTGGGATATTTTAGGACTCAGATGCCAGTGTTGATGCTACCTTTTGAGTCCATAATGTATTTTTCTCCATCAGGTGATCGTTTGACTCCCTCAGCTACAAATAATAAAATAAATATACCACCACCACCTTTATCACCACCATTATCTCAGTCTCCTATGTCAGCATCTACATCATCCCCTACACCACCACCCATTATTCCGGTTCTCCCTTTACCGCTTCATTGTCGACGATCGCCTCTTGATCATGTTCATAACATGCCATCCAGCACGCCTAAGGTACGTCTTAAATACAATATTTCTAACAATGGATATAGAGATGTGTCTCAGCAGGATTTACAGCAAGGTGAAACGCATGAGCTTCATGAGGAATCAACTGACGATTTGATATCCCATTACAATTTGGAAGCAAAGGCGAACTTGTGCATCTTATCCTATTGCTTCCCAGGTGTCTTTTGATCATCTTACAGGCGAATTATTGTTGCGTTGTCCACTGTACATATCCCACGAAATTATCGAGAGGCCTTGCAAGATTGTCAATGGCGTAATGCAATGGAGGAGGAGATGATTGTTTTACAGTCCCAGAGCACTTGGACCTTGGTACCTGCCCCTAGTGGATCATTTGTGGTGAGATGCAAATGGGTATTTACTGTAAAGTATCATGCTAATGAGAACCTGGATAGGTACAAGGCCAGACTGGTTGCACGAGGGTTTACTCAAACCATGGCCTCAAATTTCAGCGAAATTCGGTCGAATTTCTGTCGAATATCGATATTCAGTCGAAATCGAAATTTGACCGAAATGACCGAAACGACCGAAATATGGGGGTCCTAATACAAAAAATGACCGAAATGACCGAAATTTCGGTCGAAATTCCACCGAAATTCCATCGAAATTCTGTTTTGGTCGATACCGAAATGGTGACCGAAACCGACATTTAAGGCCTTAACTCAAACCTATGGGTTGGATTATCTAGATACCTTCTCTCATGTGGCTCGACATTCTACCCTACGGGTTCTCCTTGTCGTTATTGTGATACATGATTGGTCGTTGTTCCAATTGGATGTTAAGAATGCTTTCTTGTGTGGTTATCTTCAAAAGGACGTCTACATGCAGTAGCAGTCCGGGTTTGCTGTTGAGGGGGGAGTATCAACAGGTGTGTAGATTCCATAAGGCAATATATGGCCTTAAACAGAGCCCAATAGCTTGGTTTCAGAAGCTTTCAGATTTGTTTGAGAAGCAAGGGTTTAGAAGGTCGAATGCAGATCATCCTCTCTTTGTACAGAAAACCTCCAAAGGTTCTGTAGTGATTATGGTATATATTGATGATATATTGGTTATAGGGGATGACAGTCAATGCATAAAAAGGGCGAAAGAATTTCCGGAAAATCATTGTCATGATCTTGGTACCCTGAGGTATTTTCTGGTGTTAGAGTTTGCCAAGAAACAACAGGGTCTTGGGATTACCCAAAGAAAGTATGTCACTGACATGCTAAGTTAGACAGACATGCTTGGATGTCGACCGGCTACTACACCTATGGATCCAAGCATGAAAGTGTACGATGATGATACATATGAGGTAGATGATAGAAGGTATAGAGAGCTGGTGGGAAAGCCTCCCTATGTAACTATCATTAGACCCGACATCTACTTTGCAGTCAGTCGGGTTAGCCAATTCATGGAGCAACTACGTCAGGTACATATAGATGCTACACATATGATATTAAGGCATCTAAAATCCTTATCAAGTGCAGGGTTGCTATTCAGAAAAGGAGAAGATGTTATTATTTCAGCATGTGCAGATGCAGGCTATGCAGGTTGCCCTAAGGATAGGAAGTCCACGTCAAGTTTTGCTATATTTGTTGGTGGTTCAATTATTTCTTGGAAAAGCAAGAAACAAACTGTGGTAGCCAGATCTAGTGCTAAACTCGATTCCAAGGCTTTGACTCCAGCTAGTACAGAAGTGATGTGGGTTCGAGCAGTACTAGCGGATCTACACATAGAGGTGTCTCTTCCCATGTCGTTGAAATGTGATAATCATGTTGCATTGTTCATTTCAAATAATCATACATTTCATGAGAGGATAAAACACATTGAAGTTGACTGCCACTATAGACGAGACATGGTACAGAAGAGCTTCATCTCCACATCTCATGTCAACTCAGGGGACCAAACTGCAGATATTTTTACCAAAGCACTGCTCAGAAGACCATTACAGAAGTTTTCATCCAAGCTGAGCATGATTGATATCTATGCTCTATCTTGAGGGTGGTGTAGAGCAAGGCCCTAAATGTCAGTTTCGGTTACCATTTCGGTATCGACTGAAACAGAAATTCGGTGGAATTTCGACCGAAATTTCGGTCATTTCGGTTATTTTTTGTATTAAGACCCCAATATTTCGGTAATTTCGGTCGTTTCGGTCAAATTTCGATTTCGACTTGATATCGATATTTGACAGAAATTCGACCGAATTTCTCTGAAATTTGAGGCCATGGTGTAGAGATAATATTTACATTTATGTATTGTTTTCCCAGATGCTCTTTTCTTTCGTATCCCTTAGGTAATTTACCCATAGGCCTCTCCTCTATATAAGAGAACCTAGGGTTCTTTAGAATAATAAGTTACACATTTGTCCCAACAACGTGGGGCTTCGTGGAAGGAGGTCATCGCTTGGAATGCATCGCTCAGTGGAGCATCATTGCCTCAAATCACCATCGACCCGATGGGAGCCGTCAGCGCAAGCTCCGCGATGGAGGCGAAGGAGGTCGTCTGCTTGGAGGCGGATGAGGTGCGGCTTCGACTGCTCAAAGGAGGTGTGACGTCATCGCTGGAAGATCACAAGGAACTTCGAGAGGTTGCATTACCGCGTAGGAACCTTACACCTCCATAAACCTGTCTGACTAACCTATCAATTAAGGTTCATCTTACCATACACCTCCAATGCGACAACCAAGCCACAGTGTTTATTGCCAACAATCTAACCTTCCATGAGAGAACCAAGCATATCAAGGTAGATTGTCACTACACTCAAGACATGATCCAAAAGGGTTTCATTTCTACATGTTAGCTCAAGTGAGCAGACAGCAGGCGTGCTCACCAAGGCTCTAGCCTGAGGACCCTTTCAAAGATGTTGTTCCAAAGTGAGCCTGATAGACATCTACGCTCCAAATTGAGGGGGAGTGTTGAGAGTTTTTATGTTATGTCACTATTTTACAAATAATTTATTTATCTGCCCTTATTATGTAATTTGCCCATTAGGGTTTCTCTCTTCTATATAAGAGAACCCTTGGACTCTATGAATAAATAATGAATTATTTTCCTCCGTAACATATCCTCAAGAGAAGTATATGAACATGTTTCATACTTATTATGAGCTAATGCATCTTCAATTGGACGAAAAGCCTCTTACATTGCATTGCTTACCACTAAGGCTCAAATGGAGAAGTATAATTTTGTAAGGTTAGTGTACACGTATAAGCCATAGAAGGTGGCTTTGTAGTTATGACATTCTTAGATTGATTGATTCATGCATGCCATTCGTCACAAGATCAAAAAGGTACTATGCTACCCACTATCGTAAAGGAACACGCCAAGCTCCGTAAGCAGGAAAAAGAAAGGTAGGAGGATCGGAGAGGAGAGTTTAAAAGGATAATGAACTTAAAGGGGTAAGGAATACCAAATTCAAAGGTAACCGGAATTTATATAGTTCATGCATTCTCCTCTCATTACACATGGCATTGTCCTTGTACTGAGAGCTAATACCATTAAGGACATGACTCTTCACAAAAAAACACAACCCAGTCTCGATAGACACTTCCAAAGGACACGTTACTTAAATTTACAAACACCTAGAAAGAAATCATAGAAAACTTGTTAATGCATATAATAGTAGTACCTGTACCTCCTCTCTATTTTATTTTTCCAGTGTATGCTTTATGTAATTTACCCATAGGCTACTCTCCTATATAAGAGAGCCTAGGGCTTATGGAATAAACAAGCCGCTCCTTTTTCCCAACATGGTATCAGAGCAACGGTCCTAGATCGGAGTTCTCGAAACCCTAACCCTAACCCCACCACACCCGCCGGCCTCTTCTTCTTCTCGCTTCATCTCATCGGCGCCGCCCATCGTCACCCAAGCACGCCGCAGCGCCGCCCCTCCAATCGTTGTTGCGCCACTGCGCGTAGCCCACGCGCGCTGTGCTCCTGTGCACGCCTCCTCCTTGCGCGCCTGTGCGCCTCGCTTCCTCCGTGCAGCGCATGTGCTGCATCGTCTGTGCGTGCCTTCTTCTTGCGCACCATCTCCGTGCGCGCTGTAGCCTGTGAGCGCACCTGCGCCTCCTTGTGCGTGTGCGCATCGTGTGCATCTGTACATCTCCAGTGCGTGTGCGTGCTCGCTCCAGTGCAGATCTAGTGCACGCATCGCCTGCGCGTGCATCTCCAGTACAGTGCAGACCTAGTGCATCTCCAGTGCGTGCGCGTGCATCCTGCGCGTGAATCCTGGGTCTGCGCGTGATTACTACGCGTGTGTAGGGCTTAGCACGCACATTTTCATGGGGTTGGTTGCTTGAGGTCTACACATGCAACTAACCCCGTCTATGTCATTGTAGACGAAGCTCATCTTCTATCAATCGCTCCAGTCTTCCATTTCCAGTATGTCAGAAAGCAAGGCGGATATCCCATCTATTGGCGCCTTTCGTGGTCCAGCGCCTATTGTCAAGATGGACGGTACAAACTATGAATTGTGGGCTATGCAGTTCATGAGTATGATGAAGTCAACAGGTAAGAAGCACATTCTTACCAAACCTGAACCTGCAGAGAAGACTGGAGTCAATGCCTCTTGGGAGGCCGATGATGCATATGCCAAAGTTTGGCTATCTGGTACGTTGGCCATTGAAATTGCCAATGACATCTTACATCAACCCACAGCCAAGGATATGTGGGATATTCTGGCGGCAACATACTCTCAGGCGAAGAACGAGACGAAGATTCTGCAACTTCAGCATGATATATTCACAATAAAGCAGAATGGTCGCCCTTTACATTCTCTCTATACATCACTGAGAGGGATGTTCGAGAAGCTTTATAGCTTCATGCCTCTTACTGCCATGCCAGAACAGCAGAAGACATACAGGAATGCGACCATGGTGGGTGTATTCCTGGCTGCACTCGATCCAGAGTATGAGGCGGCACGATCACAAATTCTGGCTGACTCGACTATTCCTCCCATGGAGGAAGCTTTTCATAGATTAAGTCGGATCACAGTTTCGTCCACGGCTGCGAGTCAGAATTCTTCAGCCATGGCAGCCAACAGAGGTCGCGGATTTCAGCATCAGGGTCGTGGACGTGGACCTCGTGGAAGGGGTGGCCGCACTAGGCCAACATGTACCTACTGTCATCGAGTTGAACACAATGAAAATACATGCTACTCGAAGCATGGATTTCCTGCATCCGCACGAGCTGCTGAGCAGATAGAGCTCCATCTGCTGCTACTTTGGATCAACGGTTCGACGATCTTGTTGCCCGTCTGAGGGGCATTATTCCATCATCTGGACCAGCACCGACTGCAGAGAGTCATTCTGATACCGCTGCTTCTGCCTCTGCATCTACCAGTGCCTCAGGTACTATACTTGCACTCAACAGTAGTAGATCAGATAATATACCAAGGATTATGGACTCGGGCGCTACACATCACCTATGTGGCGACCAGAGTCTACTTACAGGATACACTCAGATCCCTCCAGGACAGACTGTAGTAATTGCCAATGGTACACATTCTCCCATCACCGGTCAGGGGGAGATTAGATTGACATCGTCTATGCAGCTCAAGAATGTGCTACATGCACCTGCTTTTTCGATGAATTTGTTATCAATTAGTCAGATTACGAAGGATCTACATTGTCGGGCAATTTTTTATCCATCTTCTTTGATTTTTCAGGACATCCGTACGGGCAACGTGATTGGTCGTGGCTATGAGCAAGGAGGCCTCTACCGCCTGATTCATACCCCATTTGCTGGAGCCTCATCCTTTCCTTCTGGATAAGTATCTACTTTATTGTGGCATCTGCGCTTTGGTCATTTACCGCTTCAGAAGTTGCGTCAAGTGTTATCGTACGGTCTTCCTCACTCACCTATTCAGTGTCAGCATCCGTGTCTTTTGAGAGGCTATCTGGAGATTTCAGGTCATTTGTTGTGGCACTTTCAGCTATAGATATTCCACAGAATCATCATGATGCTCTGTAGGATAGCCGATGGCGGCTAGCAATGGAGGAAGAAATGGCGGCACTTCAGTCCAGAGGAACTTGGAGTTTGGTTCCTATACCTCCAGATGTGAACCCAGTAAGCTGCAAGTGGGTGTTTACAGTGAAGCACAATGCCGATGGCTCTATTGACAGGTACAAGGCGCGTCTGGTTGCACGTGGCTTCACACAGACATACGGGATGGATTACCTTGACACATTCTCGCATGTGGCACGTCATTCCACTCTACGGATCTTGTTGTCAGTTGCAGTTGCTCGAGACTGGCCGCTTCATCAGTTGGACATGAAGAATGCATTCCTATATGGCGATTTGCAGGAAGAAGTTTATATGCAACAGCCACCTGGTTTTGCTGTTGAGGGGGAGTGTTCCAAGGTATGCAGGTTATATAAGGCTATCTATGGCCTTAAGCAGAGCCCCAGAGCATGGTTTCAGAAGCTCTCAGATCTCTTCGAGAAACAAGGATACAAACGCTCTAATGCTGATCATTCGTTGTTTGTACAGAAGACTTCTAGAGGTATCATTGTGATTATGGTTTATGTTGATGACATCTTGATTACAGGAGATGATGAGCAGGGCATAAAGCAGGCGAAAGAAATGCTGGGTAGTGAATTTGTCACTAAGGATCTTGGTGTCCTTAGATATTTTCTGGGACTTGAATTTGCTAGAAATTCATATGGGTTAATAATGTCACAAAGGAAATATGTTACAGATCTGTTGAGTGAAACAGGTATGCTTGGGTGTCGACCTGCTACGACACCAATGGATCCCAGCATGAAGCTTTATGAAGATAATACAGAGGAGGTGGACAGGAGAAGATACAGAGAACTGGTAGGAAAACTGTTATGTCACGATCACTAGACCAGATATATTATTTGCAGTGAGTCGTGTGAGCTAGTTCATGGAGTAACCACGCCAGGTGCATGTGGATGCAATACATATGATTCTTAGATATCTCAAATCTTCTCCAGGTGCAGGTCTGCTATTCAAGAAAGGAAAGGGGATTTCTATCTCAGCATGTGCAGATGCAGACTATGCAGTATGTCCCAAGGACAGGAAGTCCACCTCAGGGTATGCTGTCTATGTTGGAGATGCCCTAGTCTCATGGAGAAGCAAGAAACAGACGGTGGTAGCTAGATCTAGTGTTGAATCCGAATATAGGGCTATGGCCCAGGCTACTACAGAAATGATATGGGTGAAAGCTGTGCTTACAGACCTATGTTTAGATGTACCACTCCCTATGAACTTGGAATGTGATAATTAGGCTGCCTTGTTCATTGCAAACAACCCAGCATTCCATGAGCGGACCAAGCACATTGAGGTGGATTGTCACTTCATGCGTAACATGATTCAGAAAGGATTCATCGCTACGTCTCATGTTACCTCAGAGAATCAGACTGCGGATATATTCACCAAAGCATTGCTACGAGGCCCATTCCAGAAGTGTGCTTCCAAGCTGAGCATGATTGATATCTATGCTCCATCTTGAGGGGGAGTGTTAACGCATATAATAGTAGTACATGTACCTCCTCTCTATTTTATTTTTCCAGTTTATGCTTTATGTAATTTACCCATAGGTTACTCTCCTATATAAGAGAGCCTAGGACTTATGGAATAAACAAGCCGTTCCTTTTTCCCAACAAAACTTAACTATGAAAATGCAATAAAAGATAATGGATCACTCAGTCCTTCCATCAGCCAGAGTTTCCCTACTAGCTCCACCGAGGAGGTAAGCCTTGTATGTATTTTCTTTAGTAGGATAGGGCATACCAAGGAAAAAATTTTGACTAAGCACGGAAGGCCCACAAGCTTGGATGACGACAATTACGGAGAAGGAATTGAGATGATGACTATCTTTCATCGATTTGGATTATATGACCACAATGGAGATTAGAGATGGAGAGAGAGAACGAGGGTGGAGAGAGAGTGAAGCGATACATTTATTTATAGGGATTTTTACCCGACAGACTCTATAATCTTTATCAATTACCTCCACGACCTTTGAAACATCCTAATTCCTCCCTCGACCCCTTAAACTTGCTCCGTCTTACCCCACGAACCTTACCGTTAAATTGACACATCTAGAGTTAACTTCTTTGGGTTAAAAACAAGTTAATCTAACCAACCCACGATAGGACGGCTAAAATTAATCAAGAGAAGAAAAAAACCCTCCCTCCTTTCTCCTTTAACAGTTTCCCCCAACTGCACTGCATCTTCCATCTCTCCTCTGTCGACGAGGGCATTGGCCTGGCTGGAGGAGGTATGCACGAGGGGGCGTGGCGTTGCAGCTCGACCTGGGCTAGAAGAGGTGGGGGGCGGCGCTCGACCAGGACGAGGTCGGGCTTCCATACAGCAGGTAGAGGGGGACCTGGGCTGGAGGAGGTGCGTGGAAGGGAGGAGTTTGGCGGCGGGGGCAGGCATCGAGCATGGGAGGGGGGGCTCGAGTGGTGAGGGTACGAGGGGAGGCTTCACGAGCAGGAGACGACTTGATGAGGTCGCCCCGCCTGGAGACGCGAATCTGGAGGGAGAAGGCACACGCTGAGCAATGGACCAACCTTAGCAGGGTGTTGTTGTTGAGGCTGGGTGATGCGTGGTGTGAGGGTGTTGCCCCTGTGCTGCTGCGACGGAATCAGAGAGGTGGAGGGCAAGCATGAGGGCGGAGGTTGGGGAGATGGAGGGCGTGGCGGATGACCTGGAGGTGAAGGGCGAGGGCGGAGGTCGGGAATGAGGAGGTCAAGGCGGAGGTCGAGGAGAAGGGCGAGGGCCTCGGAGGTGGTGGGTGATGGGTGGTGGGGAAAATGAGGAGGGTGAGAGGGAGTGGCAATTAATGTAAATTCGATAACTAAAATAGGTATAACATAAAAGAATGTAATGGAATCAGTTAGTTTTAACGGGTAAATGAATGGAGGTTAGCCACAGGGTTTATAGGGTAAGGGTTAGCAAGTTTACGGGGTCAATGGAGGAATTAGGATATTTCAAAGATCGTGGAGGTAATTGACAAAGATTATAGGGTCTGTCGGATAAAAATCCCTTATTTATATTTAGATGGACAGCAAAAGGAGAGAGAGGGAATGAGAAAGAGGTAGAAGCAAATGGGAGATGGACGCATGGCTGCTAATGTGTTAGAGAGGGCCACCAAAACAGTAGGAGTGGAATGAGAAGATTTTCGAAGGAAAAGGATGCCTACATGGAGAATAAAGATATGGAGTGTAGCTACAATGAAGGAGGATCTGGAGGAGGGGGAAGGGAGATCTCCGAGGTGGAAGAAGCCTTGCTTGCAAAAGTCACTTACAAAGGCTTTATTTGGATATCACTATGGTCAAGATGAGCACATGGCAAGGGAATGCAAGTGTGCAGATGTTCTGTGTTTTTGTTATGAAAAAGTGGGTTCCCCTCGGATTTGCTCGGTGCGGTGAGTCCAGCGTCATCGTGAAGTATTGAACCTAAACTAGATATTTGTTTTGAGGGCTTCGAGGGCTTTCATGATCCCAAGTCAGAGACATATATAGGAAGCACACCGCTCCACAAGGAGATGCCCCATCGCATACATGTGGTTAAGAGTTTCTGCTATTCCACTTAGTAACCAATCGTTGAGCGTGTACAATATTTATCGGGGTGAATGAATAGTCAAAAGATTTTACAACCAAGATCCATCTAACCTGGATAGAACACTCAGCAACAACCAACCTGCTTGGATGTATATTTCTTTTCATGTTAACGAAATTACTGATGACTAACGTTTGGAATAGTCATCCTCTCCCCTTTTTACAAAAAAATAAGTAAAGGTGAATACAAACCAAAAACTCATTTTCCATAAGTTCATTTAAGAATTCACTATTGGTTGGAATAGTCGTCCTCACCCCTTTTTACAAAAAAATAATTAAAGGTGAATACAAAACAAAAACTCATTTTCCGTAAGGTCAATTTAAGAATCCACATGCAGACTTTTTGTGAGATATGGTGAATTTTCTAGCAAAAAAATGTAACTTTTCAATTGGAAGTGCTAAAAACTTACCACTGAATCCACTAATGACATTCCAGCTCCTGCTGCAGCAAGTGATTCATGAAAGGTCTGCATATATGCCAGATTAAAGAAATGTCACGCATAAGTCATGTTGTTTTATCCAGCCGATTTATTCATGTAATGCAAGAAAGGTTCAAAAGCATGGGAATCAGGAACATGTTTCCTAGCTCAATACCAACACGTCACTGCCTTGGCAAGCTTGCTTTCGTCCGATGATAACTGAGCCAATCTGGGTGATGAACTTGGGTACCAAGATAAAACTACCTGGTGTGGTCGATTTGGGTAGACCAGGATTTGTTTACTCAAAATCACCATTTACACATGATTATGAATGAAACCACGAGATAATTCAGCTTAAAATCAACTGAGACTTGGATGCAAAATCCAAGCATTTATTAGTAAGTTATCATTTTCATATCTTCAGATGCTGGTCAGTCAACATGTTGATCAATCAATCATTTACTAACAATGTGACCATAAAGGTTAAACTCCATCTCATGTTCAGGTTTCCGTTGAAGACCGAGAATATGATGACAATGAGCAGTATATAAGAGGCAAATTGGTTTGAATAAAGATGTAGATGACCTCTTCGCAATCCAAAAATGCAGCCTCTTCCAACAGATGAAGAGAGAGCTTGTTCTTCACAACACAACAGAAACCTTTGGTGACAAGTTACAACCCAACATGAGCAGTGGTAGGATCCAAAGAAAAACAGGAAGTACAAGTCAGGAGTCAGACCTCTTACAGTAGGAGCAAGCAAATGCAAACTCCTTCAAGTAGGAAAAAGAGGTTTCAAAATTCATGGTACATACGGGAGAAAGAAACCAAGTGTTGTAAATAACATTCTACCTTCATTGATTTCTTTTGATAAGCCTAACTTCAAAACTTTTACGGATTGTGTAGAAATAGTTAGTAGTGTTATTATTTATTTATAGAGTTTGTTGTTATTTCCTTTCTTTTCTATAGACCTCTCTGTAAATTTACCCTAAGGTCTCTCCCTATATAAGAGAGCCTAGGGTTTTCTGAATAAACAACGAAGTCTTTTTTCCCAACATGGTATCAGAGCCACCCTAGGGCTCTCGCGCCGCCCCCCCCTTTCCCTTCCCCACCCGCCGCCCTCTTCCCTCCTCGGCGCCGCCTTTCCTCTCCGGCTCCGATCGAGGTTCCCACGCCGCCTTAGGACTCCTTCCGAGTCCACCAACGACGGTACCAGCCCCCAGCCAGCGGTCTAGACCGCCGCCGAAGGCCCCAGCACATCTCCGCCTGCTGCCTTAGGTCACAAGGCGGCCCCAACCTAGCCCCGGAGGTCTCAGGTGACGCCCTAGCTCTCCAGCCCGGCTGTCAGCACAGCCGCAAATAAGATCAGCGGCTCCCAATCCATCGGTCGGCACCTGTTAGCCGAGTAAAGGGCTGTAAGCCTACGGTTGAGGCGTGCCCTAGCTCTCTCTTCATCCGATATGTGGGATTGAGTGCGTAAACGTCTACATACGCACTCAAATCCGATGCAGTGTTTGTAGACATCCAGCATTACGTCTACACATCCCAGTTCTTCTCCAAGCGGCAGTATGTCAGAATCAAAAGTTGATATGCCCTCCACCGGCGCATTCAAAGGTCCTGCGCCAATAGTCAAGATGGACGGGTCTAACTACGAGCTCTGGGCTATGCCAGTTCATGAGCCTTATGAAGTCGAATGGTAAGAAACATATTCTTACCGAGGATGAGCCCGCAGAGAAGACTGGGATCTATGCCTCATGGGAGGCTGATGATTCCTATGCAAAGGTCTGGTTGTCCGGCACCTTAACGACGGAGATTGCCAACGATGTCCTCCATCAGCCCACTGCTAAGGCAATGTGGGAAATTCTTGCCGCCACATATTCGCAAGTGCGAAATGAGACGAAGATGTTGCAGCTTCAGCACGACATATTCACAATGAAGCAGAGCGGCAGACCTCTCCATTCTTTTACATCCCTAAGAGGGATGTTCGAGAAGTTATATAGTATCATCCCTCTGACTGCAACACCTGAGCAGCAGAAGGCGTTTCGAAACGCCACCATGGTTGGTGTTCTTCTTGCGGCCCTTGACCCAGAGTACGTGCAGCTCGGTCTCAGATTCTTGCTGATGCAGTTATTCCTCCAGTTGAGGATGTTTACAGACGCTTAGCCGCATTCCAGTCTCCTCCAGCTCTTCTACTCCACCTCCTTCAGCGATGGCAGTCTCGCGTGGGAGAGGTGGACCACCATCTGGCCGTGGTCGTGGACGTGGCCGTGGACCCCAGGGGAGGGGTGGTCGCTTTAGTCAGACATGCTCCTATTGTCGTCGCACAGGACACTCGGAGGAGACATGCTATTCGAAGCATGGATTTCCAGCATCAGCACGCATTGCAGAGCACTCTCAGTCTCCACTGACTTCTACTGCAGATAGTCGATTTGACGAACTTGTCGCCCGTCTCCGAGAGATTATGCCACATGCTTCTGGTGATTCGCCTGGTGGTTCCTCAGATATTGCTGCCACTGCCTCTGCCCAGTTCTTCCGCAGCCGCAAGCTCCTCAGGTAGATCTACTACATCTCATGATATATCCGACTGGATTATTGATTCTGGAGCCACACATCACCTCTGCCAGAGATAGAGGTAGATTACAGGCCTACAGGGATTTTCCTCCCGGACGTTCAGTACAGATAGCAGATGGTACCCATTCGCCCCTTATTGGACAGGGGGAGGTTTTCCTGTCCTCCACTTTGCATTTACAGGATGTTCTGCATGCTCCTGAGTTCTCAATGAATTTGCTATCTATTAGTCAGATTACGAAGGATTGAACTGTCGTGCCATATTTGACCCGTCTTCTCTCATTTTTCAGGACATACTCACGGGCAAGGTGATTGGTTGTGGCTCTGAGCAGAATGGTTTATATAGGCTGGTCCGGGATTCAATGCTGGTGTCTCCTCTCATTCGGCTGGACCAGTCTCTCCGTACATTTGGCACCTACGATTTGGTCACCTTCCGCTTCAGAAAATGCGCCATCTTCTGCCTCAGATCTCTCCTAGTTCTTCGTTTCAATGTGAAGCGTGTCAGTTGGGAAAGCATCACAGGTCAGAGCTTCCCACGTCGTCTGAGTCGGAGCAGTAGCTCCCCTTTTGAGTTGTTACATATAGATATATGGGGTCAAGTCGTGTTCCCGATCATCAGGACACAGGTTTTATCTTGTGGTAGTGGATGATTTCTCTCGTGTGTCATGGGTCTTTCTTTTGAAAAATAAATCCGAAGCAGGAAATGTGATCAAAAACTTGATTAATGAAGTGTTCAATGTCTTTTCTGCAAATGTCAAATATGTTCGGACTGATAATGCCCTTGAATTTTGTACACGCTTACTGTCACAATTCCTGTCATCAAAGGGCATTATTCACCAAACCACTTGTGCATATACCTCACAACAAAATGGTGTCGCGGAAAGGAAGCATCGCCATCTCTTGGATATTACTCGTACATTGTTGATTCAGAGTTGTGCCCCTATTTCTTTCTGGGGTGATGCTGTCCTTACTGCTTGTTATCTAGTCAACCGTATGCCATCCTCAGTCCTTGGTGAAAAGATACCTATGTCCTTATTTTTCCAAATAGGGAGTTATTCTCCCTAACTCCACGTGTCTTTGGCACTGTTGCTTTTGTGCATCGTCTATCTCCTGGACTTGACAAACTCTCTCCTAGAGCAGTCCAAGTGCATCTTTGTTGGTTACTCCAGAACTCAGAAGGGCTACCGGTGTTATGATCCACAACTAAGAGATACTTTGTGAGTGCCGATGTCACTTTCTTTGAGTCTGTCTGTATTTCTCTCTGCAGTGACAGATGGTACCATCCATTACCACTGATGAGATCTATGTTCCTCCACCACCTACATTGAGTACATCTGAGTCTTCCCCTCTGTCTGTCTCCACGCCAGCACCACCCCCACCACCCCCACCACCTCCTCCACCTCCACCCAATCCACGGCCTATCATTTCACCGTTACCGAAATTCTATACGCGCCGGTCAGGTCCTGCTCAGACCACACAGCAGCCGATCATCCCGCCTCAGGTATGTTCGGATGACACTCCTACTGACGGGTCAGGTTTGGTACATGTGCAGGATCCTTCAGTTCAGGCTGACACTAGCCCATCTCGTACAGCAGATGACAGTCTGATGTTCCGATTGCTCTTCGGAAACAGAAGCGGCAATGTGCCGCTTATCCGTTTGCTTCACAGGTTTCTTTTCACCGTCTCACAGGTGATTTTCAGAGATTTGCCGCAGCTCTGTCTT
The DNA here is from genome assembly GCA_037367405.1 of Ottelia alismoides. Taxonomy (NCBI): domain Eukaryota; kingdom Viridiplantae; phylum Streptophyta; class Magnoliopsida; order Alismatales; family Hydrocharitaceae; genus Ottelia; species Ottelia alismoides. Next base: position 1,084,244 of record JAZKJV010001011.1, on the reverse strand, counting down.
CCGTGGAGATACCACGGACATACCAGGAAGCTTTGCAGAATGAATGCTGGCGATTAGCAATGGAAGAAGAAATGAGGGCCCTGCAGTCTCGTGGCACATGGTCTTTGGTCCCTGCACCTTCTGATGCATCCGTTGTGAGCTGCAAATGGGTCTTTACAGTCAAATACCATGCAGATGGAACCCTGGATAGGTATAAAGCACGCTTGGGTCGCTCGTGGGTTTACGCAAACCTACGGTGTGGATACATGGATACTTTTTCTCCAGTGGCGAGACATTCTACCCTTCGCATTCTCTTATCTGTTGCTGTAGTCTGTGATTGGAGTATATCTCAACTAGATGTCAAGAATGCATTTCTGTATGGAGACTTGCAGGAGGAAGTCTACATGCAGCAGCCACCTGGGTTTACTGCTGAGGGGGAGAAGCAGATGGTCTGTAGACTTCACAAAGCAATATATGGCCTCAACAGAGCCCCAGAGCATGGTTCCAGAAGTTGTCCAACCTGATTGAGCAACAAGGATTCAAGAGGTCAAATGCCGATCACTCATTGTTTGTCCAGAAGTCATCGGCAGGTACGGTTGTTATTATGGTCTATGTGGATGATATTCTTGTTACAGGAGATGATGCACAGGGCATAGAAAAGGCGAAGCATTCCTTGGCCGTCCATTTGTTACAAAAGACTTGGCACCCTGAGATACTTCCTGGGGTTAGAATTTGCGAGGAATGCACAGGGTTTGGTAATGACCCAACGGAAGTATATTACAGACTTCCTGACTGAGACGGGCATGGATGGTTGCAAACCATCAAGTACTCCTATGGATCCCAGCGTGAGGCTGTATGATGGTGATACTGATGAAGTAGATAAGAGAGATATAGAGAGATGGTGGGTAAACTCCTCTACATCACCATAACTCGCCCAGACATTCAATTTGCAGTTAGCAGGGTGAGTCAATTTATGGAGCAGCCAAGACAGGTTCACATGGACGCTATACACATGATACTGAGGTATCTAAAGTCTTCTCCAGGTTCAGGGCTGCTATTCAGAAAGGGCACAGACTTATCTGTCTCAGCATGTGCAGATGCAGATTATGCAGGATGTCCAAGGACCAAAAATCAACCTCAGGGTTTGCAGTGTTTGTCGGAGGCTCTTTGGTTTCTTGGAAAAGCAAGAAACAAACTGTTGTGGCAAGGTCCAGTGCGAATCCGAGTATAGGGCCATGGCTCAAGCCAGTACGGAAATGATGTGGGTTCGCTCAGTACTAGAAGATCTACATGTAGCGGTACCTCTACCTATGAAGCTTCAGTGTGACAATCAGGCAGCATTGTTCATTGCCAACAATCCAGCTTTTCATGAAAGGACCAAGCATATTGAAGTTGACTGCCACTATACTAGGGACTTGATCCAGAGAGGATTGATATCTACTGCACATGTGAGCTCAGGAGATCAGACTGCAGATATATTTACCAAGCCATTGCTCAGAGGACCATTTCAGAGATGTTCGTCCAAGCTGAGCATGATAGATATCTATGCTCCACCGTGAGGGGGAGTGTAGAAATAGTTAGTAGTGTTATTATTTATTTATAGAGTTTGTTGTTATTTCTTTCTTTTCTACAGACCTCTCTGTAATTTACCCTAAGTCTCTCCCTATATAAGAGAGCCTAGGGTTTTCTGAATAAACAACGAAGTCTTTTTTCCCAACAGATTGGTTGAAAGAGGTGCAAAGCACACTAGAAGCAAGATATCTTGGGATAACAAGAATCATTTGGGATTTTCTTTGCTTGGGAGTAGCAAATGACTCCCTTGAATAGTTGTAGAAAGCATCATGCTTTTTCAGAAGTTGTAAACAGATTAAAGTAGAAAATCCGAAGGCAAGCAAAGGTCAGAACGGGAATGGTGGTGATATGCGCACATGTATGCATAATTAATGATGAGAAGAAGGTTATTCTTTTAATATGTTATGTTTAACTAGCAAAGAACGCAATGACAAAAGACAATATGATGAATTTCAAGCTAATGCTATTACGAGTTTATCAAGCAAATGGAGCTAGAAGAAGATACATCAACAGGAAGACCCAAGTTAAGGATGAAGAGAATACCGGAGGAAGCTGAAGATCAAGAATTCTGAGTTATGTAATTATTTTTTATGAAAGAGTTGTATGGTGAACATCATTCATACGCATAGCATGCTACTCCACCTCAACTCAATACTCAGCATCAATCAGCCGACTGACCGGTTTTCAGTCAATTGATTCTCGTCCAACCGATCGACAATCGTTGATGAATGATTGACTCAACGGTCACTTGACAATGGCTACTTTTGGACAACCACCCATCCGACTAGCCACTCAAACCAACCGACTAATTTGTGGTTCCGTCGACTCAAAAAAATCGATCAACTAATTTGGCATGAGTAGTCATTTGAATGGCAATGGCAACTTTGGCCAACTACTGCATCATATAACATTTGGTAACTCCCTTAGCAGTTAATTTTGAAGTCTTACAAATTAAAGACATTCCTTTGAATTTCCATTCACTCTTTTCCAGATTTCAACATTCACTTTACACTCACTTTCTAAATTCTAAGTGCTAAAGAATGAGTCTTTCATTGAGTTCAACTCCATTTTGTGAGATAAAAATAAGAAGTGCTCCATGCATTTGTATTCCATCGCATCGAAAAACCTTGTGCAACATTCATCTATAAGATCGAGTCTATTGTACAGTATCCTACATTGGATCTATTTTGAGGTGGTGTGGATTTCATTTTATGTATGATTATTGTACGGATTGCCAACTTTGTGAGAGCACTTCTTCTGATTTGGAAGAGAAGTTTCACATTATTGGATTAATAGTGTTGCAAAGTGTAATTAATAGAAACCATGGTTTGGAGAAGCTTGATAGTGGAAAGGACCGAGTGATTCTATCGGTTAAAATTCATAGTCGGGACAACCCAAGTCGAGGTTTTACTCGGTCGGGTTCCTTCGTTAAAAAATAAATATGTCCATTTATGATTGCTTTTTTGTCTCTTGCGATTGTATCATACGCTAGTAATATTTTTTGTGTTGAACCATAGGCTAAGAGGACCTTAATTGTTCAATCCGATTAATAATGCTTCCGTATAATTTGAAGAAGATAGTCTTTTAAGAAAAAGGGGTTGCATGGGTTGTGAGTGAGGATGATAATTATTGACTATCAAATTCAGAGGTACACAATGTGAGAAGAAACTATATGAATAACTCACCTCACGATATTACACATACTTCAAAGGCCTAATAATCAATATAGGGTTGGTGGATATTGGAGGATTCGACAAATAAATCATTTGATGACATCAAGTGATGGCCACAAGGGAATCATGCATATAGCATGGTTTAAAGATGAGTGTGCAAAATTCCAATGCTGAAATGGACGTGGGAAATGGGGACGTCAAGGACGAGGGAGGCTGGGTGGTCATGCGCAGGCGCAGGCGAAAGGTGAATGCATCTAGGCATGAAGCACCGCACATGGGGCTGTGGGGGCCTTCTCTAACCATTTCGGGAAGGGTTGCTTCATATGTAGCTCTCAGTAGCACTGGATTCGGCATTGCAGAGAGCCAATCCGTTGCTTCCTATGTCGTCACTTCTCGCATAGGAGCACCTCATGTATGTTGAACCGACGGCCCACTCATGACGCTCATCGGTGTGATAAGGGCATGATGATCGGTGAGGGTAGCGGGCCGGGGGAGGCACTTTTCTGGAGCATGTCCGACGTGGGCCTGGTCTCGACGACCTTGTTCAGAGAAGACATAGTGCAGCTGTTGTCGTGGCGTGTCCTCGTGAGGGGACTGGAAGAAAGGTTTTGCAAGGAGCTGATGCGGTGGACTAAAGAAGGTTGGACGAGTTTACGTTGGCGACATCCAAGAACTGCAGATGGCCTTCTGCAGCCGAAGTGACTGGACCGGGTCCAAGTGAAGGGTGTTCCTGTGTTAATGCGTAGCCTCCCGATCATCCGTGCACTGTTGGGGGAGAGGTGGAAGTTGCCGATGTCATATCCTCAGGATGTTGTCCGGGGGAGCCGTTGGACCCTATCATGAGGGTGAGGAATCTCGATCCTGTGTTGCTGGTAGGGAAGAGGTGTCGGTGGGCGGGGAAGAGTTTCTTCATCGAGCTCACCTTGGTGAAGCTCAAGAGAGGTGACAGAACCAAGATATTCAAAGCCCAATCGTGGAGGTGGGGGGCTCCGTCGACATGAGGATGGAAACGGTAGGCAGAAAGCGGACCGACGTTTTCGATGGGGGCAACTCCTCGTCTCCCACGCACGATCCGCTTCGGGATCGTCAACCTTCCGATTCTAGAGAAGCGTTCGATACTCGAAACCTTTCGTTGGCTGCGGGATCGTTATCTCTTGTTGAGGTGGCGCTGAAGGCAAATCAGCCCACCTAAGGAGGGATTCAGAGTTCTAGGAGGGGCCATTGCAATGATGAACAGATCAGAGGATCCACAATGGATCTGAACCGATTGCACTCCCATTTTCTTATCCGGAGGCCATCGGGGCAAAGGGTTGGGGCAGCACCTCTCTGAACCTTCACCTCTACCCTCCCCAGGGCGTTGAGTTTCTTGATGGGGGTGAAGGAAGGGTGGGGGTAGTTCACCGAGGATTGAAGGGTTGAAGGAGGGCAAGTGAGGAGGGTGTGGGGGGCTCGGAGTCCACCCGCGTGGAAGACTCGCCAAAGGAGGGATCTTGATGGGTGGTGCCTCCGATCGCTGACAAGGTATTTGGCGAAGATGGGTGGAGGGGCTTGGAGGGGAAAGTCCCTAGGTTCAGGGCCTTCTATGTTAGGAAGGCTAATCTAGAAAGAAGATAGCGGAGAGCTGCAGTTCTAGCGGAAGCAGAAGGTGATGAGAACGACCAATGGACACCCCCGACCATCCCTATCAATCAGAACAGATTTCGTGTGCTGGATAGGTCGGTGGTAATGCAACTGGGTCTGATACCACCTAAGAAGACAAAGCAAATCCCATGCCTATGAAGATTCTATCATGGAACGTCAGGGGGGTGGGGCAGCTTGAAAAATGATTGGGGTTGAGGAAATTAATTCTAATGCTAGTACGGATGTCTTTCTACTACAAGAAACAAAATTGTCATAAGGTTTGGACTTTGTGAGGAAAGGGTTGGACGGAGCTGGGCGTTTTGATCTGGCTGAGATGGAGGCGCAAGGCACCTCAGGCGGTCAGTTATCAGGGTGAGGAAGGATGTTTTTGATTTGTTGGATGAAACGAAATCTCTGCCCTGCTGTCGGTGCTACTCCGATGGTAGAGCGATGGAATCGAGGTACTTATCACAAATATCTACGGCCCAACCAACAGTGAGAGGAGAGCCCTGGCTTTGAACTTCAGCATGTGGGCGACTTGAGAAACGGTGATTTGGCTTATCGGGGGAGACCTCAACGTTACACTAATCCCAGACGATCGACCGCGGAGAGGGGAGGCAAGGACCTTGGCTCAGAGGAACTCCACGAGATGATTCACTCTTTGGGGGTTGTCGATCATGGATGCAACCGGCTGAGCATTCAACTGGCGTAATGCGCGATCACATTATAGACTTGATAAATTCTTGCTTTCTCCGAACTGAGGTGTTTCCGCTTTAGAGGGTGTGGGCCCTTCCTTGGGCACATTCGGACCATACTCCAATTATATGGTCGTCTAACAAGGATCAGTCGTCCAGATTTTTCTCCGTTTCGAACGAAGATGGCTTCTGGAGGAGGGATTCAGGAGATGGTGGGGCAGTAGTGGAGGAAGCCTACACCGGAGGGCTCAACTGTCTCAAGGCTGGCAGCAAAAATCACGGCTTTGAGGTCTTTCCTCACGATATTCGGGAGGGAGTTGAGGAAAGAAAGGAGAACGAAGAGAGCAGAGGCCCAAGCTGGGTTGCTAGATGAGGACTCTTTGATTGCGAATTCAAGGAGAAGCAGGAACTTCTTGAGGTCTTGTTGCTTGAAGATAGAAAAGAGGAGGTTGAATGGCGACAAAGATCCAGACAGAAATGGCTAAAAGAAGGGGATGCCAATACGAGATTCTTCCATTTCCTGGCCTCTCAACGGCAAAGACGGAACTACATTCAAGACGTCATCGTGGGTGAAGTTCGTACCTCGGGTGAGGCAGCAATGGGGTATGCTTTGGGGGGACATTTCGTCCAGACGACGCGAAGGAGGAAAGGGGACGGGTGGGGGTGGTTGGGGTCTGGTGTGGAGTCCTTGTCAAGTGCGCGGGCTGAGGGCCTTCTGACTGCTTTCTCGGAGGAAGAGGCGAAGCAAGCTGTTTGGGGTTTGAATGCAGATGGGGCTCCTGGCCCGGACGGCTTCTCGATTCTTTTTTACCGTGAGTTTTGGGGTCTGGTGAAGGAGGAGGTGATGGATGTGTAGAGATATAATTTATGTTATTTGTATTGTTTCTTAGTTTCCATATTCTTGTGTACTCTAGATGTAATTTACCTATAGACTACTCTCCTATATAAGAGAGCCAAGGGTTCATGGAATAAACATCTTTTTTGTTTTTCCCAGCATGGTATAAGAGCGGCGATCCAAGGCCGGAGCTTATTACCTTAACCCTAATCCCCACCGCAAGCCTCCTTCGCGCGTCAGCTCCTCCTCACCTCTGCGCATCAACTCCTCTGCACGCCGATCCCCTTTTGGGCACCGTACGCCCATGCGTCGCACTCCTTACGTGCGCGCGTCTCCTTCTCCTGTCCGAGCATGCGCCTCCTATCCAAGCGCACATCCTGTCCAAGCGTGCGCCTCCTTCTCGGGCACCCGGTGCTTCACCATTACCGCCTAGGCTTTCGTATTGAGGTAATCACCGCCTAGGCCCTCTTACCGAGGCCGTTACTTAGGTTCTCGCCGAATCTTCTTGCTTATGGGTTTGGTTGCTTGAGTCTACACATGCAAACAAACCCGTGAATGTTAGTGTAGACAACCATATCTCCAGTCTACTATACAACCCTAGTCTTTTATTATCATCGTGTCAGAAAGCAAGGTAGATATCCCATCTACATGCGCCTTCATAGGTCATGCGCCTATGTGAAAATGGACGGGTCAAATTATGAACTGTGGGCAATGCAGTTCATAAGTATGATGAAGTCGACCAGTAAAAAGCATATTCTTACTGAGGAAGAGCATGATGAGAAGACTCGGGTTAACGTCTCATGGGAGGCGGATGATGCATACGCCAAGGTTTGGCTATCAGGAACGTTAGCAATTGAGATTGCTAATGATATTCTTCATTAGCCCACTGCAAAAGCAATGTGGGATATTCTGGACGCTATCTATTCACAGGCAAAGAATGAGACAGAGATTCTGCAACTCCAGCATGACATCTTCACAATCAAGCAGAATGGACGACCTTTGCACTCATTATATACGTCTTTACGTGGAATGTATGAGAAGCTCTATAGCTTCATGCCTCTCACAGCCACTCCTGAGCAGAAGAAGACCTATAGGAATGCCACAATGGTTGGTGTATTCCTAGCATCCCTTGATCTAGAGTACGAGGCGGCACGTTCCCAGATCTTGGCAGATTCTACTATTCCTCCAATAGAGGAAGCCTTTCACAGATTGAGCCGTATTACTGTTCCTTCATCTACTGCCAATCAGATGATCGCCTCAGCTATGGCAACAACTCGAGGTCGTGAGGGTCATCATCAATTTCGTGGTCGTGGATCTCAAGGCAGAGGGAGTCGTATTCGGCGATCAGGCACTTTCTGCCATCGTTCTGGACATACCGAGGACACATGTTATTCCAAACATGGATTTCCTGCTTCTGCACGAGTAGCTGAACAGATTGAACCTCCATCTGCTTCTTCTTTTGGATCAGCGATTTTATGATCTTGTAGCTCGCCCGAGGGGTATTATCCCTCCATCCGATCATGTTACATCAGCGCCAGTCCCTGAGAGTCATTCTGATCTGCATCCACCAGTACCTCATATAGTACTTACGCATTTACTAGCAGTAGTAGATCTGTTTTAGAGTGGATTATGGACTCTGGTGCCACACATCATCTGTGTGGTAATTGAGGTCTACTTACAGCCTACCGACAGGTTCCTCCAGGGCGCACTCCTTGATTAGTGATCAGGGGGAGATTAGCCTGACACCATCTATGCACCTCAAGAATATGCTACACGCACCTGATTTTTCTACAAATTTGTTACCTATTAGCCAACTTACAAAGGATTTACATTGTCGAGCAATTTTTTATCCATCTTCTCTCATTTTTCAGGGACATCCTTACGGGCAACATGATTAGGTGTGGCCATGAGCAGGGTGGACTATATCGCCTCAGTCGGACTCCTTATGCTGGAATCTCCTCTCTTCCTGCTGGACCTATCTCTCCGCTCGTGTGGCACCTACGCTTCGGCCATCTACCGCTTCAGAAATTGTGTCGTGTTTTACCCCAAGTTTCGCCTCACACGTCCATCCAATGTGAGGCTTATCAATTGGGAAAGCATCATCGGTCTACCTTTCCCAGTCGTCAGAGTCAAAGCAGTAGCTCCAAGTTTGAGTTGTTTCATGTTGACATTTGGGGTCCCAGTCGTGTTCCTAATCATCAGGGGACACAGGTTTTATATTATCATTGTGGATGATTTTTCTCGTCTATCTTGGGTCTTTTTATTAAAGAATAAATCTGAAGCTGAGAATATTATCATAAATTTCATAAATGAAGTTCGTAATGTCTTTTCTGCGTCTGTGATAATTGTGAGAAGTGATAATGCCTTGGAATTTTGTACTCGTACTCTCTCAAATTATTTTTCAACCCAAGGAATTATTCACCAAACCTCCTTGTCTATACTTCCCAACAAAATGGAGTTGCAGAAAGGAAACATCGTCATTTACTTGATGTCACCACGACGCTTCTCATACAGAATCGAGCTCCCCATTCTTTCTGAGGCGATGTTGTCCTAACGCCATGTTATCTCATTGATCGCATGCCGTCGTCTGTCTTAAGTGAGAAGATTCCTTTCTCCTTAACTTTTCCTTACAAGGAATTGTTCTCACTTACCCCACGTGTGGTTGGCTCAGTTGTGAACCCCCTCGGATCCGGGTACCCGTTTACGACATCTTCGCGCCATTTCATTCGCATTAGATCGCATAAGCTACGGAAAACGGGAAAATTTTTCGTTACTGTTATATTTGCATATGACATTCACATTCTTTTCATAAACCACAAGGACCAGAAGAACAAGTGTCAACACTACCATTTCATTTCATAAATTTTCATATAATTACATCATGTAAAGGAATCAGCCAATATACACAGTATATCTCAAAATTTTATACAGAAGAGAAGGGGAAGCATTTACATCATAAAATGACCCAAAAACTAAACAAAAACAACATACAGTCTGGTATTATACCCTATCGCATGGAAACATCAACAGCTATTGAACAACAGGCTATTTGCCAAAACCTGCTAAAACATGTTAGAAAGAAGAGCCGTCAGCGGGCGTTGATACCTCCCAAAAACTTATAAACATAAACCGGCATTTAATATGTTCAAAAGCAAACAAATAGAAAGGTAGGAACAACTCAAATTAGAAAAATTACTTCTACTTGCATATGTAAAAGGTTTCCAAATTTCTAGTAAGCACTTCCCATGATCAACCATTATCCCAACATTTCCCATGTATAACATATTTCTATTGTAATTGATTGATCATAAGTAATAGTATTCTCATATTACTTAGAGATCATATTTGTGAATTTTGATGATGGGAAGGATGTGATGGAAAGGTATAATGGTTTATTTAATTCTTGTGGATAGTTTGTAGTCTTGGTCAGTGTGTAACCTCTAACTATGACTCTAAGGCGTGAATAATGCCTTAGGATTGGGGTGCCTCCGTAGGCATGCGGTATTGTATAATGCATCCTAACTAAGTTCCCAACACGTCCACTAGTTTATAGGGACTTCAAATCGGATTATAGTCACTTCCAATCAATTCAACTTTAATTGTAATTTCCTCCAAACCATAATGGTAACTCTCTCAGATGTAACTCTCAATGATGTAGATGTAGATATGGATGATCTGGATGTAGAATCGCCAAGTCTGTTGGCAAAAGTAAAACTCAAGCGATGAGGTAGCCTACAACAGGGCTCTTCCGTCTCGCCCTCTAATTAGAAGTGCGGTCCAATAGAAGGATAGGTCTACTCCAACACTACGCTACTGAGACGGGTGAAAGAGACTCTTTGGAAAGTCACTCTAGAAAAACAGCCCGACCGGTAACAGGCAACCGAGCTCGTACGAAAAACTAAAACTGAGGATCCCCCATCTGGGTATCCTAAAACAAAGGTCAGCAGAACCGATCAAAAGTCGGGATCCCAACGAGGCGTAAAAACACTGCGAGCTCGCCTAAAAAACCATGAAAAGGACTGGGATCCTAGACCCGCGCACATAGCGGTCGCTGCCCTGACTGGGCTTCCTATCTCCCGCCCACTTGAAGGTCACCGCGCCCTGCATAGTCAGGTGTAAAAGTCACCATGACTAGCATCAAAGATTTATGTCACCAATGTCACATTTACGTGACTACTCATTTCCTACTCAACCTCTTCAACAGTTAACTGTATAGATCTAAGTCTTCTGATGACATCATTTTTCCGTAATAATTTATAGTTAGTGAATCATACATAGAGAGTGAGATTGGCAAATTTCCATCTTGTTGAGACTTTAACGATTACTCCCAGTTGAGTATGTCAAATGTTTTTCACTTCTTACGAAATTTCCATCTTGTTGAGACTTTAACAATTACTCCCAGTTGAGTATGTCAAAGGTTTTTCACTTCTTACTAATCTGTTCCAAGGAGTTTACTACTAAACATCCCAAAAATGTGACCATAGAATGGAGTATGACCGATTTTCTTTAGTGTATTCAAAACTTCTTTTCTCAAATTAGAGGGTTCTTAAGATTCTATCGACATGGTGCATGGCATAAGATATGATCTAACGACTTAAGCAAGAGTTCATTATATGGGTTTTCCTTACAGTTCTATGCTATTACTATGAACACAGGCCTCTTATTTCAATTTTCAGAAATCTCAAAAAAAGGCTTTTGTATATGTACTACTTCAATACGAACCTTCTACATTGGAAACCTTCTCTATGGCTATAAGTACTCAAATCCAGGTTTTTAGTAAGGACATATAAAATACTATTAATGTGAAAAGAGTTCATCTCGCATCTACTAAGCAATATTAAGTTTTGAAAATTTGTAATTTATTAATTGATCATCTGTTACCTACAATAATCTTAACCTCTCCAAAGCTCCAACAGACAAAAGACTGAAATTTTACAGAATAATCTAGTTGGTGAGAGACTGTCACATGGACTATAGTATCGAGCAAAATGTAGATATTGGTGCCCTTAGTATGATTTCTAATTGCATTCACCATCAACTATTAGATGTAATGTAAAATTTTTTTCACTTTAACTTTTGATATCCTGAATATTGTTGTTTGCTTCAAGGTGGGCAACACAGAAAAATGAAGAAACAACCCCCTCTTTTTTTGGCAGGAGTTTACTGGATCTCCAAAAAATTCATTTCAATTTTTTTTTGAAAATTTGCTTACTGTAGAAACTGGAAAAAAATTAACCAAGTTAAGATCTTGGACAGGAGGAGCAGAATTAATTATCAAAATCAAATTAATAATTTTTCAGAAATTTATTTCTTATTAAAAAATCCCAAACTTTCCAACAAAAGAGATTTGTTGAAGAAAAATACATGCATGGCATCAAAATAGAGTTTGGTGTTACATATATGGCAGCAAGAGAAGAGGTTGGTACCTTGTTAGATCTCCAAAATGGAGATCTAAGTGCATGCAAAGGCTGGGGAAAGATTGCAACAGATCTGAAAGGAAGCTCATGCACCTCAATCCCAAGCAGCTATTGGCTGTTCTTGAAGAAATGCAGCAACTTGGGAAGAGGGGAAACTCCCAACTGCTGAACTGGAGCTCCAGCAGTGGCTGGACAGCAGCTGGAGCATGTATGATCCAAGATTTTTAGAGAAAGGAAAAGGGAAGAAGAGCTTCTATCCGCTTGGAATGAAGGATGGCTTGGGCCAAAAAGGAAAAAATAAGGAAAGGCTCCCCTCACGTTGGCTTTATAGAGAAAAGAGGGAAGGGGGAAATTTCCTAGAAACTTCCTCTCCACTTTCCATATATATATATATATGATTTTTATCCAGAGGGTCCTGTGCCCATTTGCGATAAATTGATCCCAACTTATCCACCGTTAGATTAAATCATTCACTCCCATGATTTTAGGAACCGCAATGGTAACGACAAGTTTCTTAATTTTGAATATTAATGACTTTCCGTAAATAGCAATAGAATCCTTTGTTCTCGTCCGATATTGTATCGAGTAAAAAAACTTTTTGTCACAATTCGAGTTGGCATCGATCGATCGTTCATACGGAATTCGTAACCAAAGGTACTTTGATTGATTTTTCTTATGTTTATATGTTATTTCGTTGCTAATATTTTTTATATAGGTTCGCACATGGATAATTCGCGAATAGATTGTGATCGGAATATTTCAGAAGCAATTATGAAAAACGACTTCCTCGAAGGTTTATAAAGTGAAGATTATTGTTGTGAAGTCGACATTGAAGACAGTCATCTCGATTTGGTCGATGACAACAAGACTCTGAAAGATCAGGTATCTTTTATATATTTATGTAAACATATGAATTTTTTTCATTTATTTGCAAAATAAAATAATGAGATTGTGACCAGTATTACGTTTCAATGAACCGTAAAGACTATGTATTTGCTTTATTAAATAATTTTACTAATAACGTAAGAAGTAATTTTTGAAATGCATTTAGTAAATTTTTATATTATATTAGTAATTATCTATGCTGCACAAGTAATAAAATGCAATATAATAGTATTAGTAATATTATGCATTATATAAGTAAGTTGGTTATATAAATATTATATGAATAAGTAATAAAAGGAATGTGACAAGTATTATTTTTACAATTATTAGTAACATTTAGTAGTTACTTTAGTAATTTAATTTCTTATGTAATAAAACGATTCGTAACTTTTGATGCTTTCAAAGGTAATATTTCTTATGTTATCAGTATCTTCGATAGCTATCAGAAGTAACTTCGATAGCTATCAGAACAATTTGTAACTTCGATATCTATCAGAAGTAACAAGTAATATTTCTTATATTATCAGTAACTTTCTTTTGATTTATCAGTAAGTCACAAGCAATATAGCTGTAACAAAATGCAATATAATAGTAGTTTTAAGAGTGTGACAAGTAATAATTATTATTGGATTCGTAACTTCGTTAATAGGCTTTACTAAATTATTTTAATATAAGGTGTACTCATTTTATTATTTGTAACTTTCTTTAATGTATCAGTAAGTCACTAGTTAAAACAAGTAACAAAATTCAATACAATAGTAATAAAATCCAATATAATAGTGTATCAGTAAAATCCAATATAAAATCTAATACAATAGTAATAATAATATAGAAGTCACTAAGGAAATTTGGAGATCTGTATTAGAAAATAGTTTTTACAAGTTAAGTAAGTTTGTTTAAATTACTGATGTCTCTTCAATTTGCTAATAACTATTTTATATTGTTTATTTCTTTAGACATTGATGAATATGAAAGCTTTAAAGAATTAATTGATAAAGATTCCCCTATATCAGATGTAGATCCTGTAATTATTCCTCGTGAAGGTCTTTCATTATCAAACCTAAAGGATTAAGAATTGTTCAATTAGAAATATGCCACTAAAGTGGGCTTTAATATTAAAAGGAGCAGTACAAAATATTTTTTTGATCGTAAAAACAAAGTTAGGAATCTTTCTTTCAAAAAAATTGTGTGTTGGAAGGAAGGACACTATGTTCAAATTCCAAAAAAAAGAAAAATATCATCGAGTCTGGCATTGGTTGACGTAGAAGCTAATCTAGAGGGAATAGACAGCGAGGGAAGAAGATGTGGAATAAGCCGTTGTGGTTGTAAAGCAAAGTTATGTGTGAAGTTAAATCAGATATCAAAACAGTGGGATCTTGTTTCATCTGTTAAGGAACATAACCATAAACTGGTTTCTCCAAGTAAAAAGTACTTAAGACCGAACAGGAGAATAACTAAGGCTACAAAGAATTTACTACCTCTATGTCAGAGGTTAACATACCTACGGCAAAACAAATTGCGTTTTTGGACAAGCAAAGTGGCCCTAATGAACGTATTGGCTCTATAGCTAAAGATATCTATAATCTGAAGCGAGATTTGAAGAAAAATCCGATGATCACGATGCGGTTATGCTCTTGCAACATCTTGAATACTGCAAAAGCATAACACCTGATTTTTTTACGTGTACAAGCAAGACGATGATTCATGTTTAACTCATTGCATCTGTATAGATTCTTATTTTATGGAAGATTATAAATTGTTTGGTGATGCAGTTACATTTGATACAACATACGATACGAACAAGTAGAAGCTAATTTTTGCTTCTTTTTGCGGGATTAACAACCATAACAAGACTGTATTTTTCTGCAATGCATTCTTAATGAATGAGACGAAAGATTCTTTTGTATGGCTTTTCCTAAAAAAATTTATGGCTATTAAAGTTGCTCCCAAGTCAATGATTACTGATCAGTGCCCATCCATTAATGCAGTTATAAGAAAAGTTTTCCCCACTACGAAACATATATATTGTGGTTGGCACGTTACAGCTAATATGAAGAAGATGATTGGTTTAACCAAAAAAGCTGATATAGCAATTCCATCATTGAATAAGATTATTTAGGGTGCAAAAAGTAAAGAAGAATTTGAAGCTGAGTGGCACAGAATAGTATCAGAATGCAATTTAGGAAAAAACAAATGGATCAATGTTATGTATCGGATTAGGAGAAAGTGGGTGCCTATTTACATGAGAAGATATTTTTTTGCTGACATGAATACAACACAGAGGAGCGAGAGCATGAATTCTTTCTTGACTAACAATGCCAATCAGTTGAATAATTTATATGAGTTCATGACCAGATTTCAAACTGCAGTTAAAAGAATGAGAGAGCATGTTAATAAGATGGACAATGATACCGAAAATAAAGTTCCGAAGTTGGCTACGCAATAAAGCATTTTAAAACAATTTTCTGAACATTTCACAAAGACTTTGTTTTACATGGTTAAAGTAGAGCTTTCGGGAAGGTAATGAACTGAATGTTATTCCATTTCCAATAGTTGATGACGTTATACAATTCAGAGTATACCCTATTGGGAAATTGAAGATTTTAACAGAGTTACTTTTCATGCTCGTTACAACAATTTCTTTTGTGATTGTATGAAAATGGAATCAATGGGTATTCCTTGTACACACATCATCAGTGTTTTAAAACATACAGATGCGTTAGAGGTTCATTCCTCTCTTTTATTGAATAGATAGAAGAAAGATAAAAAGGAAATGGCTATTATCCACTTTATAGGAAGAGAACAATACAAGACGATAGTAGTCAATTAAGGTATTGGCAAATGAACTTATCAGTGAAGCCGATGGCAACCAAGAAGCATACGATTATATTAAGAAGGTTCTTATAGTTGCATCTAAAGCAGTCAAAGCTATTAAGAGCAAAAGGAAGATTGTTAATGTTGAGGATGTGCATGACGCCAATGAAAAATGTGATAAGTCAGTTACAGTTGTAAAAGATCCCAATGTAGCAAAACCAAAAGGTTCTGGAAAAAGCGAAAGACCAAAGGGGGACACAAAATCGAGATATTAATGTATGCTTTGGAAAGTATATGATTAATATCATCACATAATTATCGAATGATAAATCTATTGACATATTATGAAGAAGACAGTCAAACCAAGATTTGAACTTCGTATTCAGAGTTTCCCTGGGGATTTATCAAAGTCTTCCATTGTGAAGGATGGATGAGTATTTGGAATAGTCAGGGTTACTTTTGTTGTTATAATGAATCATCTACCATGACACTTCCATACCGAAGAAGTGATGACACAGGATGGATTTAGTGACTCCATTTAGCTAGATGATTTGTGATTAAATTGGATTGAATCACAATCCAATTGAATCCAATTCCAATTTTGTAGAGATATACGTTATTCTCGCTTGTACCATTTCGCATTTTCTTTTTCTTGTTGGACTCATGATGTATTTTACCCATAGGCTACTCTCCTATATAAGAGAGCCTAGGGCATATGGAATAAATAAGTTTCTCATTTTTCCAACCTGGTATCAGAGCGACTATCCTAGACCGGAATTCTCGATCCAAAACCAATACCCTAGACCCCTTCCACCTCCAAGCCCCGTGCGTCGCCGCCTAGGTCTCCGTATACCTCCGCCCTGTCCTCCGCCTATGCATGCTTAGGCACCATCCGTCCGGGCCCTGTCCTTTGCGCGCGCCTCTATCGCGCGTTGTTCTCGTGCAGCCCATCGCGCGTCGACTCTTGCGTATCGCCCTTTAAGGCCCTACCCAGTGCCACGGCCTCTTGGCGCTCCTGAGGCTGTGACTCGACCTCGTGATTCCTGCCTAGTGCATTGCGCCTAGGACGTGACCGTGTTGGCAAGGAAACCGTCGACTGCTCTAGGGTCCGGCCAACCCTAGGGCATCTTCATTAGCAAGGAAACCGTCGACCGCGTTCTAATGTCAATGGGTTTGGTTGCTTGAGTCTACACATGCAACCAAACCTGTGAATGTCAGTGTAGACGATCATATTCTCAGTCTACAACCCTAGTCTTCTATTCTCATCATGTTAGAAAGCAAGGCAGATATCCCATCTACGGACGCCTTCAGAGGTCTTGCGCCTATTGTAAAGATGGATGGGTCGAACTACAAAATGTGGGCCATGCAGTTCATGAGTACGATGAACTCGACCGGTAAGAAGCACATTCTTACTGAGGAAGAGCATGTTGAGAAGACAGGGATCAATGCCTCATGGGAGGCAGATGATGCATATGCCAAAGCCTGGCTATCCGGAACATTAGCAATTGAGATTGCTAATGATATTCTCCATCAGCCCACCGCCAAAGCAATGTGGGACATTCTGGCTGCCACCTATTTACATGCAAAGAATGAGACGAAGATTCTGCAACTCCAGCATGACATCTTTACCATCAAGCAGAATGGACGGCCTCTACACTCATTGTACATGTCTTTACGTGGAATGTTTGAGAAGTTTTACAGCTTCATGTCTCTCACAGCCACTCCAGAGCAACAGAAGACCTATCGGAATGCCACTATGATAGGTGTATTCCTGGCTGCCTTTGATCTAGAGTACGAGGCAGCATGTTCTCAGATCTTGGCGGATTCTACTATTCCTCCTATGGAGGAAGCCTTTCACATGCTGAGTCGTATTATTGCTCCTTCGTCTACTGCAAATCAGACAGCCTCAGCCATGGCAGCAAATCGAGGTCGTGGGGGTCATCATCAGTTCCGTGGTCGTGGACCTCGAGGCAGAGGAGGCAGTGTTCGGCCATCATGCACCTTTTGCCATCGTTCTGGGCATACCGAAGACACGTGCTATTCCAAATATGGATTTCCTGCTTCTACACGAGTCGTTGAACAAATTGAGCCTCCATCTGCTTCATCTATGGATCAACGCTTTGATGATCTTGTAGCCCGTCTGAGGGGCATTATTCCTCCATACGGTCCAGTTGCATCAGCGCCTACTTCTGAGAGTCACTCCGACGTTGCTGCTTCTGCATCCACCAGTACCTCAGGTAGCACTTATGCATTCACTAGCAGTAGTGGATCAGATACTTTAGAGTGGATTATGGACTCTGGTGCCACACATCATCTGTGTGGTGATCAAATTCTGCTTACAAGTTATCGACTGGTTCCTCCAGGTCGTACTGTGGTTATTGCTAATGGGGCGCATTCTCCGATTACTGGTCAGGGGGAGATTAGCCTGACACCATCTATGCATCTTAAGAACGTGTTGCATGCACCTGATTTTTCGATGAATTTGTTGTCCATTAGCCAACTCACAAAGGATTTACATTGTCGGGCAATTTTTGATCCATCTTCTCTCATTTTTCAGGACATCCTTACGGGCAACATGATTGGGTGTGGCTATGAGCAAGGCGGCATCTATCGTCTTAATCGGACCCCTTATGCTGGAGCCTCTTTTCTACCTGTTGGATCCATCTCCCCATTACTGTGGCACTTGCGCTTTGGACATCTACCGCTTCAGATGATGCGTCATGTGTTACCCTTGGTTTCACCTCACACGTCCATCCAATGTGAGGCCTGTCGGTTGGGAAAGCACCATCGGTCTAACTTTCCCAGTCATCAGTGTCGGAGCAGTACCTCCAAGTTTGAGTTGTTTCATGTCAATATCTGGGGTCCTATTTGTGTTCCTGATCATCAGGGACACAGGTTTTACATGGTGATTGTGGATGATTTCTCTCGTGTGTCGTGGGTCTTTCTGTTAAAGAATAAATCTGAAGCAGGGAATATTATCATTAATTTCATCAATGAAGTTCGTAATGTTTTTTCTGCATCTGTAAAAATGATGAGAAGTGATAATGCCTTGGAATTTTGTACTCATACTCTCTCCAATTATTTTTCATCTCAAGGGATTATCCACCAAACCTCTTGTGTGTATACTTCCCAACAAAATGGGGTAGCCGAAAGGAAACATCGTCATTTACTTGATGTCACTAGGTCGCTTCTCATACAGAGTCATGCCCCTCATTCGTTCTAAGGCGATGTTGTTCTTACGGCATGTTATCTCATTAATCATATGCCATCATCTGTCTTAGGTGAGAAGATTCCCTTCTCTCTTGTTTTTTCCTGACAAAGTATTGTTCTCCCTCACACCTCGTGTGTTGGCTCGATTGCCTTTGTCCATTAGTTGTTTACAGGGATTGACAAGCTCTCTCCTAGGGTTGTTAAGTGTATTTTCGTCGGGTACTCCAGAACACAGAAGGGGTACAAGTGTTATGATCCATTGCACAGAAGGTATCTCGTTAGTGCTGATGTTACGTTTTTCGAGTTTGTTATGTACTTCTCATCCACAGGTGATCAGTTGGGATCCTCTGGCACTACTGAAGCTATATACATGTCACCACCACCATCATCATTTGCATCATCACCACAACCACATCCACCGCTACCATCCCCTACACCTCTTGTCACTGTTCCTGTTTCCCCATTACCATTCCACTATACTCGTAGGCCTGCTTCTGCTCATGGTCACCGTTCATCATCTAGCTCGCCTGAGGTATGTTCTGAGAATATTATTAATATTGATAGATCTGATGATTTCCCTGAGCAGGATGTGTTACAGAGGCCAGATGAGGAGGCAGGTGATTTGGATCTACCTATTGCTCTTCGGAAGCAGAAGCGCAATTGCGCGTCATATCCTATAGCATCTACAATGTCTTTTGATCGCTTAACTGGAGATTTCAGTAGCTTTGTCATTGCACTATCGGCGATGGATATTCCACAGAATAACCAAGATGCGTTGAAGGATAGTCGATGGCATTTAGCCATGGAAGAAGAAATGGATGTTCTTCAGTTAAGAGGCACCTGGAGCCTTGTTATTGCACCTACTGATGTGTCTCCAATGAGCTGCAAGTGGGTCTTTGCAGTTAAGCAGAATGCAGATGGCAGCATTGACAGATACAAGGCATGTCTGGTTGCTCGTGGCTTTACACAGACATATGGGGTGGATTATCTTGATACATTCTCGTCGTTTGCTCGCCATTCCACCCTACGGATCCTCCTCTCTGTTGCAGTTACTTGTAATTGGCCACTATACCAATTAGATGTGAAGAATGCATTCTTATACGGTAACTTACAGGAGGAAGTCTACATGCAACAGCCACCTGGTTTTGCTGTTGAGGAAGAATGTTCTAAGGTGTGTAGACTTCATAAGGCTACCTATGGCCTTAAGCAGAGCCCCGGAGTTTGGTTCCAGAAGCTCTCAGACCTGTTTAAGAAACAGGGGTACAGACGTTCCAATGCAGATCATTCCTTGTTCGTACAGAAGACATCCAGAGGTATTATTGCAATTATGGTGTATGTAGATGATATATTGATTACAGGTGATGATGAACAGGGAATTCAGAGGGCGAAAGAAATGTTGGGTCGTGAATTTGTCACCAAGGACCTTGGAGTTCTGAGATATTTTCTGGAACTAGAATTCACCAAAAATCCTCATGGGCTGGTAATGACCAGAGGAAATATGTCACTGACCTGTTGAGTGAAACAGGAATGCTTGGTTGCCGACCTGCCACTACTCCCATGGATCCCAGTATGAAACTATATGATGACGACACTGATGAGGTGGATAGGAGAAGATACAGAGAATTGGTGGGCATGCTTCTCTATATTACTATTACCAGACCCAATATCTCCTTTGTTGTGAGTCAGGTGAGCCAGTTCATGAAGCAACCACGCCAGGTACACATGGATGTTATACATATGATACTCAGGTATCTTAAGTTATCTCCAGGTGCAGGTCTGTTGTTTAAGAAAGACAAGGAGATTATTATCTCAGCATGTGTAAATGCAGATTACGCAAGATGTCCTAAGGATAGGAAGTCCACCACTGGATTTGTTGCGTATGTCGGAGACTCTCTGGTCTCATGGAGAAGCAAGAAGCAAACGGTTGTAGCAAGATCTAGTGCTGAGTCTGAATACAGGGCTATGGCCCAAGTCAGTACAGAAATGATGTGGGTGAAGTTCATGCTTACATATCTATATATAAAAGTCCCGCTTCCTATGGCTCTGGAATGTAACAATCAAGCTGCTCTATTCATTGCAAATAATCCAGCATTTCATGAACGAACCAAACACATTGAGGTTGATTGTCACTTCATACGAGATATGATTCGGAAGGAGTTTATTTCTACATCTCATGTTAGCTCAGGGACCAAACTGCAGACATCTTCACCAAGACATTACTTCGAAGGTTGTTCCAGAAGTGTTCGTCCAAGCTGAGCATGATTGACATCTATGCTCCACCTTGAGGGAGAGTGTAGAGATATATGTTATTCTCGTCTGTACCATTTCGCATTTTCTTTTTCCCGTTGGACTCATGATGTATTTTACTCATAGGCTACTCTCCTATATAAGAGAGCCTGGTGCGTATGGAATAAACAAGTTTCTCATTTTTCTAACAAATTTCAATGTCCAAATGTTGGAAACAAAAATGGTCATGGACTGGAAATACACAAGCTCTTTGAGCTCATTTCTTAGCCCCGAATGGTTTGCACTATGATTAGAAATGGTCAAGGAAGCTGGATTCAGTTCACCAACACTTTCTCCAGCTCATGAAGAGTGTGATGTGTTCCGTTGAATTCACTGAGAGTGTAAAGCATTACAGCTCGAGCTCAGCATTCCTATGTGTAACATCCAGATCCGAATAAACGAATCCGACCCGACTAAGAGTCTGAAAGTTCATTTAATTTTCAATTAATAGTTGTTATAAAATAGAAAGCGGAAGCGGAATAACAGAATAAATAAGAATAATCACGAAGAACACAAAGATTTTTATGTGGAACCCTACTCCGTGAGGAGCGGGATGAAACCACAGGAGAAGCCCTCTAAGGGGCGGATATTCTATTCACTTTCTCAATGAGTACAGGAGGTCTGGGGCTCCTTATATAGCCTTCCCAGAGCCTCCAAGTCCCACCACTGGTCCATGTGGGACTAAACAGTGGATGGGGGTAAATGGATCTTCTCCAGGATCCATTTACCCTCTCTACAACTCATGGGCGCATAACCAAATACTCTAACACTCCCCCTCAAGCTGGAGCATGCAATGCTCAGCTTGGACAAACATAAAGAAACTCAACTCAACGCTACAGGACACTACGGACAATATCAACCCAACGCGCACATGCTGCAGTCGAGGACGTTGCTTCTCATGCCGTGCAGGTGAGGAGGACAAACGGGCTGGAGTGTGAGTCGACTGAAGACTCGGAACCTGACCATTGAGTCTGAACTTGCGCCTGAAGTCTCCTCGTCGGAGAACTGGGTCTCTCCCATCTGGCTCAGAGAATGGTGCACTGCTCTGGTGTACCTATGATACCACATGAAAACCCTTACCCTCAAGGGAATGGTCCTCTGCTCTGGAGTCCCTATGGCTCACATGAAAACTCTGGCCGAACAACAAAAATCATGATGGGGACCTCTGACAATGATGGCAACATATGCTCATCAGACAATGACCGCACACTCGTGCGTGTCTGAAACTGGAGACTCGGAAATATCTGACGTCGAGTCTGAAACTAGATCTGTAGAGTCTGAACAACGTGCACTGGCCTGGAATATGAAGATCTGACATCTGGAGCATCTGAATAGACCTGTGACTCTACATATACTCCCCCTTTCTCCCATACTTGTCGGAAAACAGACAAATCGACAAAGTTGGGAGAAGACAACATAATGGGGAAAACAAACATCACTTGCGGCTTTTCATTTTTTTTTAAGCCGTCTTTCCCTTTTTTTTGCAAGCCGTTCTCATTTTTTTCCGGCTTTTGCTTTGCACATTTTTTTTTGAAAATGCGTACGGCTTTTTTCATGTACGCGCCCTTTTTTTTTTGAAATCTTTCTCTGATCATTTCCCTTTTTTAAGTTTTTTTTTGAACAAATATCTTCTTTCTCCCTTTTTTTTTTTAATCTCTCCTTTTTTTTCTACCAACTCCCCCTCTCTTTTTTTTAAGTAACCCACGACATGTCCCTCTACTATTTTACGGCCCAACATTGGGCCCTCAAACATGCCCCCTGGGCCTTTTAAATTTCGCACACCTCGCCCCATTTTTTTTAAAACCGCTACTAGGGTTCCCAACGTGGGAACCCTTTTCCTCAACACAAGAGTACCGCCGCCGCAGGGGAAGTATCGCCAGGGTGGGAGAGAGCGCCTGGAGGCGCAAAATGGCGTCGCCGCCTAGACAAGGCCCCGCCTGGGCATGTTGTCGCAGAAGAATGAAGTTGGGGCGGCATCGCCTTGCGTGGACTGCGCGCTGATGGAGGAGATGGAGGTCTACGGCTGGGGCTCGCCGCGCGCGCCTGGTGGTTTCCCGCCTCGGATCTGGAGGCTTGCTGTGCGGCAAGGAGTCGCGCGATGAAGACAGGAGGCGTGGAGCGGGAAGCCTCGCCACTGGAGGGTGGCGCACATGGGAAGGTGCGATTGGTGGAGGGGAACCACCACGCTATGGAGAGCCTGGAGGCGGCGCGCGCCAGGGCTGCGCTAAGGGTGCCGCCTTCGTCGTAGGAGATGTAGCGGCACGCCTGGAGCCGCTGCCTGTTGTGCGGCTTGAAGGAACGCCGCCCCAAAGGGGTTCCCTGGATTCACGATCTGGAAGAGAGGGATCTGCCTGGCGAGTGGGGTGCCGCTGTTGCGGCTTCTTCGATGCATAGGGCTCTGCGAGAAGGAATCAAAGAGGTCGACAATATCAACCTGGAGTTTTAGGGTTTTCAAACATAAACCCTAGCCTTCGTAGACATGTTGTCGATGCAGATCTGGAACGAACAAGTACCATCAGGAGATGGGGCTGAAGGATGGCGGCGAAACAGTGCTCCAAGATCCGTGGCAGAGCATTAAGCAAAGATTAGGGTTCCAACGAAAAAACCCTAGGACTTGGACTTACAATAATCCAAAAAATAATGATCTTCAAGAACAATCGAATCTCATACATAAAAACATATCCGAGAATCAAACCCGCTCTGATACCATGTTATAAAATAGAAAGCGGAAGCGGAATAACAGAATAAATAAGAATAATCACGAAGAACACAAAGATTTTTATGTGGAACCCTACTCCGTGAGGAGCGGGATGAAACCACAGGAGAAGCCCTCTAAGGGGCGGATATTCTATTCACTTTCTCAATGAGTACAGGAGGTCTGGGGCTCCTTATATAGCCTTCCCAGAGCCTCCAAGTCCCACCACTGGTCCATGTGGGACTAAACAGTGGATGGGGGTAAATGGATCTTCTCCAGGATCCATTTACCCTCTCTACAACTCATGGGCGCATAACCAAATACTCTAACAATAGTGAATGACTTTTGTTCAATCTATAGATCGCAGATCGAATCTCATTTGGACGCATTCGATCAAAAGTCGATCCCATCGTAATGTGTGCCATCGGAAAAGTCATGACACAAAATCGGAAATTATAAAACAAATCGAGACCACCCAAAAATTTAATTCGGTGAAATAAAATCAACAAAATCGAACGTTCGTCGATCGGAGGTCGTTTGATATTTTAAAATCACAAAATTTAATCATAAACCGAGATTGTATCTCAAGAATTTCGGAAATTCATACCCGATCCAAATATATGTATATTATACTCATTTTGATCGTTATTTAGAGACGATCGAAACAAGCCATTGTACACCCAAATCAGAGACTCAAGGTGTGAATACGTTCAACTTTAGTACGTCAAATAAATGAAGAGAAAATGGAAAAAGAAAAAAATATTTCTGATGTCAACGGTAGACGCTAGCATCTCCATGCTACTCCACTTGATCTTTTCCCCTCTTAACAGCACATTCTTTCTCACTTCACTTGGCATGACCTTAGGGTCTTCTACCCCTTGTAAATACCACACAAAAATCCCCCCTTCTTTCCCAAATTTCTTCTCTCTTTGCTTTTCTAATTCCAGCCGATAGAGAGGGCGCAGACCTTCTTCTTGTTGTTTCCCCAGCCCTCCTCCTCGCTGTCCTCAGCCAAAGAAGCATGCTGGAATATCTTATTGGAGCCCCTCTTTAGGCCGCAATCGCAGCAGCTAGCACTGCTGTTATGAAGCTTCTGCTGCAGCTAGAAGACCAGCTGCTAGGGCTCCATTTCAGTTTCTATAGCAGCTACCTGTTGCTACCACATGCAAGTTTTGGATCTCCACATTTTGGAGATACAAAGGTACAACCCTGTTACCCCTTCTTGCTGCCAATCATGCTATATTAACTCATGTTCTTGAATGTCAAGATTTTATATAACTCTTTTATCAACATGTTTAAAAAGGGATGACCATGTTTTGTATGAATATCATAGATATTACCAAAATTCCCAGATTTTATTATGAAATCAAATCTTTATTCAAATCATTGATAGTAAAAGTATCAACAGAGCTCTTTATCATATCCATATTACTGGTACCTATATTTAATAGCTAGTAATATATAACATCTTTGAAATATGTATGTAATTTACTTTGGGAATGCATTTTCTTTGGATTTTCTGCAGCGGTGCTTTATTAGTTTATAAAAATGATTCAGGACGGTATTATCTATTCGGATTTTTCCATTCATTACTCGGGTTTATTTATCAGTAGTTCAACATGGTAAATATCCACATTGTCCAAGAAGAAATTATACTTTGATCAGTAAAATCAACTAATTGAAGAGTGCATATTAATATTTGATGTTTTCATTCGTTAAAGAGAGATCATAATATCTTTAAACCACCATATTGACAGTAACTTGCCAGACTTTTAAAGTGTCCAAGATTCAATTGGTTCAACAAAAATCAATTATTACAATTATATTGGTATAAGTAACCAAATATCTTAATTCCAGCTTGTGCTCTCCAGGCACTTGACAGATATCAAAGAAATCAAAGTTCTATGTTGTTCTTAAACTAAGATTGGTTACTGTTCACTCATTAAAATTTTTGATATAAAAGGAATTAAAGTCTGTACTATCCTTAAAGTTAATTTAAGTTTAAGATTTGTTAATATATATTGATGTAAATATATGAAGTAGACTATAAGTTCATACCACTAAACAAGACAGTTTGTATACTTGGAAGATGATTAATATGCAAATTAGACCAATTTAAGATCACTTATTTAGCTATTAAGTACATGATTTAAAGATTTAAAAGATTTGAGAAATTTTGCATAAATCTGAACTTAGATTTAGATCCAATGAATACTTCTATTATCATGACCTTATTAAAGAGATTTGAAATACAAATATTAAAATATTAATACTCTTATGAAATTAACGAATGATTTTCTAAGATCACTATGACTGAAAATCCTCGATCGATTGATCATGAGTAGAATCTACTATGTCGTTAAATATATGTTGTGACAAAATACTTAGATCTGAAAAGTTAACCACAAAAGAAATTGAGAAAGGATTTAGTAGTCAAGAAAGTGAAAATGTTGGCAATCAGTGATGATTGATAAATATTAGCGTCGGCCGCGATGACCCTTACACATGACCATGCGAGGACAAGGTGACCTTCAGTTGGGCGGAAGATAGGAAGTCCAATTAGGGAAGTAGTCGCCTAGTGTATGGGTCTAGGATCCCAGTCGTTTTTATGATTTTTACACAAGTTCGTAGAGTTTTTTTACACTTCGTTGGGATCCAGGTTTATGACCAGTTCCGATGCCCTTCTGTTTTAAGGTACCTAGGATGGGGGGGTCTCGGTTTAAATTTTTCTTACGAGCTCGTTCGCACATACCGGTCAGGTCGATTTTTGGAGTGACTCTTTCGAGGAGTCTCTCCTACCAGTCTCAAGGGCATAGTTTTGGAGTAGGCCTAGCCATCTACTGGACCGCACTTCTACTTAGAGGGCGAGACAGTAGGGCCTCTTAGGAGACTTCCTCACCGTTTGAGTCAAGGCCTTAAATGTCGGTTTCGGTCACCATTTCGGTACTGACCAAAACAGAATTTCGATGGAATTTCGGTGGAATTTCGACCGAAATTTCAGTCATTTCGGTCATTTTTTGTACTAGGACCCCCATATTTCGGTTATTTCGGTCATTTCGGTCGAATTTCGATTTCGACTGGATATCGATATTCGACAGAAATTCGACTGAATTTCGCTGAAATTTGAGGCCATGGTTTGAGTTTTGGTTACTTTTCGCCAATAAGCTTGGCGAGGAGTTACAGCTAGGTTGGTTACAGTTGAACTTGGTGCAGAAATCATCAATCATCGCCATTTAATCAGATCTTAGAACTACTACTATAGATGTCAGGAAAAGCTAGTGGATGTGTTGGGAACTTAGTTAGGATGCATAATACTCCACCGCATGCCTACGGAGGCAACCAACCTTAAAGTATTCTTCACGTCTTAGAGTCATAGTGTGAGGTCACACTCAGATCAAGACCACAGAGTATCCACTAGACTTGAGAAATCAGACAGAAATAAATACCAGATCAGAGACTCATCATCCTCAACACCAAGATCCATCAACATGATCTTTAAGTGATAAAGAGATAATAAAATACTTATGGGTCATTAATTAATTATGAAATTGTTATATACAAAAGTTATGGGGTGACGCGTGATTTGGGGATTTACATACATAATATCTTGAAAACCATTTTCCATGCAAGTAATTGTAAATTTTAAATATCAACACCTATCTACTTGCTTTCTTTTAAAACCGTTGAATTACTTGTTATTGTTAATATGTTGGATTGTATGCACCAATTGTTGACATTCTATTGTTTCCTATCATGATTGGCAAGCAAAGCGTTTGCGTCGCAGTAGCTGGCTGATGATCCTGAGTATTCGTTGTTATACTCGCAGGTACACATGTTGTAGTTTTTATGCATATATTGTATAATACTTGTCTTTCTCTTCTATTATATTTTGGGATACATGTACATACTGTCAGCTTCTTTTGCTACATGTAATACATATGGAAGTTAATGAAATATGAATTGGTGACACTTCTTATTGGCTCTGTAGTTGTTTACATAAATTGTGAATATCATTCCGAAACACGAAAAAATTTCCTAATTTTTTGATAACCTAATGTAATCCATTGCAAATATAATACAACGAGTAAGGTGTAAACGGGTAACCTGGATCGGCGAGCGAGAGTTTCAAAGTAGGTGACAGATTTTTGTAAAAATGGTATAAACCCAAAAATTGGATAGTTATCAACATTTCATGTCACTATACATGGATAGTATGATCTTTCCGACATTATCTCCAAGTATCTGCATGTGTATCTCATGAGTCATATTGGATTAAGACTCATATATACTATTGATGTCAATGTTTTAATAATAATATCTATTATTACAAGGGAAATTTTGTGAATAAGATTCACAAATATATTTCACTAATTAATGTGAATAGTAATTCACAATAATTAATATTTATATGGGTATGATTCATATAAATATTTATGTAAACATGATTTACATAATATTTTCAAGGCATCAAATTGTGTGAATTTGATTCACATTAATTTTGTAGATGTAAATTGGATTTTACATTTAATTTTTGAGCTCATGAATATGATTCATAAGCTTTAAGGATTAATTACATAATTTCTTCAATTTTGATAATGGGATTACCAAGTTAATTTAATAGATAAAAAGGCAACAACCTTACCTAATTTTAGTTAAGCTAATTTGTTTCTTATTTATTGTAAATTAATCAAGTTAATTAGTTAATAGATAAAAAGGTAACAATCTTAACTAATTTTAGTTAAGCTAAGTTGTTGCTTGTACATTGTTAATT
Organism: Ottelia alismoides; assembly: GCA_037367405.1. Lineage (NCBI taxonomy): Eukaryota > Viridiplantae > Streptophyta > Magnoliopsida > Alismatales > Hydrocharitaceae > Ottelia > Ottelia alismoides. The sequence continues at coordinate 1,055,792 of JAZKJV010001011.1, read as the reverse complement.
AGTTACTATTAATTGAAGATAAAAAGGAGATAATCCTTATTGAATTAAGACTTTCTCTAAGCCCTTAATTTAAAACCCAAGGGAATACAACACACATGTTGGACATGTGGTGTAAGTATAAAGAAGGGCAAGGCCCTCTCTTTTACAACACACAATTTTGGAAAGCAATAGTCCTTACAAATTATGTGCCCCTTGAGATATAAAAGATTCTTGAGAGTTTCCATCTCTCATACGCCTCTTCTCGTTACTCCTGTCAAGTCCGAGTTCGTGGGAAGCAACATGATTCATCTCCGCACCCACGAGAGAGACTTTTGCATATTGGACTTAATTCGGGAGGTCTCTTACTTTAGAGACTCGCATTTCAAGAGGTAACCCTGATTTGTTCTTCATTATTCATCATGAATATTAGAAATCCTAAAGGAAATCGTTTTCTTATTTTTTATTTCTTCGTGCACAAATCGTTGTGATACATTTTCTAGTTCACATGATGAACGAACATTGTTTTGACAAACTGTTTGTTAAATATTCTGCATTTTCCACGACGTGTAGTAAATATTTTTATTTACTTCCTTCAGTGTATTGTGTGAGAGAGTGATTTCTTTCTATTTGTTCAAGTTGAGCATTGCATGCTCCAGCATGAGGGGAAGTGTTAGAGTATGCGTCATAGATGAGTAATTAGATCTCTCCAAGGTCCAATTATAACATCCACAAATCTAGTCCCACATCGTCTGCGAGTGGGACGTGGTCTTACTGGTGCAACTATATAAGACGCCCCACACAACCTGTAACAGTTTAGAGAAAGTGAATAGAAGAATCAACCCTTGGTATTCTCTCGTGGTTTCATCCCGCCCATTATAGAGGAGGGTTCCACGTAAAATCTCAATATATTTCTTTATCTCTGATATGCTTCCACATTGTTTTTTACAATGTTCAGTTACATTATTCTCTCAACACTCTCCCTTAAGCCAGCACAGATTGCCCAACTTGGATAATATGATGCTCAAAATACGGAAGCTGTGAACATAAATGAAATACAACTCGAAAGCAAAACTACATCTTGCATGCTTGTAGTCTGGGAAATCTACAACTGAGACTTATGGGAGAGTTGTCATCGTATGTAAATCTAAATAATGTGTTCCATCATCGAACCTCTGCAATAGGTCTCTCTCAACCGAGAGGCTTGAGCTGGGCGTCTCCCACACTTGCTAAGAGAATGGGATCTCTTCGCAAAAGTTTCCATAGATCTTTTCATGTCGAACATTATTGGTGGTCCACATTAAAATTCTAAGCCTCAACAAATGAGTACAAGGACCTCTTGAATAAATGATTGCATATTTGTGCCTCAAACAAAACAAGGAGATATTCTTTAACACTCCTCTTACCTCTGTATTCATGTAGGAGATTCAGATAACCTCCCCCTCCCCTTTTTTATTTGTTTCATCAACCACTTTTTTGCAATCTTTTACCACTTTTTTCACCATTGAATAATTTTCTCTCACATCTTTCTGTTATATCTCCTCTCTTTTTTCTCAAAACATGGCTCATTGGAACCTTCGCAAAATAAAGCAACTAAACTAAAAACTCAGGCCTAAATGATTTAAGTCCTTTGTACCAAACATACTATTTTCTTGCTCTGAGTGGGTTTTTCTATCTTTTTGTTCACTTTTTTTTGGATAAAACAAGGTTGTCAGCCATGTTGAATAAGAAATGAATGAGCTCAGAACCCATTGGGCATCATCTTTTTATCTTTTCTTTTTTATCCACAGCGTTTCTCGTTTTTCCCTTTTGGTTGTTTCAAATTTTTATATATTTTTCTTCTTTTCTTCAACCATCTCTCCATTCGTTTACAGAGTTCAGCCTTCATTTTTTATTGGCCAATGAGGGTCAACCGATAATGGCTACATGGGCCCCAATATCAACTCTCCGACCCGTGCGTTCTTCTTCATGTTTCACATTAGGATTCCCCTAGAGGAGAGAGAACCCATCTGCCGCAATCTGAAGCGTAGTCTACCTCCTTACTTCGACCAAAAAAAACAGGGTCCCGTTACAGGAATCCATAGTTGACGATGCCTAGGATCTCCTCATTGCTCCTCAGTGCGGAACACTACCACGTATCAAGCACATATGCCCAACCCGAGACCACCGAGGTCGCCCTTCTCCTCATGTTGATCTTCTTCTATCGTCGGAAAGTGGTAGCTTCTTAAATTTTGGAGGTGGACCCCTCTTTTTTCAACGCTAATCGTCGTTGAGGATGTCTCTTGATCATCTAAAGACATTGTGATGGCATTTATCTCAATGATCTTTGATTTCATACCATGCCTTGCAACTTTTGTCTTGCCAAAGCAATAAATACGAGGTTGCCTTCATCGACACAGCTTGTGTGTCCCCTTCTTCCACTCCTGCAGAAGGTTCTATAGATGGAACCAACCAATCGATTCTAAGTGGTGTTGTCGTAAATCATAAAAGCATCAACTTCAACAACAAAATCGCATATCGACTTCGAGAACAATCCAAATAAATCGGATCTTGAAGATTGAACATATCAAGAACCAACATGCTATGATAACAAACAACAATAAAGCCTTTTCCCGCATTAAGTAGGGTTGGCTACATGGATTCTTTGCCTCCATTCAGATCTATCTTAAGTTATTCTCAGGCTTAGATCCAAAAAGCTAAGATCCCTTCGGATAGTCTAATTCCAACACTTCTTGGGCTCTTCGGCCTTCCTTGCCCTCTCTTAACCGGCTCAACATTTCAAAACTCGTTTCTCATAACTGGTGCATCAGTCGACCTCCTTTGTAAATGGCCAAACTACCTTAAGCGGCTTTCTTGCATCTTATCCTCGATCAAAGCTACACCAACTTTCCTTATGATTGCACCATTTCGAACCTAATTTTACGTGTATGTCCACACATCCAGCTTAGCATTTTCAATTCTACTATTGTCATTCTCTACACATGTCTATAGTTCACAGGCCAATTGTAAGGAACGAGAGAAAGAAACATGATATGATACCATGCGAAAATATAAAAACAAAAACAAGATAAAGAACAAAACTTGATTTTAAGTAAAATCCGACTCCTAAATTGCGAGAATAAAACCACGGGAGGAAGCCCTCAAAGGGCTAACTATTGCATTGTGTTTCTCAATGTGTATAGGGGGCAGGGCTCTTTATATAGTCCCACCAATTTAACCAAGTCCCGCCACTCATCCATGGGGGGGCTAATAATCTCTCCACAAATAGGTCCAATTACATTATTCTCTCAACAATTTACAACATTATATGTTTTCCATAAGAAGGAAAGTGAAGAATCGAACGTAAATTTACACGTAAGCTACCAACACTGCATGCCTTCCCCACTTGGGAAAACTGCAATTACACATGCGCCCCTTTATTCATGTTTACAGTATAATCCCTACTAAATTTCTAAATTTACTTTTCCCTTGTGTGAACTTTGACAGGGGTGCATGTGTGAATTTAATTAGGTTTATAGGAGTCGGTTTAAATACGAGGGGCCAGAATGTACATATGGAAAAGGCAGGAAGACAAGTGTAATTGCAGTGGTTCACAGGGTGCAAAATTCTGAATTACAGTTATATGTAACCATTATATATGCCTTCCCCAACTGGGACTGATGAATCAGCAGTAAACTAAACAAGGTTGAGGGCGCTTGCTGGTTGTTTTTTGGAACCCCTAATGATTGTTGTACTTAGCAGTGGTGCCACTGCAGAAGATAGTTGGGCGACGACGATGCAAGGAGGCAGCTATGAAGGAGGCCCAGCTCGGGGTCAAGGCAGTGGGTTTGATGGCGCTCGTCGTAGGACAAAAAGTTGATGGCGCAAGCTCGTCAAAGCAAAGACTGAATGGAGTGGATGGCGTCAGAATTGGAGATGTTGCGGATCAATGAATGAATGCGGCAACAAATATGTGATAGTTGGTGTTGGAAAAAAGAACGAAGTTGTTTATTCTTTGGAACCCTAGGCTCTCTTATATAGAGGAGAGGACGTATGGGTAAATTACATAGGAGAACATAATGTAAAGAAAAATAATGAAACGGTACAGAAATAAGAAATATTTCTACACTCTCCCTCAAGATGGAGCATAGACGTCAATCATGTTCTACTTGGATGAACATTTTTGCAACGGTCCTCTGAGCAACGACTTGGTGAAGATATCAGCAGTTTGATCTCCTGAAATAACATGAGTGGTGGAAATTAAGCCCTTCTGGATCATATCTCTTGTATAATGGCAGTCTACTTCAATGTGTTTCGTTCGTTCATGAAATGCAGGATTGTTTGTAGTAAACATGGCAGCTTGGTTGTCATATTGTAACTGCATAGGAAGAGGTACATCCATATGCAAATCTGCTAGCACTGCTCGAACCCACATCATTTTTGTGCTTGCTTGCACCATAGCCTTATACTCAGATTCGGCACTTGACCTAACAACAACAGTTTATTTCTTACTCTTCCAAGAAACAAGAGAGCTTGCAATGAACACAGCAAAGCCCGAAGTTGACTTCCTATCCTTAGGACACCCTGCATGATATGCGTATGCACATACAGAAACAGAGAGACTTAACCCTTTTCTAAATAGTTGTCATGTACCTGGAGAAGTCTTTAGGTACCTTAATATTATATATATAGTGTCCATGTGTGCATGTCTGGGTTGCTTCAAAAACTAACTCACCCGACTTACTCTAAAAGAGATGCCAGGTCTAGTGATAGTAACATACAGGAGTTTTCCCACCAACTCTTTGTATCTCCTCTTGTCAACCTCACATATATCATCATATAATCCCATGCTAGGATCCATAGGAGTAGTAAAGAGTCGACAACTACTCATGCATGTCTCGATTAGTATATCTGTAACATACTTCCTTTGGGTCATCACAAGACTATGAGCATCCCTGGCAAACTCTAACCCTAAGAAGTACCTTAGGTTTCCAAGATCTTTGGTGACAAACTATCGAGCCAAGAATTCATTTGTCTTCTTTAAGCCATGCACATCATCTCTGTAACAAGTATATCATCAACATATACCATGATAAGTTGATAACAATTGTAGCTCAAGGTATTATCTATACAAATAATGAATGATCTGCACTTGACCTTTTAAATCCCTGCTTTTCAATCAGATTCGAGAGCTTCTGAAACCATGCCTTGAGACTCTGCTTAAGACCATTATGGCCTTGTGAAGTCTACAAACCTGCTGACACTCCCCCTCGGCGGCAAACCCCGGAGGTTGTTACATGTAGACTTCCTCCTGAAGATCACCATACATAAAAGCATTTTTAACATCGAGCAGATATAAAGGCCAATCACGAAACAAAGCAATAGAAAATAGATTACGTAGAGTGGAGTGGCGAGCAATGGGAAAGAAAGTATCCACATAATCGACGCCATAAGTTTGTGTAAATTCCCGTGTCAGTAGCCTTGCCTTGTAACGATCAAGGCTCCCATCTACAAGGTGTTTGATAGTAAACATCTTTGCAGCTGACAATAGATGCTCCAGTAAAAGCATTTACCAAACTCCATGTACCTCGTAACTGTATAGCAATCATCTCCTCCTCCATGACTAGACGCCAATGATTGTCCTTCATAGCCTCCTGATAATTCTGTGGTATGTCCACGACAGCTAGTGCAATAGTAAACCTTCAAAATTCTCATGTACGACGATTAAACATAACCTGAGAGGCAAGGGGATATGAGGCACAGCTACACTTCGCCTCGGAAGTGCAATAGGAACATCCAGATCATTGGGAACTTCTTCAATCTGTAAATTATCCTGCATAGGATCATGTCATGCAGCGTGCTGGATGATGGGCGTTGATCGCGAGAAGGAGGCCGACTTGTATAAAAGCGTGGTAAGGGTGGAATGACAACAACTGGAGGTGGGAGAAGTGGTGAAGATGGTAATGATGGTGCATGTGGCGGAGAAGTAGGAGGCGACGATTGAGGCATGGTAGGAGATGGTGGAGGTGGTGGTATACCTAGCGTGGGTAGAGGTGGAGGCATATAAATTTCATCATTTAACTCAGAAGAAGTCAACATGTCGCCTGTTGAGGAAAAATACATTACTGATTCAATATTTTCATGATCATAGCATCTATACCCCTTCTACGTTCTAGAGTACCCAACAAAAACACACTTGAGAGCTATAGGAGAGAGCTTGTCAAGACCTGGGGACAACTAGTGAACGCCGCTGAACCAAGGACACGTGGAGTAAGCGAGAATAACTCTTTATCTGAAAATGCCATAGAAAAAAGAATTTTCTCACCTAGAATAGACGAAGGTATGCGATTCATGAGATAAAATATCGTAAGAACCGCATCACCCCAAAATGATGTGGGGAATGAGTGAATAAGAAGCATACGAGTGGTATCGAATAAATGATGATGCTTTCCCTCAGCCACGCCAATCTGCTGAGAGGTATAGGCACAAGAAGTCTGATGAATGATACCGCAAGAAACAAAGAATTGCGAGAGTACACGAGTACAAAATTCCAATATCAATTCTCACAATTTTAACAGAAGAAAAAAAAACATTCTGCACTTCATTTATAAATCATGTAATGATATTCCCAGCCTTAGATTTATTCTTCAACAAAAAGACCCGTGACAGACACGAAAAATCATCAACAGCAACTAAATAAAATGTGTGTCCTTAATGATCAGGGACACGACTTGGACCTCAAATATAAACATGAAACAACTCAAAAGGAGAGCTACTGCTCCGACTCTGACTATTGGGAAACATCGAGTGATGGTGCTTTCCCAACTGACATGCCTCATATTCAAAAGAGGAACGAGGTGAAATCTGAGGAAGAACTTGATGCGGCTTTTGAAGGGGAAGATGATCTAAGCGCAGATGCCACATGAAAGGTGAAACATATCCTGTGGAATGGGAGGAAAGGCCAGCACATGGGGTTCGAACAAGGCGGTGAATACCTCCCTACTCACAGTCACAGCCAATCACCCTGCCCATAAGGATGTCCTGAAAAATAAGAGAAGATGGGTTAAAAATAGCTCTGCAATGCAAGTCCTTCGTAATTTGACTAATGGACGATATATTCATAGAAAAATATGGAGCATGCAACACATTTTGTTTGCATCGAAGGTCACTCCCTCTGTCCAGTGATTGGGGAGTAAGTCCCATCAACAATGATTATTGTCCTCTCTAGAGGGATCTGTCTGTAAGTTGTTAGTTGGTCCCTAACCCCACATAAATGATGTGTAGCTCCAGAGTCCATAATCTAATCTTTAATATCAGGCCCATAACAAAATGTAAAGAAAAAAATGATACCTGACGTACTGGCACCGGCAGAGGCAGCAACATCTGGAGCAGATGAGGAGGCAGTGGAACCTCTTGAGGGTATAATATCCCTCAATCGAGAAACTAGGCCATCATATCTTTGATCTGAAGGAGCAACAGTAGATGAGTCAACTTGCTCCACGACACGAGCTGATGCAAGGAAGCCATGCTTAGAGTAGCATGTATCCTCTACCTCGAGGTCCTCTACCTCAAGGTTATGCTTAGAGTGGCATAACCTTGACAATGACAGTAAGTGCAGAGCTGGTGAATGCAACCTCCTCTACCTCGAGGTCCATGTCCAAGGAAAAAAGAGGAGCCTCCTCTACCCCGAGAGGCTACCATTACCGAAGAAGACTAGATAATAGTAGTGGATGGGACAGTAATCCTATTAAATCTGCGGAAGGCTTCCTCCATGGGAGGGATAGTAGCATCTACGAGGATATGGGAGCGGGCAGCATCATATTCAGGATCGGTTGTTAGGAATACACCAACCATGGCAGCATTCCTATGTGTCCCCTGTTGCTCTTGAGTAGCCGTGAGAGGCACGAAACTGTGGAGCTTCTCAAACATCCCACGCAAGGATGCATACAACGAATGAAGAGGTCATCCGTATTGCCTAAAAGTGAATATATCATGTTGAAGTTGCAGAATCTTTGTCTCATTCCTCATCTGAGAATAAGTGATTGCAAGGATATCCCACATCACCATGGTTGTTGGTTGACGTAGCACATCATTAGCGATCTCTATCGTCAATGTACTAGAAAGTCAAACCTTCGCATACGCATCATCTGCCTCTAACGAGGCGTTAACCCCAATTTTCTCAACATGCTCTTCCTCGGTAAGAATATGCTTCTTACCCGTAAACTTCATAAGGCTCATGAAGTGCATAGCCCAGAGCTCATAGTTCATTCCATCCATCTTGACAATCGACATTGGACCTTCGAAAACGCTTGTAACAGAAACGTCAACTTTGTTTTCTATGGAGCCGGATGAAGAATACTAGGGTTTGTAGTCCAAAACAAAAATGTCTACACAACCATATGAGGATTTGAATGCAAATATAGACTTATGCACTCAAATCCATCAACAAAAGTCGATGCAAGGATGAAGGGTTAGGAAGTCAACGACAAGTAGCCGGCGACAACGACGAGTTGCCACGATGGCGGAGAGAGAGAGGGTCAGCGGCAGCGGCACTCGAGGAATAGGGTCGGGCGGTGGCAGCACCCTGAGAGTTGGGAGGATGGGCAGCAGGGATGACGGCGACGGAGAGAGTAGCCGACACTGGCAACGACGCTCGAAGGAGGAGAGGGCGACGGGTGTAGTTAGGGTTAATGTTAGGTTATGAGAGCTCCGGTCTAGGACCGCCGCTCTGATATCATGTTGGGAAAAAGAACGAAGTTGTTTATTCCGTAGAACCCTAGGCTCTCTTATATAGAGGAGAGACCTATGGGTAAAATACATTGGAGAACAAAATGTAAAGAAAAATAATGAAACGATACAGAAATAAGAAATATTTATATAATTGGCATATGATGGGTGATTAGTTGATGAGATGGGAAGAGAGACAAGGGTGATGGATGAGGTGGTGGAGGTGCTAGTAGTGCAAAAAGAAGAGATGAGAACATGGTCATGGGCTAGCAACAATGAAGGAGAATAAGTGGTAATTGACGGTTCGTGCAAAAGGTCCTCATAATATAAAATTAGTTCCAAAAACTGACCGCTCATAAAACATCAAAAGATAATAGAGGTATGTGTACTTCAGACATTGGGTACTTAAATGCAAAAAGAATACACAAGAGTAAAGCAACCTCGACAAGCAAAAAAAAATGATATTTAAATATTACAGTTTTTGTAGCATAAGTTGGTCCAGATCCTTCAATGAAGATAAGACCTTCTTGCGAAGCTTTGGACATAGCCTACAGAAATTTTAAAATATGGCATCATGATGCGACTGTCCCCAACAATCAGTCAGATCTGGAAGGATCAATTGAGCATCAACTTCAAGCTAAATGACAAGCAATTACTTCAAATATAAAAACTGCGGGACCCAGTCAACCATTCGAAACCCCAATTTGTTTTTTTCCCTAAAGAAGCAATTCCCCAATCTGAAACACAGTTATTTAGAACTTTAAATATGACGCTCTTAAGGATCAAAGAATGATATCTTTTAAAGAAAATAACAATGGCTGTACAGTTTTCCATGCAAATGCAGGCCAAAAATGCTCATTTAAAGCAACGGCATTAAACCTAATTTATCGAGAGGAATAACATTGCAGGAAGAAAGCTCAGATAAATATCAAACAAGTCTTGAAATTAACCATGCAAAGATCAGCGTTAACTTATCTATCATCATTAACCATAGCATCAATATTGCAATATACAACAGATGCACGTACATATGTAAATATGATATACGATAAGGTTTCAACTTTGTCTAAAGATTGTGCATGTGTGTTGTGTGTAATATCAGGTGGAAAGTATCTGCATCCAGGAAACGAAAGATGACTGCTCAAGGTCAGCAGGCATCTATAAACGCAATAAATAGAAACAGATATATCCAGGCTAAGTTATAGCAGGTGGCACCCCAAAACATGCTAGGATGGCCTTTTTAGCATAGCATTATCTGCTCACAGCCTCTTCTGGGAATTAAATTATTCAGCAGGAGCAAGATGTGCTTCATAATTCATTGTAACCGGTATCCTGGCATCTCAGGTCCAATAATTGGTCCAATTTTGAAAATACTTAAACTGACAAAGATTTAGCAAAATCTTTGACGGAAGAGAGTAGGGGTTCTCTCTTGCACGATAGCATCTCTTTGCAACGAGTCCTTTTTAAAGAAAAAGGGGTGCAATGTCGAGAAGTCGCCCGTCCATAATTACAAGGAGTCAAGGACCAAGAAGCCCGAAGGCCCTTGGCATGTTCCAACACATTCTCCATTTGCATTATCACCCAACAAAATGACCCCATTACATGTCAACCATGGGGACCAAAGAATAACCATGGTCCAACCCTTGAACGTTAAAGGCTCGAGCTCCAAACCGTAAATAGATTGTTAAAAGGTTATCGCATCCATTGTTACCCTGAGCAGGTGACAGCCACCGTCCAAAATATCTTGAAACATCGCAACTAAAAACCAAATGACCAGCATCATCTGCCACCATGGAGACACGTCCCGTTCTTGCCTGCAAAAGATCTGACCATACGCTCGCTAGTCAGCAACTTGTCCCTCAGCAACTAAATGAAGATCTGATCCCGAAGCGGCACCTTCCATTTCCAAATATAATTGTGTTGTCTGACACTATCCCAAGGTCAAATACAGTATCCACATAGAACGCCCTTTAAGCATTCCTCGTCGTGAAGTGTTCATCCACCCATGTTCAATGATCCTGATCCTCCAGTGACCCGCCAACCACAGGCAAAGCCTCAAACAACATTATGATCTGTGGCCAATCTGTAGAGACATCTTTACTTACGGCCACAGCCAATCAACCAGCCCTGAACCTGTCTCCATATGAAAGCAGATTTTCCATCTCTATTGAACCATTCTCCTCCTACTTGTGGAATTTATTGCTTGGTCATTTACCCTTCAGAAGCTATGCCTATTCTTACCTCCTCAGTCTAGTTTCCAGTGTGAGGATGCCAACTCGAGAAGCATTATCATACTAGCTTTCCATGTTGTCATGGTCGCGGTAATAGTTCCTTATTTGAGTTGGTTCATTTTGACATTTGGGATATCAATCGTGCTCCTGATCATCATGGCCACTTTATTTATCTTGTAGCTGAAATGAGGGAGCCAAGCATCTACCTCCCTGCACTTCCTCAAGGAACAATTCTCATCAGTTGTCAAAGCAAACAATCGTGGGCATTGTGCCCTAATCGCACCATGACAATTCAGGACATCCGTCCATATACGGAAGCCACTATTGTCCCCTAAAACCAACCTCACAGCAAGGAAACACAAGGCAACACGTAATAGATGCCTCCCCAAAACTTTTTACGGCACAAGCACCATCCCACCTACATTGAGAGATCCAAGGTGACCCCATAAATTTCACGAACCAACCTACTAAATAGATCAGAGGCATCCCCTAGATACATGTCACTTGCATAGATAACAATGCCCAATTCATCTCTTCCAAACTCGGAACCCCAAATATGTCATCCTCCTCCTCAAGCATCACGGTCTTACATCCTATCAGCAGCATTTCTTGCATGTCTCAGATGTAGCCTAGAAAACCTCCTCATAATTGCAACAAGCCTCCCTTTAACACCAACCGAAAGGATGCTCTTATACAAGGGGAAATGGGAATAGCAAACAAAACCACCTTCAGAAGCACCATATACCCCTCAACAAGCACGTAACCCACCAGTCTCCGCTCCAACTTATCAAATAGGCAACTAGTCAACACGCCTCAGACAACCCCTAACTAGCATAAAACCCAAGTAGGTGGTCGGGAGTGCCCCATGATGCAAGCGAAGAATGATGCCACGATTCTTCAGCTTCTATTTGACATATACATTGCAAAGCGGAATGGATGTCCATTGCATAGGTTCTACTCCTCGCTTCGTGGCATGTTCGAGAAGCTACACAGCTTCATGCCGATTATAGACGGCATACAGGAACTCCATGATGGTGGGAGTTTTTTTGGCTATGCTTGACCCAGAGTATGATGCAACACGAGCAAAACTCCTTACAAGGGCGACCATAGCTACCATGGAGGACGCTTACAAGCATTTCAGCATGCTTCTTATTCCACATGCTACCACCACACAACCTTCCTCAGTGATGGTTGTTTCTCGCAGTAGAGGAGGTTCTACTCAGTTCAAAGGGCGCAGTCCCTATGGTAGAGGTGGTGGACATCATCGTGGTCTATGTGAAGGATATGATGAGATCCTTAAGCACATCACGGAAGCGTGAGGATCGCATTGTATGCGATCGGGAGCGACTAGTCGCTCGATGCAGCGGAAATTAAAAAAAATTCATGTGACGAAATCACATGATCCAAGAACACCTCTCGGATCGTTTCGTCCAAACCACAAACAAGTAATAGGATTACCTCTTAAAGCGTGGTTGTGATCGAGTCTCTAAACGAAGAAACCTCCTGTCTCAAGTCCAATCCGACGGAGGAGACGCTTGCGAGCGCGTGGATGAGACGCATGCTTCTTGCAATACATGTTGATGATCCAAGCCACGAATATCCTGATCTCGACAAACGAGAGCGATGTCTTCTTCACGAGCAAGGCACGCCGAAATATACAGAGATCCACGAGCAAACCATCAGGCAGCATAACGACAACGTTGCGGTGATGGAGAACCTCTCTAAGGCATCCATGGTGGACGGCCACATGAGAGGAAGAGAGAGTAGGCGTGTAGAGAGAGAAAGAGAGAGAGAGAGAGACTTATGTTCTTATTGTGTTAAGAAGAGCAATGGGGTGCCTATCCTTTTATAATATTTTGGGATCTATGGATCTCAATCCATGGACAACACAAATCCAATGGCTCTCATTGATTTGTTTTTCTTTTAATGGCTAAGATTTATGTTGGTAAAAACCAACAACAATTAATTTAATTTAGATTAAATCTATATTGATAAATCAATATAAATCAATCCCAAATTAAATCAATCAAGCATGGAGATTATGGAATGAAGATTGCCTCCTTCCATAATATTGGATTTGGTGGCAATCTCATGCAATCTCATGAGATCTCATGAGATTACATTATTCAAAGGAAATCTTCAAGATTTACAACAACACTTGTTGTAAATTATTATAAAAAAATAATTCATAATTATTTTGTGAATATTGCAATCCTGCCATTGAAAAATTGTGAATCACATTCACAACCCAAAATAAAATGTGAATTACATTTTCAATTAATTGATCAATGTGAATCTAATTCACATCAACATTTAATTAACAAATGTAAATTACAAATAGCTCTCTCTTATATATTATAAATTACATTTATAATATATATGACTAATATGGATATTGCTATCCACATTACTCATATCCATGATAATTAAATCACATTTAATCATCTTGGATCTCTATTCTCGTGTGCCCAAATAATATCAATCGCATTCACATTATTCACATCTTTGATAATTAAATCACATTTAATTATCTTAGATAACTCTCCTTATAATATTAATCAAATTCATATTATTCATGATAATTAAATCACATTTAATTATCAATTTTCTCAATGCTCAGATACACATATCAACAATGAAATTATCCTGAACTCTTTCAAGGATAATGCGCTTTCTCCGCGGATACTTGGAGATAAGGACAGGGCGATTGTATTGTTCCACGTATAGTGACTTGGATATTGAGATCATATCTCAAATCCAGATCACGGGCCTCCCATAGATGCTTGATGAAATCAAGACCGCAAATCTAATCTTTTCATTGCATATGAAGCACATTCATATCAATGTCCAATACTTGGACCAAAATCAGATTACTTCTCTACTGAGAGGAGTCACTAAAATCCAGACCCGTTTCATCACTCCCTAGGAATAGAAGCGTCATGGTTATACAATCGTTTATGATCACATCACCCTCAGATATTCCCAATACATGTACATCCTGCACACTTGAAGACTCACAATAAACCCGAAGTATTAGATCAACTTTATATCATCTACTTCAGGGTTTTTATCAATAAGTTTCTCATTCGATCATTAGGAGTCAGTATCGATCATATACTTTCCAAAAGCATATATCATACCTAGGTATTGATCATATAGTTTCCAAAAGTATGTATCAAACCTACAAATTCAGTCAAGCTTCCAAAGCGAGAAGCCCGTGCACAGAATTTGATTCTTCCCAATATCTCATGAGTGAGTTCATGCCTTCTGCTTCAATAAATGAACTTGTATGATCCCTTTGGGAGATCGTATTACTCATATGCCCTTATATGCACACCAGTGTGCCGGTGTATAGACTTTGGTTAGGTCATCAACCTATTGGTCTGCCAAATGTACATACTCAGACATATAGTAACACATCTGTCTCCGGTCAGAGGATACGTGCCTATATCGTGACAGCATACGATATAGGACTTTGGTTGTCTCGATCTCGTTAAGTCAACTCTTTGACCTAACTAATTTGACACCTCTGAATCTCTATTCCTATGCAGAGGACATGCATCAAGAGGTCAGTCAGATATCAGCCTAAATGAGAAAGGATTGCCATCTCCTACTCAGGCTGGAGATAATCTCTTAACAATCATTTGACGGTGCTTGATGAGTCATTAATCTAACTCATTAGATATTCATCCAAGCACCAGCCTCTATGATTCAATAGTTGAATCAACAGCTGCATGATGGTCATGGTACATAACCCTAATTGTACTAAGGGACCTATAATGCAAATTATTTGTTCGTCATTTCAGATCAGGGAATGATATTCGCAATAACATTTATTGTATAATGGCTCGCCGTGGGCTCGCATGTCCAACAATCTCCACTAGCCCAAAGAGCCATTAATGGGCTAATCATTTAAACTCACACTCATGTGACAATCATAGGCTATTTAGAAAATAGTTAGGTAAGCTATGTTCCCGCGAGACTACGCCAAGTCCTTTTTACAGCACTTGCATATCCCCAGTAACAGTGCTCGCATCTAATGCGAATGTTGCATCTTATACAACCAATACTCAATCTTGTTAGTTACAGTGTCCTTGACATTACAGCTTAATAATTATCATAACCAGTATTTTTATAATCCTTATCAGAATACCCTTATTCCTGGAGATCACTATCTCTTAAGGTGTCCACAATTAAGATCTTTTAGATCTCTATCTATAAAGTCTTAAGTTTTTGAAGATAAGACTTTGAGATCACTATCTCAAAAAATCTTGTCATTAATGAAGATTTCGTTATTACTGCAATCAAGTGTTTTTTTCTCCATAGTAGGATCAGCAACACTTTACTACTCCCAATGCATGGCAGATATCTGACTTTTGTACACATCTAGCATACACTCAGCTTCTCGTAACTGATGCACAAGTGCAAGCAGTTCTACCATTCACTTCCTCAACTCTTTGAGGTGTTATCCCTTTAGATAAGTCAGTACCATATCTTAAGGGATGGAAGCCTTTCTTAGAATTTTCAAGAATGGAATATGCCCAAGGTGTACTACAAATGTGACAGTCCCAATATCCTCTTCTCTTCGCTTCTGAACAACTTCAGAACTAAGATCTAAGAGATATCCTTGAAATCATATCTCAAGTTATGGAACAACCAGATTATAAAACACTTATTATTATCATTATATCATTTTAAATGATTAGGATATCATCTACATTTAGCACGATGAACACAAAGGCACTCCCACTAAGCTTCACATGGCTCATTTAGATTATATCTGAAATCATAACATTTACAATTTCATCAAATTTTATGTTCCAATTTCAAGAAGCTTATTTGAGTCTATAGATGGAGCTCTCTAGCTTATACACCTTGCTTTTCTCAATCATGAAGCCATGGGGCTACTTCATGTGAATATCCTCAGAGAGGTATTCATAGAGAAATGCAATATTGACTTTCATTTTGTAGATGTCAAAGTCAAGTTGTGTAGCTATAGTCAGCAATATTCTGATGGGTTTAAGCATGGTTACTGAAGAGCAAGTCTCATCGCAAGCAATGTCTTCTCTTCTGGTGTGTAGCTCATGGCTACGGAACCGTGCTTTGAAGGTCTCTACCTTCTCATCAGGTTCCCTCTTTTCTTGAAGATCCATTTACACCTTAACGGGTCTTACCCTTATAGGTGGATCTTCGAGGGTTCATATACAACACTTGTACATGAAGTCTACTTTAGACTTTTATTGCTAACATCCATCTTTCCATGTCATGATCTTCAGAAGCTTCATCATATAAAGTTAGATCATGTCAGATTTAACTGACACATGGAATACCTCCTCAAACTCATTTGAAGAGGTATTATGTAGAGATAGTTGTCCGTCTTTTATGTTATTTCAGTTTCTTTATGTACCTCTCATGTAATTTACCCAAGGGCTCTCTCCCTATATAAGAGACCCGAGGGCCTCTATAGAATAAATCATCTGAGTATTCTAACATGGTATCAGAGCCATGACCCTAACCTAGGGTTTTTTTTCCACCGCCGCCCCCCCCCTCTCTCTAGGGTTTCGCCGCGCCTCCCCTCCCCGGGGATCCCAGCCTCACACCACCGCCGCCGGGGCCTCTCTCCTTCACCGGGCCCCTCCCACCATCGCCGCCAACCCCTGCCGGGCCCTCACACCGCCGCCGAGCCCCTCCTCTACCCGCCGCCAGCCCCTGCCGGGCCCCCATCCCAAGCCGTCGGGCCCTCACCAATCGACGTCGGGCCTCTCCACCTGCTGTCCAGCCGCCATCTTTGCCAAGTAGAGGCTCCCAAGGCCTCTACTCGGTCCCGGTGTGCCGCGTTCTTCCTAGGACTCGGCGTTATGTTTGATTCAAGTGCATAATCGTCTACCTATGCACTTGGATCCTACAAGGTCTTGGTAGACAGTATTGTCTTGGTCTATCAGTAGTTGTTCTTCTCCGGCATCATGTCAGATCAGAAGCTAGATATGCCCGCCATAGGTGCCTTCAAAGGTTCGGCACCAATCGTCAAGATGGACGGGACGAACTACGAACTGTGGGCGATGCAGTTCCTCAGTCTCATGAAGTCGTGTGGTAAGAAGCATATTCTTACCGAGGAAGAACGCCGGAGAAGACAGGAATCTATGCCTCATGGGAGGCGGATGATGCGTACGCCAAGGTGTGGCTCTCAGGTACGCTCACGACGGAGATAGCGAATGATGTCCTTCACCAGCCCACCGCTAAGGCGATGTGGGATATTTTGGCTATGACGTACTCTCAGGTCTGTAATGAGACGAAGATGCTCCAGTTGCAGCATGATATATTTACCACGAAGCAGAATGGGAAGCCTCTTCATTCCTTGTACACGTCGCTTCGTGGCATGTTCGAGAAGCTCTACAGCACCATTCCTCTTACAGCCACGGCGGAACAGCAGAAGACGTTCCGCAACGCCACTATGGTTGGCGTATTACTCGCTGCCCTAGATCCGGAGTACGAGGCAGCACGCGCTCAGATACTGGCAGATGCCACCATCCCACCAATAGAAGAGGTATACAGGAGGCTCAGTCGTGTACCCGTTCCATCCAGTACAGCGACTGCGACTCCGTCAGCAATGGCAGTTTCCAGGGGACGTGGTGGTTCGTCCTCGTTTCGTGGCAGGGGAAGTGGTGGACGTGGCCGCGGAGGCCGCATACGCTCTACGTGCTCATATTGTCGTCGCACTGGTCATTCGAAGGATACATGCTATTCCAAGCATGGTTTTCCTCCTTCTGCACGAGTAGCTGATCATGTTCAGG